>VXAB01013649.1:66367-81288 GCA_013399175.1 Odontophorus gujanensis
CCCCCCCCCAACTCTTTTGCTAGGCTGACAGAGCTGAGAGGAGGGAAACCGAAGCAATTTGAAACCTTGTTAGAAATTTATGAAGTGCTAAAATGTTTTATTCCCAGAGGCTGATTTGCCAGCTGTCACTGGTGAGCCATTCGCTGCCTGCCTCAGAGTGAGGATGTCTATGATAGCAGGGGGAGGCAGTAGGCCACAGCCAACATGAGCGTGTACATCATTTGGCAGATTATACACTCTGTAATTAGCAGGAAGTAGAGTGAAACTAATTATTTTTCTCCTCAATTGGGCCAATGACATTTGAGAGGAGGATGGATGTAGCGCAGGATGGGGAAGTTGCAGAGTGGCCGTGATGGTATCTCTTCAGCTATTGCATTGGCATCCTCGGTGCTGGTGGGTATCTCACTGCTGGCTGTGATGTGGGGCAAGGAGAAGCACCTGTACATCTCCTGTGTGCACAGTCTACAACCAACAGCTAGAAAGCTATGCATTTGCTCTGTGAATAGTTGGTGTTTGTTTGTTTTCCTGTTGTGTATTGTTAGCCCTGGTCTGTGAGTATGATCCCTTTTGACCACAGAAAAGTTGAATTAAAAAGCACTACCATAGGTGACTCCTTGAGCAATGCTGTATGGGAAGAGGTGCAGGCTGTAGGAAGGAAGGTGAATTTGCTGTTCTTTCATTACGTGCACAGCAGATCTGCATATTAATCTGATGAAATGACTGATTTGGCTGGAAAGACTTCCAGTTGACCATATAGGAAAGTCTATTTTGGCAGAGGAATGGAAAGTCTATTAGTAGGCTTAGTGTCATTTTTAAGTTCAAGTTTCCCTAACAAAAATGAAAATCAGCCTGCTTCTATTCAATAGTAAGAATATATGTTTGCAAGCAACACAGTCACCTCTTACCTGCACCTACTGACTGCAGCTTGGACACCAGATATTTTTTCTTCCCTATAGGGTTGACCTTTAAAGTTCATTTCTATCTGTGCATTTCTAAGGGAAGACTTTTACAAGGTCAGCTCAAAGACCTTATTATTTAAGTGGAGTCACTTGAAGTACAATGCATGAAAAACATTCTCCTAGAAGATGAACTAGTAGAAAATGCATTTAAGGGGGTTCAGAAACACAAAAATATCTGCTGCTTTCTATCTTTAGCACCAAGTGAGTATCAGTGTTTTTAGAAAGCAATCATTGTTTTTTGGCTTTGTATTTGTTTCTAGCTAGATAAAAGTGTTGCTTTGTATTTTTAGGTTCTCAGCCTAGATTCTGTTCCTCACCTTCTGGGTCACTTGCTCTGTCCTTTAATTAGAATAGGAATTGTGCTTTTTGTTTTGTGTGTGGGATTTTTTTCTTTCTTTTCTGTTTTCTCCCATCCCATCTTGTGCTAGTCCCTCAAATATTGTACAGATCATATTCTTAACACCTCTAATGGCATACCCTCAACTCTCTTCCTAACAGGCCATTTCTTTGCCTAATTGATGCTGAAGCTGGTAAAAGCAGAATGTGTGTAGCTTTATTATTTTCTTCCCCTCATTTGATTTCAGGGTGTTTTCTCCTCATACCAAATAGGCCTGAGGAAATCATATCCACTGAGATAGAAAGTCTGGGAAAAGTAAGTGTATGTTTATGTATACTCAGAAAAGGAAGCCAGCAATGACAAGGCATTTAAGTGTTGTCTGTGTATAAATTGAACTGTATGTTCCACACAGACAAAACAAATCCTTTAAGAATAATCTATTTGTAAAAATGTTTTTTTTTTTTTAATCTTTTTTGAACAACAATGCTTTTTTGAAGAAATACCTGAAGAATTTAAAAGTAACAATTCTTTTGTGTGGAGTTAGTTTCTGTTGACTTTACATCTTAAAAGCACAAAGGAACTTCTGACTATTGAGTCTTGAATGCATTAAGTATTCAAGGAAGTGCTTCATTTACATTATACTGAGGTTTACTGAGCTTTCAAAAGCCAAAAAACCATAAAGTATACTTAAAGGCTTTTGACTTTCACCGCTTTACCTGTTGTTTATTTAGTTTTTTTTTTAACATGTTTGTATATGTACAGATGACTCTCAGTTATGGTGTGCTCCTGCCTAGTTTTTAGCTACCAGTCTTTGTGTTGCAACATCTCAACATAGTTCATGGAGGAACCTCGAGGTTCTTCAATGGTGTAGGCAAAACTCAGATGTAGTCAGTTCTCTGCTCTTCAGGCAGCAAAATTCACTTTTGCATCACAGTCCATCTCAGACATCTCTATGAGGCTTATATTGCATAGCCTGTGTGACTTCCCTACCTCTGATGGGCAGCTGTGATGCACGTTTTGTCTAAGTTTGGCTCCACTAAAATCTGCCTTGTTAATGTAGGATAAAGCTGCTCAGAGAGGTTGTGTAATCTCCTTCTCTGAAGATATTAAAAATGTGACTGGACACCTTCCTCTGCAACCTACTGTAGGGAATGTGCATTGACACTGGGGTTGGACTAGACAATCTCCAGAGTTCCCCTCCAACCCTTATGATTCTGTGATTCTCTCTTCCATTCTTACACTTTCTCTTCTCTCCTTCCACATCCTACCACCAATGTAAACTCTTATTCCAACCATAGGAGTGTTGAGAAATTATGACCAAGCAGAAGTGGGACATGATTTATGGGGCTCACATGGCTCCTTTTTGAGCTCTGTAAGGATAGTGGGAGGAAAGTAGACAGGCTGTGAAGGTTGTTTAAACCTGTGCTTGTCAGGCAAGAGAGCACTGCTGCATAAAAGAGCACGTCTCTCTGTGTCCTACCTAATGCTATGCATTAGCTGTCCCACACTTTCTGGGAAACTGGCTGCTGTGCTTATGCCTTAAGCTTGCCTGGAGAATTCATTGTGTTGGTACCCGCTGTCAGCACACTTCCTACTACTACTGGTAGGTCAGTGCAACTTGAGGGGTAACAAAACAATGAAAGAGTCAAAACTGTTCTTCAGGGATAAACAGACCAATGTAAAGAAAGGAAAGAAAGAAAGAAAGATCAATTTATTGAAAAAATAAATGAATTATACTTTGCACTTGTTTGAAGAAGATCTTTGGTCTTTAAGTGAGTAAAAGAATGAGAAGTTCAGAAGGTCACTTGTACTTAGCTTTCATGGGAAATTTCTCCTAAAATATAAGTCTGTGGGAAAGAAATATCAGCATCAAATGTGTGATGCAAGTGTCCACAGAAGGCTCTCCCAAAGAAGCTGAGGAGTTCATCCTGTGTATAACAGAGGAACTCCTGATAGCAGTCCAGGATGGTACCTACAGGATGCATAGAGAAGTGTAGTAACTAACATTGCTTCACTGAGTGATGGAAATCCATGCCTTCCTACTGAGATTTGAAGTCATTTGGAGCTTTTTCTTACCTCTAGCATTTCCCTTTATTCACTAGTAAGTGTATGTCTCAAACATCTTGCAGGCGAAAAATGACATTACACTGCAGTCAGCTCACATCCTCAAAAACACTTGTTTAACATTTTAGAAAGCAGGACTCTTCAGAAACCCTCTTTAATTTGAATTTGTGTTGTGTCTCTGCTGATATATTCAGCAGTGCAGTGACGGAGCACTGGCACAGGCTGCACAGAGAGGTGGTGGAGTCTCCTTCTCTGGAGACGTTCAAGACCCACCTGGACACCTACCTGTGCAACCTGGGCTAGGGAGCTGCTTTGGCAGGGGGTTGGACTTAATGATCTCTAGAAGTCCCTTTCAGTCCCTACAATTCTGTGATTCTGAACAAGAATCAGTGTTTCCATAGACCACTGGCTCAGCAAGACAGATCTCGTATGAGTTGCCATGAGAAGTGTGGTGCTGGTGGCCACCAGGGCTGAGCTCACTGAAGTAGTGGTACCCATGAATTTAATCATTACAAAATAATCTTTAAGATAACTTACCTGATAGCAGAGAGGCTCAGTGGTAACATAGCAGCCACATCAGTGTGCTTCTCCAAACAACCAAACCTGCTTGAGTGTCAAAATATGCTGTAAATATATTTGCTCTGCAGCAAAAATGCTGTCTCTGAGTTTGCTTAAAGAGTTTTGTGTGGGCCTTTGCAAAATTGAGGTCGAAGCAATGATTACAGTATAGGCACACACCTACTTTTGTGCTTTGCAAAGGCTGTAATAGCCCTGGTGTGGGGAGGGCGGAGTTACACTGCTTTACCTTTTTGCACGACTAGTGTCCGTCTGGGCAGTTCCCATAGTTGGGTTTTCAGCTACCTCAGCCTTTCCCATAAGTCCTCAAGCAATTTGTGTAGTTTTTGCTCATCTGCTGCCATTTCACTCCTTTACATCAATTTTTTATTAGACCTGAAAACAATGTTGCTTCTGAATTTATTTTTCTTGCTTAGATTATTGTTCATGGACTGCTTCTTGACTAGGAAATTCCTAATATCTATCACAGAAAGATACCACAACTGAGTAGATCTTTGCCCTCCACAAAGAAATATCTTCTTTCATGATTAAACCGTGTTGCAGTTGTATTAAATATGATGCTGTAACAAATTGTTGTGTAAAGGTATATTTTAATAGTGAGGTCCCTAGCAAACCACCCGAGTCTCTAGATGAAGACTTTCATGTATTCCTTTATTTTTTTTTCACGTTTAACATCAAATATATTCTTGTGCATTACATGTTTAACATTCATCTTACCATTCTACTTAAAGTTAGCATGTGTTTTGCAGAGATTCTGTGTAAAATTTTAGTCTTGGCATAATGAAATCAATCAATCTACTTTTATTAATATTCTGAAATCCATATGACCCACCTCTGTACATTCTTGTTGTCTTTTAAGAATGCTACATATGCTTGCTATCAGCCCTATTAACAGTATCAATGGTAATTTCTGCACATTCTAGAACTGTGCTTCAGGTCATTAAAATATGGATTACTTAGAGAGTTTTTCCTGCTTACTCAGACCTCCTAGGAAAAGCTAGTCTGTTATCTTTCTCATCACATTTCCTTTATTACGCTTAAGCTTGTTAGAGAACCACAAAATGGTTTGAGTTGGAAGGGGCCTTTAAGATCATGCAGTTCCAACCCCCTGCTGTAGGCAGGGATAACTCCCTGTAGACCAGGTTGCTCAAAGTCACATCCAGCCTAGCCTTGAGTGCTTCCAGGGTGGGGGCATTCACAACCTCACTGGGCAACATTTTGGATGAATAAGAGATTCATGACAGCATCTGAGGAGAGGTTGCTGGAACCTCTGAAATGGGGTGCACA
This sequence comes from Odontophorus gujanensis, assembly GCA_013399175.1. NCBI lineage: Eukaryota > Metazoa > Chordata > Aves > Galliformes > Odontophoridae > Odontophorus > Odontophorus gujanensis. The sequence goes on from VXAB01013649.1 coordinate 71,591, forward strand.
TATTGCCTCAAAAGTAATACTAGGAATCATATGCTATTTTATTTAGTGTTTTGTCTGTAAGATAAACAAATTATGCTGTTAACAACAGCATTCACTTAAAATGCTTTATTTGATATTAGTGATTGTTGTAATGTGATATATGTAATTTTTTCCCACTAGATCAATCACGTTTGTTTTAGTGAGGATGTGTATATGCACAATAAAGATCCCAAGGGTTAGAATCTGGAAGAAACAAATTATTACCAAGCTTCCTGTGGATAAGAAATACAGAAATTTAGATACTGTTGAAATCCCTGTGGAAACTGTTGTATTATCCTCTGTATCATGAAAGCATCAGGTTTCTATATACAATATATCTTTGTGGTATGATGCATCGTATTGTTGTGTTGTTTTTTAACATGAAGTGAAAAACTGCTCCTATATGTGAGTGTGTGCTTGGCTTTGCTGCAGATGGTGGTTGTGCTGTATTGGTAAATCGCTGTCTAGGGAAACAAGAAATGCCTGGTTGCTGCCATTGTTCAACCCTTCTGTAGTTTCTTATATTCTCAAATATTTATTCAGTTTTATATTAGATAAGAGAATTGTAAAGAAAATCACATGCAAAGGTAATACCATTCCCAAGGGTGGCATTTTATTTGATCCTAATGTAGAGATACTTTATTTCCCCACTCTCAGAGTTAGTTTTCTGGGAGGCTAAAAAGGACACGTAAGCTCATGAAAACTGATACAAAGGTCAATGTCTCCCCTTCCTCCCAGCCGAGTCCTTTATGTAATTAAATGTGCAGTTCTTAAAGCTTACCTTACTTGGTTGTTTTTTCTTTTTTTTTTTTTTGTCATCTCGATTAAACATGACAACAGATCAATGAAAGTGCAAAAACAAACCATTAAAAATAGGCACAGGCTTAAGCTGAGTATTCATTTTATTGTGGAATAATAAAAGCAAACCAGAACGTTCTTCAGGGAGCCTGCTTTGGCAGTGGGGGTTGGACTAGATGATCTCTAGAAGTCCCTTTCCATTCTACAATTCTGTGATTCTGTTCAGCATTTTGCTGGATCTACCTGATTGTATGCTATGGTGTCTGTTGTACAACTGGGAATTCTCAATTGAGTATTTTTAATTGTAAAAATTAAATGATTGTGAAGTATATAGGGAATGGGGTGAGTGTTTTGATTAGGTGACTTTTATTTTTACTACTACTACTACTACTATTACTATTATAACATTTTCTCAAGTCTGGGAACCTGAGAACAACCAAAGAGAGAGTTAAAATCTCTATTGGGAGCAACAGTATACCAAATTGTTGTGGCTAATGCAAGCAAATAATGGAGGGAATAGAAACTTTCAGTTGTGCGGTGGCCTTTGCAGGGGTGTGATGATCATCCACCTATTTGTGTGTGGGTTCATGTGCTGTCATCTCCAGCCATGAAGCACTGCAGGTAGACCATTAATTTGATCTAGCAAAATAATTCTTATATTACCAATTGTTGTACATCTGGCCATTAATTTACCTGTTTTAGTGTACCAGCTGTTTGGTGTGTTCATCTTCACAAGTGATGAAGTAAGAAATTCCAGACTTTTCAGGAGAAAAAATAACTATTTTTTGTTTGCTTAATGCTGCCACTATGGAAGAATAGTATGATTTCTTCCTTTCTTATTTTACCAGTCAGCTGGTCTTATTTATGTTTTCAGTTCATTTAAGGGAATGGTTTAAGGTGATCATAGCCAATTGTGCCATATATGTTTCCACCTTTCACGTTACCATTCCCAGAATGGTAGAATAGAGATATTGCTTTTCTATTTTGGGAAGCTTAATCTTTAATGGGAGAAAAGGAAATTTCCAAATCTGCTTCTCACTCCCACCAGTTCCATATACTTAGAAAAGCAGAGTGTTCTGAAAACTCTGGATGAGGAAAGAAAGGGAAGAGATGAAGTGAAATTCCCTGTTTTGACCCTTAAAGTTGAAATGGCTGATCAGCATGCCCTTTGTAAATCAAGAGTACTGTATTCATACATAAAAACAGACCTTAGGGATAACTGTGGTATTATTCTGTACCCTGACATTGTTAAAGAACAAGGATAAGGTTTCAAATAGTACTTGGTTGATTAAAAATTAATGATAATAAAGAAATACCCTTTAACCTGAACATTATGCCCTGGGTATCTCACTGCTCTCTGTAGTGATATGGAAGTTATGAGTCAGAACTCAACTAATGCTATTGTGCAGTCTGATATTTCTTATGATTAGTTAAGGTGTTTTTTTCTGTATATATGCTCTTTTTGTTCTAGCTGTCTGACAGGTTTCCCCTTCACATAAAGTTCTGGGTGAAATGACAGTCAGTACTTTTAGTCATTCAAATGCTTGGCCTTCTCTTTCATTGTCTTCTTTTCCTCTCATGCTGCTTTCTTGATGCTGAACTGAATTAACAGTAATGCCACTTTCAGGACTTGATCACATGGAAAATGCTAGTTATACAGATACTGGATATCAAGAGACTCATTCAAGTTGAAGAACTTATTGACAGTTGTAAATCTGGACAAAATGGATTCTTTTTTTTATTAACGATTTGAACTGGTTATCAAATAAAAGCATTTAGAAATATGCAGAAAGTTCAAAAGCAACAAGAATTTCTCTTTGCTTTCTTTTACTCTGCCTTTCCTCTGCAGGTATCATGAGTCTGATATACCTGCAGTTGAACACAGTTTCAGGAGCAGTTTTCAGGCAAGCAGGCATGTATGCTTATCAAGTCTGTGGGAGAAAAGAAGTCTAATTTTCTCTTTCTCTACGTTCCCATTACCTCTAGTCAGTGTTTATGTGTATAGCCCACCACATCCACCTGTGTGGGTACCCACATACATTATCGGTGGATTTGTGTGATGGGAAAGCAGATTCCTATTGAGGCTTTTCTATATTAATCTTATCTACAGATACAAGAGCTTTAACAAGATAAATATAAGTTGGGACAAATATAAGTTAAAACAAATAAATGAAATGTAGTAGACATTTAATTTCTATTCATATTCCTGTTCCAGCATAAAATGTCATTAAATTGTGATAGTGATTACACATAATGACTACTTGATGCTAAGATTTTGCTCAAAAGTTCTCTTTTATATCATTATTTACACTTTAAACTCTGCTTCAGATTCTACATTGCTGTCAATTTGTATGATGCAGACACTTAATTAGCACTGATTAGGAGCAGGAGTGTGTGTGGGAGAAGCTATTTTGCACAACACAGTCATTTTATTAAGCCTTAAATATTATGATTTAATGTGGTTGATGAATGAAAAGATGTATTTTCAGCTTGTTAAGGTTAGCTTGGTCACACCGATTTGAGTACAGTCCAAGAAGCTGATGGGTGAAAGATACATGTTGTGGTTGGAAGCTTCAAGGGAAGATGCATCCTCACATCTTTTGCCTTAGTCTATAGCATATAGGAGTTGCAGCTGAAATGACGTAAGAAGTACCAGTGACACAGAAAACAATAACGGAAGACACATTAGAAGTAGACTGTACTAGTAAAAAGCTAGACAGATCTAGATTTTTATTAAATTTTAGATCTAGAGATCCTAGACAGGATCTCTCCACTAGCCTTTTCTTGAGGGTTCTTGTATCATCTGCCCAGCCTCGGTACAGTGCTGAAGAAAATGATACTGAAAGGAAAGTGTAAGATTTATGAGAGAAAAAGGAATCCTCTAAGGGTACACAGGGGGATGTCATGAACCAAAAGAAGATGAGGAAACTGAGATGATCTGAAACTTAAGGATGGATGGTGCAAGTTGACAAGTATGCAAGAATATATTGTTTGTGAGGACTTGTCTTCTGAGGCTGAAATCCTGAAGAGTATTGATGTTCAGTCCTTTAGTCTTCAACAAATGTGATAAAGTCTAGGTGAAAACCAGTAATAAACAATGTAGAAAATTATCAAATTAAACAAATTTTAAAAATGGCTGTCTGGGCCCAGACAACTCAGCCCTTAAGGAGCTGGTGCTAGAAAATTAATTTTAAGTAATTTTAAAAACTTCTAAAAGGGCCAGACATTAGGTGCACTTTATCAAGCATGAGTGAATGTATGTAAGCAGGAGAATACACAGGTGTATGGGAACTGTTGAATCACAGCCTGAACCACTGACTGATCACCTGAGGTGAGCACTGAGTCAGCCGCAGGAGCACAGGTGAAGGCAATGCACTGTGTGACCGGAAGGGGTGCAGTCTGGCTCCACCTCTCCTAGTCCCCATTTAAGGGCTGACCACCACTGGGGAAAGATCTCTTGTTGGAGATCCCTCCCCTGTGGGGTTATTGGTGAATCTCAACCACCTGGAAAAGGTGAGCCTCTCTTTATTCACTGATTGTTTGCCATCCAGATAAGCCTAGCAAAATATACCATCTTCCTCTCTATTTTCTCTGAGTACCACTCTTTTGGGTTATTCACCCTACAACAGGGCATATTAAAACCATCCTTCACAATATGTGTTGTTTCTCAAAATGTTAATTAAAGAAGTTATTCAACCTTACCTAGTGAAATATCTGTTTTGTGGTGAAGTAAAATAAACTAGATTTTGAGAAGCAGCTTGTGTAAGGCATAAAAGATTTGGTGAGGATGATAAAGGAGCAAAGGAAATGTCCAGGGTGGTAGAGTTTTTGCAGAAAAGTCACATGAGTTCCCTGTGCTGACCTCTTGACTTTCTCAGTTATTATACTCCCACCATCAGAGATGTTTTAAGGCTGGACCTGTTGGTCTCTGGTTGATCTGCTGTTCCCTATAAAGTGTACAGAAGATATGAAACTGGACATGTCAGACCTACTGCCCATGACTTGGTCTGCCCTGGCAGTTTTTGATACCTAAACTATGTGCACACATTTAGGTTTCACAGGAACAGGTTTTCAGTCCATTGTCAGGATAAGCATGCTTAATTGCACTGCACAGCTGAACAGTTCTTACTTGCTCCAGCCTAGGACCTTGCTGTTCTGCTGTCATTGCTGTGCTTTCCATTGTGTTACATGTGGTAATAAATGTGATGCTGAACAACAGAACTGAAAGGCTGGGGTTTTCTTTCAGTATATATATATTATTTTTCCTTATGTATTTACCTATAGCTTGAGATTTGAAAGGCTTGCTGGATTGTGTGGAAGATTAAGGCCAATCCTTGCAAGAGGCATCACCCATGTAAAGTGGAAGTCATCTGTGTACATGTCTGCAGTATAAAAAAAGGCATGGAGATATTGGAGGGGGTCCACAGGAGGGCTACAAACATAGGAGCATCACTCCTATGAAGGAAGTTTAAGAGTGTTGGGTTTGTTTAGGCTGGACAAGAGAAGGCTCTCAGGAGATCTCCTTGTGGTCTTTCAAGATAAAGGACAGATTGTTTGAGAATCCTCACCTAGTGAAAGGGGTCCCTGTCTATGGCAGGGGGGTTGGACTAGATGATCTCCAAAGTCCTTTCCAATCTACTTAATCATCATATGGTTCTATGAAAAATCAGAGAATGAAAAACCATCCTAGAAAAGCATTTATTGGTGCTGAGTTGCTTGTGGGTTAAGCCACAGATAGGGGTTGGCTCATTTTCCCTGAAGTGGAACAAGGGGGAGATCTGGAAACAAGATGGAACTCACTAGTTGAGTTAGATGCTATTGACTAAAACAGAAGGGGACAATAGAGAAATGCAATGATAATACTGCAGTGTGCTTATCTACTGATACAAGGTCTCACCACCCACCAACCTGTGCCCAGAAACCCCTAGCAGCAGCTGGTCCTTGGCCAATTCCCATAGATTTATGGCCTTCTGATTGGTGTCAGGTGGTATAGAATAACCCTTGTCCTAATTCAGGCACCTGAATTCCATTCTGCCCCTTGCAGCCCCATTATAATGGTGGTGGCTCTCAAAGCCTAGCTTGGCACTGTCTTTTTTCTCATTATTTGGCAACAACCAAACATCATTGTACTATTTTCACTGCATTAGGTGAAACCAGGATAGGGTCCCAGCTGTTTTATGAATTCTCATGAAAATCTTTGTAAGTTATTGTCTGAGTGTTAAGAGCTTTCATCTAGGATGTATAAAATGTGGCAGAGAAGTTATTGGCCTGTTATACTTCTGCTGTAGTTGACTCCTCTGGTCTAAAATAAATCCTTGTAATTATCTATGGACTGTCTTCCCTCTCAATTAGTTTACTTGAGATTTTATTTATTTTGTTTCCATCTTTGTGTAATTTTTAAGTGGAAATGAAATATCTGGCTTTTTCCTGCATGAGTTCAATGGAAATGATAGCCTTTGTCTGCTTCTGTTTGGTTCTAAAGCTGTTATGTTAGGATGTGATGCACATGGCATTAAGTCAGTTGCAGTGTTTGTTTTTTTTTTTTTGGATGAGGCTCAGACTGAAAACCACTAGATCTCAGCCAATGGTCCTTAAATGTGATAAATTTGTATACCAAAGTAAAAGCTATATAAGTGTTGCATTTTTCAGTACTCTGCAATGTTATCGTTTACAGTTCTTAAACAAAAATATAAATCCGAATCTCTTTTCTCATTTCTGTGGTTGCTTTTGATGATCTTGCAGTGTGACCTCTATGAGAAAGAAAGTAGAGTTGAGGTTATGAGTGAGCTTCTCAAGAAGAAATAATGCATATGCTTTCCCCTCAGATTGGTGACTATTTATTTGCCCTTTTCGTAGTTTTCCTTTTAAATAAATAAAAGAACCTGTCTACATCTTACTGTGGTAGTGTATATCCCAGAAAAACTATGCAGTACCTATCATGTGTAGGTTGAATGAAAGGCTAGGTATTATTGAACACAATTAAAAGTAAGCATTTAAACCACAAGAGGGTTATTCCTTTTTAGCTGGTTAAAGTCTCTTATGACATGTCTATTGTATATGCTACTCAGCATTAGCCCATGTACTCAAGTCTCTATAATGCACTCTACTAAAATTCACATTTCATAGAATTACAGAATGGCCTGGGTTGAAAAGGACCTCAAAGATCATCTAGTTTCAATTCTCCTGCCCTGGGTGGGATTGCCAACCACTAGACTAGGCTGCCCTTGACCAGCTTGACCTGCCTTGCCTTGAATGCCTCCAGGGATGGGGTATCCACAGCCTCTCTGGGCAACCTGTTACAGTGTATCACCACCCTCTGAGTGGAAAAACTTCCTTTTAGTGTCTAACCTAAATCTTCCATCTTAGTTTAAAACCATTCCCCATTGTCCTATCACTGTCAACCAGTGTAAACACTCATTTTCCCTCCTGTTTATATACTTTCTTCAAGTGTTAGAAGGCCACAGTGAGGTCTCCCCAGTTCCCTCCAATCTTTCCTCATAGGAGAGGTGCTCCAGACCCCTGATCATTTTAGTGGCCCTCCTCTGGACCTGTTCTAAGAGTTCTGCATCTTTCTTGTGCTGGGGGCCCCAGGCCTGGACACAGAACTCTGGGTGGAGCCTCACAAGAGCTGAGTAGAGGTGGATGATCCTGTCCTTCTCCCTGCTGGCCACCCCTTTTTAAATTAAGCCCAGGGTATATTTGGCCCTCTGGGCTGTGAGTGTGCACTGCTGGCTCATGCCCAGCTTCTCATCTACCAGGACCCCTAAGTTCTTTGCAGGTCTGCTCTCCAGGAGTTCTTTCCCCCAGTCTGTATTAATGCCTGGGATTGCCCTGGCTCAAGTGCAACACATTGCACTTGGTCTTGTTGAACCTCATTAGGTTCACGTGGGCCTTCCAATATATCAGCTGTGCCATTCAGCTTGGTGTCATCTGCAAACTTGCTAAGGATGTGCTCAGTTCTGCAGTCTATGTCACTGATGAAGATTTTGAAAAGCACCAGTCCCTAGGCTGTGAGGCTTGGGGGACACTGGTTATGACCAGCCTCCACAAAGACACTGATGATCACAACCCTTTGGCTGCGACCAGCCTGGCAATTATTAATCCATTGAATAGTTGGTCTTTCAAATCCATACATTTCCAGTTTAGAGAGAAGGATGTAGTGAGGGACTGTGTCCAAGGCTTTGCAGAAATTTAGGTAGATGATGTCAGTTGCCCTTCCCCTGTCCACTGATGCTGTCACACCATCATAGAAGGCCACCAGATTGGTCAAGCAAGATCTGCTCTCGGTGAAGTCATGCTGGCTGTCTCATATCACCTCTTAATGTTGTATGTGCCTTAGCATTGTAACCAGGAAGGTCTGCTTCATCTTCTTCCCAGGCACAGAGGTGAGACTTAGTGGCCTGCAGTTCCCTAGGTCATCCTTTCTCCATTTCTTAATGATGGGGTTTCTCCTACTTCTCCCCCTTTCAGAGATGTAACTTATTTGTGAGTTCTACTTTTTCTTATGGCTTGACAGAGGACCCTTTCTTTTAATTGTGGAGGGCTGCTTTGGTTTCATGGAGGTTGCTGTCTTGTGAGAATGATAACATAACACTGTTTTTTTTTGTCAAATTTTCTTTGGCTGCCCAAAAAAATAAATAGAATTGCATACTTAATTATCTTCAGTAGTGGTTGTGATTTTGAAATTGATTTAAATTAATACTATTTTGGATTAAAAGTTTGAGCACTGGCATATTTGAAGTGGAGTGCCAATTAGGAAAAAGCATAGTCAATTTTTTGTTCCCTTTGAGCACAGTTAACTTCATACTGTTTAGCTCTATAAATACTGGCTACCATTACACAACATGTTACTTCTGCATTTAGAGATTACAAACTGTGGAAAAAACTTTGGCTTCTGAAATGATACCAATTAGGTAACCATATGCATTACAGAAGTAGACAAAGTAAGTGGCTCATCTGTACGTGCTTTAGACTGTGTCTTTCTTTTTTTTTTCCATTGCTTCATCCTGCTTTGAGAGTCGTAACAATTTACATGACTGCTTGAATAACAAAAAACCAAACGCATGACATGCTTTCAACTTAAAGTTGTTTTATCATGGTGAGCTCATTCTCTGGGATGACTAGTGAAACTGAGCAAGTAACGTAAGTGAATAACTCAATAGTTTTTTTTTTTATTTAGATTGCAGCTCTGAAATGTTAGTTTTGCAAATTAATACTCTTTCAGTTCCATTGGAGCCTTTATTTAGGATATGTTTATTACTGATAACTGGTATGTCCTGTTCTTCCTTTAGGCTTTCTGTTTCGCCCTTATTCTTTCATGTCCTCCCTTGGGGAGGTGGAAGGAGAATGTCCTGGGGAACAGGGGGAGCTTTCACCTGAAATTCACCTCCTTGCTCCCCTGTGAAGTCCTCCCCATCTCCTAGGGCACCTTCTGTCACTATGCCCTGACATCAAATCTGAGAGAAAGCCCCAGCAGGGAGTGAACAGATTCATTTTGTTGTCTGGTTTCATTAAGGTCTCTGACAGCCACCACAAAGAGAAAAGTAAGGAGAATTTTACTTAGATTTTACTTAGATCAAAGCACTGTTTTGAGGTGCAGTGGTTCTCTGCCCTTGCCCTGTGCTAATGCAAGTCTGTGCAGGTGGTGGGATTTGCTTCAAGCCTGTCAAGGTGACCTGTTGAATAAAACTACTGGCAGCTCACCTATGTATAGCTCTCGTTTGGACAAGTTAGCATTTTCTAGTTGAAAAAATGGTGGGGAAGATTCTTGTTCCTGCTTGTTCAGTTTAGGAGGCCTTGGTAAGAAATATTGGAGATTACTGTTTTGTTATAGCAATGGATGCTTCAGCATTTGTCACTGGAAGATGTTTTTTTTTTTTGGG
>VXAB01013649.1:81333-112993 GCA_013399175.1 Odontophorus gujanensis
TTTTTCTTTCACTTGTTATCGTGATCACCTGTTATTTGACCAGTACAGAGCACAAAACTTATATTCTATTTTGTAAGTGATAATAACTTCAAGCATTTTTTTTCTATCTTTTCTCAGTAGTTTGTGAGGAAGTAGCATTGATCAAGGAGGTTCAAACAGATAAATATATTTTTCCTTGACTCCGTTGTTGACTTAAAACTGTTGTGTAAGGTGGTACTTAACTGGTGCTTCTGTATCTCTTTATATGAGTGTAGTAACTTAATATATACTCATCTATTTTTTCATTATACTTGCAATGTCATATCAGTTTGTGCTGTTTCTTTTTATTTTCCATGTTCGAGGTATTTTGTGTTATTTTTGCCATTCTCTCATGATTTTTTTCTCTAGTGTTGTCTTCAGTTCTTTTAGTTCTTTTTAGTAATGCATAGTTTGGAGTCTGATCAGAACATCTTTATCCAGTTTTGCTGTAATCTGGGCCATGAGTGCTTGCATGGAAGATGGCTGTGTTGCCACTTGTACCTTAATCCATGTGAGTTCTGTTTTACCCACCTTCACCTAAAAAGAATTGTGAGGAATGTTAAATTCTTCTTAGTTTACAAAGGAGGCAGAATCTGAACCAAAATTGCAAAAGGTCTTTCATTTTGCTCTTGATCAATTTATTTATTATTACTGTAATAAAATTTATAATATTTAGCTATGCTATACTTCAGTCATTAGTTAAAACCCCTAGAGGGAGACATGATCACAGATGGATTATTGTAATTCCTCATTACTCTGATCTTTTCACGATAGCTAAAGTAATTTCTCTAGGTCACTTTGCATAGCCTGTTACTTGATAATGGAGTAGCAATAACAATGTTAGTGTTTGTAGGTGCCCAGTTCTTTCTCTGTTTAAAATAAATCCCTCTGTCTCTTTCTTTTCAAAAACATCTTAGTAATAGTGATACAGTAAAGCATTTTGAAAAAATGCATTCTGAATAGCAGCACAGCTCATTAGCATGACACTTTGCTACACATCCAGGCTGTCTTTGACTGTGCTTGCACCAAATAATCTTCATATTTGTGATTAATTAAAGAGATAAGGATAAATAATTCTTCCTTTGTTTTTCAATCACTATTACTTTAGGACCAAACTTTCCTCTTGCATAAACATTACAGAAATAGTATTTAGTTTATGGATAAGACAAGGAAAGCAATTTAAGTATCAAATCATTAAGAGACCTTTTCCTAATATTTTTGAATGTGATGCGTTGTCTGTCACCCAAAGATACCTCTGTTTCTTCATGAAGATAAAACCGGGGCTTTTAATCGTTAATTGCAGAACATGGAAAGAGGACTGTAAGAATTTAAAGAATAAACAGCTAGCTGTAAAATTAACAAATATGTTATTTGAACTTATTAAAACTAGGAAGAGAGTATGATGAAAATGAAATGCACAGCACCAAGCTGCTGTAATATATTCTGGCTCCCAGTTGTAAGATAGAAGATTTTCTTACGTTACCTTCAAAATCTGAGTAAGTTTTAACTTTTGAAATTGTTAAGGTGAGGATTCTTAAGTGTGACACAGTCTGGAGGGGAGAAACACGAAGAAGTAGGGAGGAAAGGAAGAGCATGATCTTCCTTGGTCTGGTAGTTTCACGGTTTACCTTTGCATGTCATCTTTCATCTCTGTGGCAGCTGGTGCCGATTCCTTCAGGACATGAGATCCTGCACAGAGCAAGCCCAAGCCTGACCCAGTATGATAGTTTGTGTGGCATCTTCTTCCTCGTATCTTAGTGACATCTCCTTTGACTCGCTAAAAAGGAGGACTATGAAGAAACGTTTTCAGTCTATTTTGTCTGAGTAATTTGTAATGAAACCTTGGCAAGGAATACCTTTGGAGGCAGAAATATCCAAAGTGCTATGTGCTAGGATCTTATGTAAGGCCTTCAAAAATACACAGCATGTGTGTACGTAGGTGTTGCACTGTCTTGGGCACCTAAGGAAAGATACCTACTAGGTAAGGGTAAAGGTAACAAAAAGCCTATTCAATCTCATCCACTAAGTATTGGCGCAGCAAACTCAAAACCCAGTCTGATAAACTTGCCTTGAAATAAACCAGTTTACTTGACAGGAAACTTCTCAAATCGTAAAAGAAAATTTTGTGTCTGGCCGATGTGTTCAGCACTTTGCTAGACAGAGCATGGCAGTGCTGTCTTCCTTGAAAAGGGGGAACGATTTTCTTGGCTATTATACCTTGTCAGTTCTCATCACTTTGAGTAGTTGAGTCGAAGCAATTTTGATTTCCAAGAACTTGCAAAAAGTACATCCTTTCTTCCCATTCTTGTAGGAATAAGATTATGGTATCTGTTTAACGTAAGATTCAAGTTTTTCTTTCAGATCGATAAACTTTTTGTGTTCCTCCAACCACATGGATAAGGGCAAAGACTTTTGTTTTATGGCCCAAAAATGCTCACAAGTGCAGGCTGTTTGTCACCTTGACATTTCCATTGAGGCACCCAGTGAGAGCTGCTGAGATGCAGAACTGCTGTTTCCATCAGTTATTGTTGATTTCAGTAATACACAGTTGTAGAATATCCCATGTCGGAAGAGACCTTTTAAGAATCATTGTTCAGGAGGAATCTTTGACTTCCCTTGACTACTAGTTGATGTTATCTCTTCTAAGTGTGACGTTTCTTTGTCCTGGGTAAGTGTAATCAAATTCCACCACAATTCATTTTTTGTCTGATTTAGTAATGTTGTGGGGTCCATTCCTGCAGAGAAGGCTTTAGGGAAGACCTATGCCTGTTTGCTTGGGTTTTTGCCATTTCATACTTTTATAGCTCTAACTTTCTCCAGATATTCCTGCTAATCTCCATTGCAACTTTTAGTTTGAGCTTGCTACTGCTTACTGTAAAATAGTGTTTAATTGGATTGCATTTGAACATTAATTAACATGCAATTACATGCCATCTTTGACTTGTCTCGCTTTCAGTTAGGTTTTGATATATCACTTGTTCTGTTATTTTGCTAACTACTTTCTTCCTTTGGAATGTTGCTGAGAAATATCTTTAAGGGATTCTGAAATGCTGTTTTTGTCATTGAGTGAATCCAAGTAGCTTATGTTTTCTACTACAAAATGCATCTGGATTGTCAGCACTGTGTATATGTGTGTATATTATAGCACTGCAATTATTTTCCAAGGATCTTAGTGTGTTTGTGACTGCCATTAAGTTGAATGTGTACCAGATGCGTCTTTAAAATGAAGCATTATTGTATAGGCTGATGGGTGGAAAGTTTATCAAAAGTATTCAAAGCTTCTACCAGAGATACAAAACAGCTGGAAAAAATCATTATGTGCTGCTAGTGTGAGTCTGTAGTTTGGCTGTTCCACGTTTTGATTGTAGTTAGATTCCATGGAAGCGTCAATCATAGCTCCTTTTATTCTTCATTTTTATGGCATTTGGAATTTTTAAATACCTATTTATTCTTAGCCAGAAAATTTACTATTTTTTTTTTAAGGTGAATGTTTTAAGGTGAAGCAACATGACATAAAAGTTGGCCAATATGAACTGTATTTATTACTTCTGTGGACGCCTTTTTGGCCAATGAAAAGTGAAATGCCCTGTTGATTATTTCCCACGTATTTGGAGTGAATAGTTTGTACAGCAGATGAGCAATGCCGATTTTATTTTTTTTTAGTTCTCTATTATGTTACCAACAATACTGTTCTCTGCTTCAGAGTACATCTATAATTAGCAGTGTATTAAGTAGAAGTGGCACTATCTTGTTCAGCTGTGCTTAGTCCTATTATACCTTTTTTTTTCTTTCCAGAAACCCAAGCTTGTACTAGAATTGAGCCAACTAGGAAGAATTAATTATTCTGAGCTAGCACCTGTCTCATCTGTATGCAGGGACTTGTTGGTTCTAGTGCTTGAAATTTCTCCTTTCTAAGTGCCATTCATCCTGCTACGTGATGTCCATTTAGTCATATGTCTTTGTTATGCCAGATGTCTTTCTCTATTGCCCTAGGAAAGTCTCTCCTTTCATTCTAGGGCTTCCCAGAGGCAGCCAAACCCCTTTTTGGATGGATTCTGCTGGCTGTCAGTACCAGATGATCCCCTTCTCTGTCCTTCCCTCCAAATGTATGGAGAAAGGAGAAAATAGTCCATTTTGTGCTTCAAGCTACCATAAAACTAAGTGGCAGAGATAAAGGGTTTACAGTGTGACTTCATGTTAAGATTGTTACTTCTGGAGGACAGTAGCAGACTAATCTTGAAAACAGTCTCACTGGACTGATCCATTATAAACACACTTTCAAAAATTTCTTACCAGACTTGCATGAGTTAATCATGTCAGAATTTTGTATATTCAGAATATTGTGATGTAAGTTTCTCTGTCTCAAGGAAAACTGGTGGTTTTCTGTAGTTAGTTGTATATACAAACGGACAGTAGGGTGGTATTGTTCATAGTGTCGCTCTGTGATTGTTGAAAAACAAAAACTTTTTTTGTTTGTAATTTCTCAAGCAGAAGAGTGTTAGAAAGGTATTTCAGATGGAATATTAGGTAATCTGTTTGGAGTCTTCAAGCCGTCAGGATAATAGCTGAATAGCCTATGGAAAAAGAAGTGTTGAGAAGAATGAGGGCTAGTCTTGTGTTCTGACCAATGCTAACTTCTTACAGTGTCAAAAAATCTGTTATTTCTGGTTGAGAGGGGGAATACAGTCACACAGGTAGGAGAATCACAGTTACCAAAAGGCATACTTTTGCTTTAGAGTCTTTCTTAGAGATGCCTGACCGATTAGATAATGTCTATTAATTATCTGTATTAGGAATAGGGTATGTATTGTTATTAAGGAATGATGGTGAATTTTCACTGTTTGTGCCAGTCTTTGTTGTTACTTTGTGAGTCATTTTGCCATGTAAAAGTGAATTTATAAATAGAGATGGCATATGCTTCAGGTTTTCAAAATGTCTTCATTTCTTTTTTGTCTTGCAGTTTTCAGTGAAGATCTACATGCCAGTCTATATTTTGTCAATGCATCTCTGCAAGAGGTAGTGTTTGCTAGCACCACAGGGACATTGGTACCCTGTCCAGCAGCAGGGATCCCCCCGGTGACACTCAGATGGTACCTAGCAACGGGCGAGGAGATCTACGATGTCCCAGGGATCCGCCACGTCCACCCCAATGGCACTCTCCAAATTTTCCCTTTCCCTCCTTCAAGCTTTAATAACTTAATCCATGATAACACTTACTATTGCACAGCTGAAAATCCTTCAGGGAAAATCAGAAGTCAGGATGTTCACATTAAGGCCGGTAAGTACAACCTTTTCCATGGCTCAAATGGGCTTGGGGATGGAGGAAACTTTGGTGTTTTGAGAAGTAATAGCAGTTGTGAATCAAAGGAGTTTGGGGAGGATAACCTTAGAAATCCTCATACTATTATGTGAAATAGTGTATTCTTCTTTTTCATTTCTTCCTGGTGCACTTCTCATTTGTTGGTGAAAAGTTACTTTTTCAAAGATCATCATCAGCTGAGCTTCCAAACAACTATAAGGAAAGATGATCAAAAATTGAAGTTGTTAATCAGACCATGTTTACTCCTTAAAAAGCTGTGAGAGACAAGGATGTTGTCTTTGGATTTTGTGTAACAGTTGAGAAGGGGGATTGGAAGTAAAACACTTGGCTAATCATACCTCTTCGAGGTGCCCGTGTTCAGTTGAGCCTTGTTTTGAGGCAGAAAATTGTGTCCTTTATGACAACTTATCAAGTGGTATTGATGCATAGTCAATACTTGCTGTTTAAGCTAAAAAAGAACAAATTAGCATAATGATTTGCATCTGTTTTCTGTGCTGCGTGCAGACTGGGTGAGCAAGTGGATAACTACAGTGGGATCAAAATGAGGCCTTTTGCTGCAACATGTAAAAATGATTGCATACCTTTTTGAAGGTTTCATCTACCCACTTCAATTAATTAAAATATTCAAACAAATAAAAGTTGACCTTTGCCTAATGCAAATCCTTATACCCTTTTGTGGTGGTGGAGTTGTGATATTCTTTTCTCAGAAGTATCCTTTCTTTTGAGGTATGCCTTCACAGAATTCATGGAGGGATAATTTTGAACAGTTACTAAGTAGACTTGACTTTATCTTTCTTATGTGGGGATTTATTCTACTCTTTTAAAAAATGAACTAACATTCAGATATTTGTAGTTTGTTGGAAATTGGAAACTAAGACTAAAAAGATTTTAAGAATTTCATTTATATTATTCAGTTTAGTCTGAAATGGTGTTTTCTTTCACAAAAAGTGACTATGATAATCAAACTCGCATTTACACGCATGCAGAATTTCTATAATGAGATGTACGGGTATAGCAGTTATAAGATTGCAAGTTTGCAGATGATTGTATTTGTGTTCTTGAATGTAACTATTGTACGTAATGATCTCTCCCCTCTCAAAAAAGAAAACAACCAATTAAAGCAAAGCAGGAAACAAATAACAAAATTAAAACCAAAGAATCAAACCCAAACTCAGTCTTCTTCCAGGACTATCCTGCGTGGGAATAGAGATTTGTGTGTGCACCTGCGTATATGTATATTAGAGCAAAGGCTGAAATTCTCATATAAACTCATGATTCAAGGAACTGGGATTTTCTAAATGATCTGCAAATCTTTCATGGGAGCTGGTCAGTTGACCTCAGTTATTTCCAAAAGATATTTCTGAAACTACAATAATGTAAACTTTTCAAAAAGAAATGAGTAAGTCTTTTGTTTTGGTGCCTCACAGTTACTTTTTGTTTGCTTACTGAAATGATTGGATGGGCTGTAAGATTTAAAATATGGTAGATTTTCAAAGTAATAGACCTTTAGCAATATGTTAGTGTGTACCGCTGCTAGAATGAAAAATCCCTCCTCTGTTTGAGGTGGTTGGAGTGTGAACATTAGTCAAAAGTCAGCTTCATAGGGATGTTTTATGGGCTCTGGAGCCATTCTCTCCAATATAAAATAAGAGTGAGGGGCTGTTTTTTCACAGGGCAGCCAAAGTTGTGAAGTCTTTATATTGAAGATGCTTATATCACTTCTGCCCAGGATGTACTTACAGCAGAGTTAAGAAATTTGATTTCTGATTCAGAATAAGCTGTGGATTCTTTTTTGTTTAAATTCAGTAGTTGCTCTTACTGTAGAAGATATGTCTTCGTTTTATTTTAAATGATATTTAGTTTATCATTAAATTTATTTACTTCTTTTTAGAGTTCCAAACTGCTATGTTGCTAAGTTGTGTCAGGGACTGAGGTTGAGATAGAGAACTCCAGTCTTTCTGCAGTGGTTGCACTGGACCTGAAAACTTGCTACTGTTTGCATTTGTGAAAGATAGTTACATTCTAGTATGCTGACTTTTTTTTTCTTTTCTTTAAAGACATTGAGTAGGAATGACCTTTAAAAATTCCAGTGCTTCTAGCCTATAGCTCTTCAGTCTGCAGTGAATGTGGTTAAATGTAATGGGTAGGGCATGATACATGATTGTGAGCAGGGTATATGTACAAAAAATTTCACTGTAATATAGTAGTTTAGCATCACTGATTTGGTTATATTGCTGTACTGGAGTTGTTCTTTCCAGTGATTTTTTTACTTTCAGGCATATACATGCCTTAAACACACATTTTACAATATGTTTCCCTCTGTTTTCACTGAAACTATGTTGGCTTTGGTGACTTGTTTTCTTGCACCTTGACCTTCCAGTACTGTAGAGATCTTACATTAATGCATGTCCTTCATTTCTTACCCACTTAAATGCTATCTATTGCAAGTGCTGTTATTTCTTGTCTGCTCTACCTTCTTCTCTGTTAACTGCTGCTTACAGATTTTCACTACTCCTTCATTATGTCATTTCAGTGTCAGGATTTTCCTTCTATTGATCTTACCAATGCAACTTTGTGTCTTTTGATGAATAGTAGTTTAATGTGAAGAATTTTTCTTGTTCTTCTTTCTTCTTTTTGGCTATTAAGATAATTCTTCAATTTGCTAGTCAAATCACATCCTGGATCTTAGTGCTTTCATACCATTTTTGAAACAACTCTCAATCACAGTTTTGGTTTTCTTATCACTGACTTATTTCTCTCACTGCTGGTCAAATGAATGCAGTTCTTGCCTTCCATGCTATTATTTCTGTTTCTGAAATGCTTTTTTTTCTGACTGTCACCTCCATCGATTTTTCTCCTTCATTTTTCACTTCTTCAAAATCCTAAATGACACTGACCTTCTCTTCTACCCTTTGGATGCCTTATTTACCTGTAGTAGTTGCATGTAATTTGTGAGCAGAAAATAGTGGTGGGAAATGTGGCATGAGAAACAAAACAAGTAACAGAAGGACTAATGCAATTTATTCATGGAAATTTGCAAGGACTGCATATTTATTTCTCCTTGCTCCCAGGATGAGTTGATAGAGGAAGATGGAAACATGGCAAAATACAGATTCTAAGTAAATAAAATGATCTGGGAACACATTTGTACTAATTCTCAAAACTATTAGTCTTGGAAAACTCTCATTTAAACAGATTTAAAAAAATCACAATCTGAAGAATCTTGATGGGGGAACATTGTGAATCTAACCTAACTATTAGATGGGATGTGTGATTTTGACTTGCTAATGGAAGTTATCCTTTCTCTTTAGTTTTACGGGAACCCTATACAGTCCGTGTGGAGGACCAGAAAGCCATGAGAGGCAATGTAGCAGTGTTCAAGTGCATTATCCCCTCCTCTGTGGAGGCATACATCACTGTTGTCTCATGGGAGAAAGACACAGTCTCGCTTGTCTCAGGTAGGCTCTTATGATTTTCTGATTTTTCCCAATTGGCAAGGGCAGATGTTGTTGTCTTTTCCCCAAAATACCTGATGTTTACTTTGAGTCAATTATAGACTGGTATGTCACCCTTTCAGTAACATATTTCATATGAGCGTTACTGCATCCTTATGACTGTATGTGACATGAAGGTTTTAGACAGCCTGACTTTTTCTAGCATGCTTGAGGGGAACTAACATGTTTTTTTTTTTTATACTAGATATATAATCAGCTTCCTGGTTGCTGTGACAATGGGTTTGTTTTAACTTTGATAAGAAACCCTTACCTTCTAAATAAATGAGTGTCATAAAACATGTGTTGAGTTGTAGTTGTTTTTTGGTAGTAGTGTTACTCATGGATTATAAGAGTCTAAGTTTTGTTTGGTTATGTTTAAGTGCCCTGTGTTTGTATTCATACTTAATAATGTTATTATCTCAAAAACCATCATAGGTGACTCCAGAGGCTTATGCACACTGTAAGCTGTGCTGTAAGGCAAAAATATTGAAGTAAAACAATCAGTTCTAAAAGTTACATGTATCAATTGTCAATGTGAGGCAATGTTTAAGAAGTACAGGGATTTCAGGCAAAGAATATCCAACATTTTAAACATTTTAAGAAATTCATAGGAGACTGTTTATATGCATAAAAGTATTTTCAGTATAGTACATAACCAAATTATGTATTATGCTCAGCACTTCTGTTGTTATTCATACAAGTGATTTATGTGCAGAAACTTATATTTTTTCAGGGTAATGTAGAATGGAAAAAATAGTTTTAAGTTGAATGTTGCTGCTGAGTATATTCAAGAATGTGTTTGTGTTTATGGTCCTAAAATATGTAGAAACCTTTTTGCACTTCTCAGTAAATTAATTATCTATTCTTTCTGACAAATGTGACATTGATGGAAATCTTATGTTTCTTTACGACTCGTGTTCTAGATTTTATTTCTGTGTAGTTTATTGATGCCTTATGTAAGCTTGTTCTTTAGTTTTTTTTCTTTGGGGGGGGAGTGAGGTACATTTCACATGGTTCTCTGAAGATTTGGGAATTGTTTTAGAACCATTTAATTCACGATCACTTGTCCTACACTAGTGGCACACTTTGATAAACAGACTTCATTATGATTCTATATTTTGGTAAGGCACATAATTTTCATTACTGGACAAAATATTTATTGCCATGAATATAGCAATACTGTAGTATCTGAATTGTAGGATTCACCAATGGAACAACTCAACCAACACTGAAAGTTCACAGTTAATAAAAAGCTTATTTGTCTATTCTATTTGTAATGGTACAGAACTACGATTAACTGATACAACAGTGGATGAATGTATTTTTTTCCTTTTCTGACATATGATGTATATACATCTGTATTGAAGGAAAAGAATGTGTATATCTTCATGGTTAATTACTAAAATATTTCTTTCGAGTTGATTTTTTCTGTAAGAAAACATGCATGTTTTCTCTTCAGGAGTTAGGAGAACAGGGCACAGGTCTTTGTAATCCCATCTTTAGGGAAGAAAGCGCGGCATTTCTGTAGACCATCATCACTACTATGTTAAAAATAATTTCTAAGTAATCTATCTTGATTTTATTGTTTTGGAGGATAAACGTGCATAATGAAATTTAGGTGTATATAGTTGAATTTTTTTATTTTTTCTTAGTGCCACTTCTGACTTTGGTTGATTAAGCTACAGTCATTAAAAATCTATTAAAACACTTTCAACACTTAAAAACACTTTTAATTATCTCACAGTCCTTTAATTTGATGGTTATAAATCTAAATGGAGATAAAATTCATTAGGACCCACTCTTAAAAATCTGTTAAACACATTGGATCATGTTATGGAAAAGATATAGTTTCATAGATGAAATCACAGGTTAGATTGCAGATTGGTGCTATATGATGTGCAAGGGCAAAAGTGAGACAAGAAAATATTTTTCTAGTTTAACCAGAATAGTTGCTAGATTTGTTTGTTTACCACTTAAATGCAGGTTGATAGTGAGCCTGTGTGTGTTTCATAAAAAGACTTCCTTGAGTTTTACCTGTAATAAATTTTGCTATAATCTGGCCGTGAACTCAAATGGTGGATATTGATCAGGCTTGTCTTCTTAGAATGCCAGTGCTGATGAATAGGATACTAGACCTAACACAGCTATTGAGCTGTTTTCTACTAATGATCAATGTTCTGAGCAAATGCATATTGCCTGCTTATACAGTCATTATGAGCATGTTAGATTTTTTTTTTTCCACTGGAAAGGCTTCATATGGAAGTGGTAAAACAGAGTAAGTTAATTTCTGAAAGACTTAAGTCCCAATGCAATACTTCCAAGTATAAGTTAAAGTAAATATTTCATGTCTATCTATTTGTAGTCCAATTCTGTCTACTAGAGCAGAGATGTTTTTGAACCAGAATGTTTTTTTTCAACTGTTTCTTACTGTTTTATATGCCAGTTCTTCCTGTGCAAATCAAACATTTCCAACAAAAAGCAAGATCTTTATTCACACTAAAAAGCATTAATTAAGAACAAACAAACAAAAAATCCACCAAAGTAACTTTCTGTTAGAAAGTTCATTTAAGGGCCATATTTCTTGTTTGTTTGGGCAATTGTTTATGTATTTAATTATTTATTTAGATGTTCAGGATAATACACTTCTGTCTCACATCTGCCTTTGTGTTGTAGGTTTAGTTATCAGAGAGCACAGTGAAGTTCATAGTAATTGAGGAATGTAATAAAAATGTCTGGGTAGCTGCAATTGTATGTCTTGCCTCCAGGTTGTTGCAAAGTAATTGTGGATTGGAAACTAGTAAGACATAGCTTAAGACATAAGAGATTTCCAAGGAGTGTGCTGATAGGTCAAGCTCCTGCTCAATGAAGTGGAAAGTGCCAGTGCTGTAAACCAGTAATATTGAATTCCATGAAATATCCATGTTCAAAGACAGCTGTGGACTAAAAAGGTGTGTGTGTGCCTGTCTGTCTCCAGGGAAATAACCAGGTAGCTGAGATTTTACTCCTACTCTTTGTACTTCAGTATGATAGTAAATCTGACGCTGAAAGGCATTTTCATGTTGTCTTCTTGGAGAGAAGGAAATGGGGGAATAATAATTTTAAATCAAGTCAAAAACAATTGTTAGGATGAATCTATTCTGAGGAAAAATAGAAAACATCAACTCCCAACAATAAAGACAGAAACAGTTTCATGTTACAAAAAACCATTTTGAATAATTGTTAGATTAAATATTCAGCCGTCTCTACTAAACACAGCTGTGCTACAGATCCTCATGGCAGGCACATAAGAACAGCAGCAGACATCTGCAGTTGTCAGTCTACTAGAAGTGCATGAAATGTGTGTCTCTGTCCCTTACTGAAAGGAATCAAGGCATTCCAGTGGTGTGTCTTGCCTAACAGTCTCTTCAGTCCTGGTAAAATAGAAAACTGGCAGTAATTTTGAGAAGTCTTTGAGGGCTTAGCACAAGTTATCACTGCACAAAGATATGCAGATGCATCTTCAGGAGCCATTTTCAACTCCTGTATGAAGAGTTCTGTGTTGTCAGTTGACTTTAAATTGAGTCTGAAATTCATGTGAATTATAAATAGTGTAATGATGTGCAGTTTTTTGTCTTGTATTTGCATCAGTCACCAGCTCTTACACATTTTCATTAGATAACACTAAACAGAAAAGATTAAATAGTCCTGTATGACATATCCTTAAATAATGCTGTATGACTGATAGCTGCATATAAGTTGCTCAGAGGTTTTCTTTCCTTCTCGCTGTTCTCCTTTACAAACCATTCCCAAAGAAACAGACTTTTCAAATCAGTGTTGCTGATTTTTGTAACCACCGGAAACAGTGCAGGCCCTGCAGGACCAAAGAATGCATCTAAGCATGTTTTTGCATGCAGTAGTCATAAAAACAAGGGATGTCGTCTAGAAATGTGTCATGGTGCAGATTGTGCTCCTGCTGCTGCTGAGCAACTGTGAGGCAGATGGGAGACTGGATTGTAGTGGTTCTTCACACACACAACTGTGAAGCTCAGATGGAGAAGAGGGCAAAGGCAAAGTAATTGCTGATTCTGCTTTGTCTGGGTGAAAGCAAAGAGCAGAGCCCGTTCATATGTTAATTAGCTCTGGAGAGAGCAAAGAATGGGTGTGGTTGTAGAGGAAGGAGGGGAGAAAAGGGTTATTAAAAATAAAGGTCGATATGAAGGGACAGAAAAAAGAGAAAGCAGGAACAGACAGAAACAAAGGGAAAGACTGAAGAATAAATTTAGGTTTTTCACTATGTATTGTGTTTTCTTCCTGGATGCTTCCTATCCTGATGCTGATAATTGAGAGATGTTTTGAGTTTTTCCGTGTATCTGAATAGCTTTGTGCCACGGGCAGGGTCATGAATAGGTTAATGCCCTGACCTTTCTGAATTCCCATTTTCCTGTCTAACAACATACCTTGTAAGAATCTGTCCAATTTATACATGGAATGCAACTGCTTAAGGAAGGCAGAAAAAGAGAGGGTGCACAATGGCATTTTCAAATCTAGACAGAAAGAATAGCGGCTTGAGTGAAAGGTGTGTAAGCACGAATGGAACACAGTTCCCTGAAGGGTTGTGACTGACATGCAGATGGCAGCCAATGAGCCTTTCAGTCAGCCCACTTTGTGTGGGCTGGAAATTAGACATAATGGACGATGGCTTGAGAAATATCACTGTTGTACAGTGACCTCCATTTGATGTAATGTCTTGCATTATTTATTTACACACCATTTCTTAAATCTTGTCCAGCTCAGGGACTGTTGGATCTCCTGCACAGAGGGCTTTTCTGAACTGCTATAGTTTACAGCAAGCACCCAGTGTTTGCCAGTAGTTACTGTGTGGTGGCATGTGCAGTATGGAACTGTGGTTTCTTTTTGGGCTGGGGTTGGAGATTACAGAGGTAATTCTGTTTAAACAGAGGAATTATATATTTTTTTTCACCCATGAGGTTTGTATTTAGTGGAGGGGGAAAGATCTCTGTAGCAATTGGTCCCATGAGCAGAGTCCTATGCTTAGAACTAAATGATTGACGATCACAGGTTAATTTCAGCCATTTGATTGAGACTATGTCTAGTAGCAATGAGTTGTCATCTTTTTTGTTTTGGTTTGCAGTCAGGGCTTGCACAGAGTTGCTAATCAGCAAGCATTCACAGGTATTTAACCTATGCCACTGAATTTTCTAGATGAAAGCTGTTTTCTAAGTCTGGGTGCAGTTGGATGCAGAATGCAATTTTTTTATGCTATATCAGTGTGTATATATATTAGAAAAACTATGTGTGAACTGCCTTCTATCAGAAATATGGCAGGTGACACAGAAAATTAAGCAGTCAGACTCCTGCATCTGCTGAGCTTGCTTGACTTGCTGGAGTGCTTGTGTGTGTAGTTTCCTGAAATGTTCAAGTCAGATTGTAGGTATGTTGTTACAATAATGTAGATTTTAAGCTTCCTGAGGATGTGTAAAGTGCACATGACCATCTCTGAAGACAGCGTACAGCTTCTTTGCTTTCTTTTTC
Organism: Odontophorus gujanensis; assembly: GCA_013399175.1. Classification (NCBI taxonomy): domain Eukaryota; kingdom Metazoa; phylum Chordata; class Aves; order Galliformes; family Odontophoridae; genus Odontophorus; species Odontophorus gujanensis. Next base: position 95,698 of record VXAB01013649.1, read on the forward strand.
AACGAAGTTATTTTCCTGAGGGACATAGGAAAAAGTCATTTGCTACATTATTTAAGAAATGTCTTGTTACCTTATTTTTTCCTGAGAGCACTATTCTTTTAAGTAGAGCATTTCATAATACCGGAAAGTGAAGACATAGCACTTCCTAGTTGTGCAGGTATTTTGCACACTCTGTTTTGGCTTTTTATGTTGTATATTAGGGAAATACTCTCAGGAGTGGTGAGGCAATGGCACAGGCTACCCAGGGAGGTGGTGGAGTCACCGTCTGTGGAGGTATTCAGGAGCTGTGTGGATGAAGAAGTGAAAGATGTGGTCAATAGGCGTGGCAGGGGTGGGCTGGTGGTTGAACTAGATGATCTTAGTGGTCCTTTCCAACCTTACTGATTGTATGGCTCACTGTAAACCATAATTGTGACTGAACAAAGCAATGCACTTCTAGTATTCATTAGGAGGCTTTTCTTCGGGCTTCTTTTCAGCCTATAGTCCATCTTTGTTTTTCATGATGTTGCACTGGAGTATTTTGATCCATCTAATCATGTTAAAGTTAGTGCTGGTGGGTAGGTGGGCTTGAATGCAAGGGTTACCATGGCTTTGTGGGGGCAGCTGTTTAGAGTGATGAAAATGGAATGCATCTGACCCACATGTCATAGAACTGTATTTTAGTACTGCAGAGGACGGTAGGTGATCAAACTATATACAAGGGAGCTTGCTGATCATTTAGCCTCCACAGGGAAGCATGCATGTGAAACTGAGGTGTTAACATCAGTGAGGCTATTGGTTCTCTATTTAAAGGATCTTTCTCATTGTGAATCAACATCATGACTACTTTGAGGTTGTAGAAATCAGTGGCTATTTGTAAGAGAGAAAGGAGGAGAACTTATCTGAATGGACAAAAAAAAAAGACCCATAAGGCTTTGGTTGTAAGGGAGAGATGTGTTGCAATTTTTTTTCCTCTCCTGCTCTGTTTTGCATAGCCTTCTACTTCCACCAGTTTGAAGCATCTTTTACCTCTCTTCAATTTAAAAACAAAGAAGCAAACAAAAAAGCCACAGGCCCTCAATCCTTTCTTACTTTTTTCCCCCGTCTACTTACTCAGCTAATGAACATGAAATCAAGATTGGATTCATCCCCCTTCAGAATTACTTCTTGAACTCTTATGAATGAATTGAGAAGAGGGTGAGGAGGATTGCAACTCTTCTTCCTGTGTTAGTACTTCAGCTGGGTATTTTTCTTTGGTGACATACATTTCCTTGTTCCTTTCTTTTCTTCTCTCTGTAGCAATAAGTGTGTGTGTGTATATATATATGTATATGTATATATGCATACTTATCATGGCTCTCTATAGGCCCAAAGGTCTGTTGGATCCTGAATAATATTATCAAATGTGATGCCCTTACTGTTCTGTTTTACCACCTTGTTATTGATGTTGCCAGTCATGAAGCTTTTTCAGCACGGTTGAATTCAGTGACACATTTAGCTTCTCACTGGAAAATATCTGTGTCACTTTATTTTCCCTCCAGATGTACTTGAAGTTCCTTTCATTTTCCTGGGATGAATCTCATTTTTATCTCTGGACGGATTTTTCTAACCTTGGTTCCTGCAATACTAATTCCCTTTGTGGTTTGTAAAACCTCTAAATAAATGCTGCCTACACTTTAATTAACGTGATGTTTACCAGATCTTTATTAAAGACAAAATGAGAACAGACTGACTGCTAACCTTCACAGGTATTTGCTCAGCAATTTTCCATTTTGTTTGCTCTTTGTTCACAATTCTTCAGGCAGTTTTGGTTCATATATTTTTCCATGAATTCAATATTTAAAGCAATATATATATCTCTACTTGGTCTAATATGCAGGATTTTTGTGTGTGCATGATATTTAGACAGCAAGATGTAGTGCTGTCAGATTTGGTAGCAGATTTGCTCTAGGAGCTTGAACATACATGGGTGAATTAGTGAGCTAATTTCTAGGTCTAATCCTCTTATTTCTTTTCCGTTGTATTTTTGAAATGGTGGTCATAGCATTCTTTTATAATCTGCTCTGTTAGTGGCTTGTGACCTTGTCACCTTCCTGAGGAGTAATGGGTAAGTGTATGATCAAATTAAGCACTGCATGCTTGGGGTTTCCCAACAAAACCCTGCCTAACCTGAGCAAACTGCCTATGAGCTCTGACAGTTTTGATATGAGGGGGCAAAATCAATGCAGAGGAGTCGTTTTGATGAATTCATGCCTTCCTGCCCAGAACTCATTATACCATAAAACTATTGTATGTGTATGTGGTTTAGTCAAGTTAAAATGTCAAAACTACCATCAGCCATGATCTGTGTTATTGTTTTTAATACGTGAAGGAGACTCCTAATAAGTGACAATGGAAGGAAGCAAAGAATAGTGTATTGTACCAGCTCTCTTATTTCCAATGAAACAACATTGTACACTGCTGTCCTATCACTGTGGATAAATCTGCAAATTTTTAGAGGTGTAGATGGCCATACAGATGATCATTTGGTTCGTCTTCCCTGTTGAGAGTCCAGTTATAACTGAAACGTTTATTAACAGAGTGACTCATTAGGAATAAGTATAGTGCCAATCTTTTGGAAATTTTAGGTTCATTTGCTGTGACATCAGTGTCTTATCTCAGTTGCTTCACCTGCGTTGCTAAAATATAGAGACATTTTAAGAGTGGTATGTATGATTTTTCATCCAAGGAATTTTGTGATGACAAAGGCAATCTTGTAGTTTTAGGTGGTGGAACTGTGCTGTGGTGGCAGATGAAATCTGTCCTGATGTAGAACAGTGTTGAATCTGATGGCTAACTGTTCTTTGAAGTTAGCAGTGGCTGATCCAAAATGTATTTGGTTTTGCTGGAAAAGTTAAAGCTAGTGGATTTCTTATAGAAGTCAGAGCATGAAAGATTAAACTGATGAGAAGTTCATTTTCCTCTCCAAATTTGAACTATTTTCACCAGGAAAAAACTGTCTGCCATTAAGATTGTATTTTGTGTTTATTTGGTTTGAAATAAACTTTCTATGTTTTCACCTCCATGTGCACAAACAACCACTTGCACTGCATAAGTTTGAAATGCTTAGTGCAGGACATGGAGACCAACATGATGCCATGCTTTCAGCTGATGGAGGAATGTGATCCATGCAGACCTGTCAACGAAAACAGGTCAGCAGGCTTGAGTAAGGGGAGGGGGGGGCGGGAAAATCAATAAATCTTTGAATTAATCATGCAACTGCCAGAGAGAATTATGGGTGCATGAAATGAAGGATGTAGGTATGTATCTATGGCAGCTTACTCTTCCCTGCCTCATTGTGTTCTTTCCTATGTCTGTAGGTTTTTCCTCCCGACTTGAATGTTCTCATATTTATTCCAATGCCATTTTGGAATACTTGCTGCTCATTTTAAAGTGACTAATTCAATATGGATCACAGAAATCTCTTTTAGTGTTCTCTCTTCATGCTGCCACTTTTATCACTGACTTTGTGCGCACTCAGTATGCATTAATACAGAAATTTCACCTCTGCCTAAAACTAAGATTGCACATCTTGTGCAGTGAACTAGACCGAAAACAACTGCTGCTTCGGTGAACAGAGGAGTTAAAAATTCATGCCATGCTGCTGATGTCTCAGGTGAGCGGGCATCCTCCCTGAGCTCTTTTGCAGCAGCATTGAGGCGGGTGAGTAATGACTGAGATGGAGCTCAACCCCACTCCTGTGTCTGCCCCGAGGGTGCGTCCTCAGGACCAGGTCTTACCCTGGCCTCACAGGCAGCTGTGGTCAGTAAGCATCCTTACCTAGGGGGGAGCATTTTGAGCCTTGCTCTGCGAAGCTGGGCTGTGGTTAGATCCAATCACAAAGAACTAAAAAGGGTGCTTGGGAAGGAGAAATCTGACACCAGGGATATGATTGAGAGGATTGTGTGGAATCATGAATTAGGAGATGTTTGCTCTTAGTACAGCTTTGTTGCTTCAGCTTTATGCTTGGGTTTTGTTCTCTCCTCCTCGGAAGGATGCAACCTGCATTGCAGTGCCCTGGAATGGGGCTCAATATAGCTTCTCCAGGCAAAAGAAAATTAGGTGTTCTACTGCTGCTTCACTTCTGGCTCTGGAAGTGAGAAAGGCTGGTGAAATAAATGCTCAAGTGTATTTAAATCCTCATATGCTCAGAAGATGATGCTCTCCTCTCCCTCCTCTGTGCCTAGGCCAACTCTCCAGCTGTAGAACTTGGTCGTGCTTCACCACAAGGATGCCTCCTTGGCTCTCTGCCCAGGGATTCAATCTGACCCTCTTCCTGCTGGGGAACAGCCCAGTACTGGGTATTCACTTTCCCTGCAAATTCAAATTCATTTTCTTCTTTAATCCATTGCTTTCTTTTTGAATAGATGGTGATATTCATAAAATCCCTGAGAACAGTTACCCCTCTACTCATGGAAGGTCAGGGTAGCACTATTCAGGGATTATGTATTCCTACAGGGAAAACAGATCAGGCATACAGTGCTCTTGTTTTTCAATTGCATACCTACGGAATTTTTTTCCTGAATGTTTTTCCCCCTTCTCCATTAAAAGATGGCACCAAATTCTTTACACACTTGGGAAACACATTTGAGTTCAACATTTTCTTTATTAAAAAAAAAAAAATATATATATATAAAAATATAAAGAGACAAATAGAATAGCCTTCCAGGGGCAGAATTTTTCTTCCCTCCCTTCATAAAATATCCTACTTAAGTGCCTCTAGTTAAATGCTATTGTCTAGTATAACACCTTTTATTTTAGAGATATATCCCATACAGAAATAACATTTTCTTTCCTGACACTATTTCTGCAAGTGATCCACACTGAGTGATAAGAATGGAAAAAAATCTTTCTCTGCTTTTTAGGTTTGCATTTATTTGTGCATGTGATACCGTTTTGTCTGTACTGAGGTCTGAGAGTCCCTTCATGCACTGTATTTTCCCTTGACTTCTGACATCTCTCGTGATGTTTTTTCACTCAGCATGTTCAAGAAGGACATTTAATTAAAAAAAAAACACTGCAACAACAAAATGCAAAAACCGTCATGCTGAAATTTACTTCTGGAAACATGTAAGTGTACTGTAAATAAAATGTGAATGTATAAACATGTTTCAGGTGTTTTTTTGTTTTAAAGGATAAACCTAAATAGATTCTATGTGAAGAAATACTGAATACAGTTACTATATTCTGAAAGCAAATCACTCCTGTAAAATAAATTTTAATGTATTTAAATGCAGGCATCTTGTGGAAGAATCCAGAAAAATAAGGGGATTAATGAGCTACATAATCCTTTTTATTCTCTTAAATTTTTTTTATTATTATTATATAAGTGTGCTGGATATTTTGAAATATTTCTTACTGAAAACAAACATGAACTTTCTTTGAAAATCCACATGGAGAAGAAGAAACAAAAACTGTCCTTTTGAAAGTGGATGATGTTACTTGCAAAAAAAAAAAAGAAAAGAAAAGAAAGCGATTTTGGGGCTGTGAGGAACAAGTGCACCCATAAACATGAAGTGGTTGGGTGATGTGTGCTGTGCTGCAGCATACGTCTGGCACTTTTATAGAATGAAGGAGAAGAAGAGAATCCTTCTAAATGTCGTTGCCCCAGAAACATTTTGTGAGATACTGTGTGTTTTCAGAAGAGGTTTAAAAAGAAGTACTTATTCAGTAGATTCTGCTTTCCTTCTCTTTTCTGTGTTGTCTTTCTTACATGAACTCTTTTTATTGACAGTACTTTGCATCTCTGTGAGCAATTATTCATAATGCTTTCTGGAGTTGATTTTATTTTGTATTTTATGTGCTAAAGAAATTAGGTATCACAAGCTCAGCAGAAAATCTTCTATTCTTCACATTTTAAAACTTATTTTCCTTTATTACAAAATCCCCTTGAGTTAATTCAAATGTTTACTCTCAGATTACAAAGAAATGAAAGCAAAAAACAAAGAATCTTGAAGATTTGGTGTTTCTCATGGAGAGTATGGTGAATGCTTTGGTATAATCTTCTAAGCGCAGTTCTTGGACCCATGTTTTGTTTCTTCCCAAATGCTTGAATAATGAAAGATGTAGAGAAAGTGTGAAGGAGATAGCTAGGAACCCTTCCTAGTTTGGTGAGAATGTTTTGTTTTCCCAAGAATAAATTGGTACAATGTATTCTCTGCTTCAGATTAATAGAGTTCTTATTACCTTGGACTGGAGCTATGTGAAGATTTGGTAGATGCAACTCGGTGGGAAAGTGGGGTTTCAAAAGCATTGCTCATAATCATAGTCAGTTAAATGAGAATTAAGTATCTTGCCTTTGTCATTTTCATTCAGGTTTCTTTTCCTATGGTGTCTGTTACATACAAATAAATTGTTGTAAGGAAACCGTAGGATTATAAATGTAGATATCCCAAATTTGTTAAAGAATAAATAAAGAGTAATAATGTTGTGCAACTATAGTCAATGAAAATTAATTGCATTTAGAATCAGAAATATCTTTCTCCCTTCTATCTTAAAGATATTTTTCTTTCTTTCTTTCATGTGGAATTTAAAGTCTATCTGAATTGGCACAGCATTTTTTTCCATCAATTAGTTTGTTAGGAAAAATGTGTACTCACGATGCTAAAAGTGTTTTCCTGTAGTGTCATGTTTCAATCCAAGCAAACAGAAAAAGAAGGCTGTGAGGGATACAGAAAAAGACACATTTTTTCATATAAAATATTTTCAAAATGAGGAATTTTTCCCATTTCAAAGTTTGAACTGTCTCAAAACCCATGTATTTTTACAGATAGAGAAAAAATCTTAGGACAAAAAAAGTTGCATAATTCTTGATTAATTGCTTGACTGGGTTATCTATGATAGCATACCTTGTTTGTTTGCTTATTTACTTTTGATGTTTTACTTTTGATGTGTTGCTTATTTTTCATTCTTCCAAGAATTTCTGTTTTGGGAAAAGGAATAATGAGTACTTTAGGTTAATTTAAGTAAAATACAGATACTAGCAAACTTCTCCAATAACAGTCAAGAAGGATACTTACTTTTCTTTGAAACAAAATTGACCGAGCTCAGAAAAATTGTGTGTGTGACCATTAAACTGCACCATTTATCTGAGCTGCTTTCCTTAAGTAAAATCAATGCTATTTTTGCATTTTCCTAATGGGAACCTATTAAGCTAAGCACACAGGCATTTTTAACCTCAGACACATTGCAGGGGCAAGTCAGTACTGGATTCAATCCAGCATATTAAAGAGGAGCATTGAAATGTACACTCTTGTGTCTGGGCAGCTTGGCTACTAGGTTTAGAATTGTTGATGTGCTGTATCACATCAAGATGCCAATCTTGAGGATAATTGAAACCGTCCTTTCCCTAATACTCCAACAGGTATCTGTTTACTTGTTTAAACGCACCTTTTAATTTTTGTCTAGAATTTTTAACTTCTGGAGTTTACAAATGAACATAAAAAAAATTCTAGAATAGAAATTGACTCCACATGTTTTTAATTTGAATGATGAACGATCTGTTCAACCACTGAAAGTTTACTGCCTTTGAAGTCATTAGGGATGGGAACTGCAAAGCAGGAAGATTAACTGTACAAATGTATATCTTTTGAACAGAGTGGAGAGAAAAACTGGAAGAGCAGGGGAAAGAGAAGTGTTTTATGTTTACTCTGGTTGGGGAATTGTATTTTTTTATTTACTTGTTTTTAAGAATGATAAGTAGAACAATACACTAACAATACAATAACACTGTCTGTAGCCCAAAACTTTTTCTAGGAAGTTTGAGTATATTGGTAGAGAAAAAACATGAAGACATTTAAATATTTGACATTGGAATTTTGGCAAGAAGTTCCTCCTCACACGCTATTTTTAATGCTCATAATTTAAAAAATAAACAAGCAGAATACATTAAAAAGTAGTCTTAAGAAATGTACCTAAAAATGTATATTTTTAAAATCAAGACTGACTTTTTGAATTGATTCTGTAAGATTTAGGGAAGGAAGACCTTTGAAATCTTACAGGCACAGATGATTTAAAGGACTTAAATGACTCAGCTTTATGAAAGCAAATGCTTTACTGGTTTGAAAGAACTGCAGCAGAAAGAAAAAGCTATGAATTTCAAACTTGTTGCAGGTTGGTAAGCTATCTAAGGTTGATGGCCTTTATAAATGCCATTTCCTATTTTTTGATGTTGTTGACCACCTGAACAGTGGCAACCAGTTTGGATGAAATTATTAGACTACAATAAGCCAGTATCATAACAGGCTGTGTGCTTCAAGTATTACATTCCCTTCAAATGAAGGAGAAGTAAAGAGTATGGATAGGATTGTCAGACCAATCCAATATATATGTACAAACTGGGAGAAGAATTTCAGACTAGTGCTGTGGAGAAGGACTTGGGGGTTCTGGTGGATGAAAAGCTTTATACAAGCCAGCAGTGTGCACTTGCAGCCCAAATGGCCAACAGTATAGAGGGCTGTATCACAAGAGGGGTGTTCACCAGGGATTGGAAGGGGATTGTCCCCCTCTGCTTTGCCCTCATGAGGCCTCAGCTGGAGTGCTGTGTCCAGATCTAGTGCCCCCAGCACAGAATAGACCTCCTGGTGGCCTTCCGGTATTTAAAATGAGCTTGTAAACAGGAAGGAAAACAACTTTTTACATGGGTAGATAGTGATAGGATAATGGGGGATGATTTTAAAATAAAAGAGGGGAGATTTAGATTAGATGTCAGGGGGGATTTTTTCTCTTAGAGGGCAATGAGGAAACAGTTTCCTCAGTAAACTGCAGAGAGGAGTGAGCTCTCTTCTCAGCTTTCTTTTCTCCAGGCTGGAGATCCATGTTGAACCTGCTTTTGACCAACACTCACAGGTCCCACATCTCTAGAGCTTTCTAGAGAAGTACAGTAGGTAAAGGAGAAAGGCAGGTTCAGAGACGTGTGTCTGAACTAAGTGCTAGATAGTGTATTCCTTAAGCAGTATTGACAGTTCATTCACATAGGAAGTCATAAATGACACCAAGGTTACTTAACTCTAGGTTTTGTATTACCATTATTTGGTAAAGGTTTTAAATAAACTCTGCTGATGTCAATTAGGGAACTTGGTATTTTTGTCTATAAAGTTTCTAATCTAGTAGATTTTGTTGTCCAGATTTCACAATTTCTGAGAAATGTTGTGAGTCATAAAAAACACTATAATATAAAACACTACCTGTGAAAAAGTCTTGACAGACCTGGTTAAGACTGAAAATGATGGAAAGTAAATACATTAGTATGTGTTAGAGGTCATTGAAAAAACATATTCGGGGCTGTTGATATCCTGCTATCTCTGGATGTTTTGAGGAGAAAGTTGTTCTTTAATGGGATCCTCTTTTCATTGGACTGTCACCACTGACCTCTATTATTCTTTCCATTATTATACATTTCAAAAAATATGACATGTTCTGAATAATGATAGTTAAAAAAAATATTGAAATTACAGAAGTTTGGAAAAATGTTGTAGCTGTTACACAATATGCTAACTGACTTTCCTATTATGAACCAAAGCAGCTATTGTAGAGCACCTATTTTATGCAAAGGTATGGTTCTTTTACCTCAAAGGATGGGTAATTTCTGTTTTAAAGGTAAAGGAAACACTTTACCTCCATAATTGCTTTGTCTTGGAAAGGCTGAATCACCCAGATACAGAGCTGCTACTAGCACTTCCACAAATGTGTTCATTCCTTTTAACATAATCTGCTACATTGTAGATTGTGCACAACCAGACTTCTTTTTGATAGGAAAATTTGCATTAGTTCAGATAAAAGAGAAAGGGAGGGGAATCAACACTGAGTTATTTGTATTGAACATTTCAGCAAGATATGATAGTACCTGAATTGTCTGGGTACAATGTATGTACAGTTATGTACAATGATAATATAACCTTGATGAACTCTGTGTAGTCTCACTCTTAATATAAACGTTGAGTATTTTTTTTTCCTGTGAAAAAGTCAGGATAGTTATTTTTATTTTGTCCAATTTCATCCGAAAGAAGCATCATAAAAACTCTGTAGGTGCTTAGCAGCTGTTTTAAATCCATGGTTATTGATTAGTGTAAGCATGAATAATGGAATCATTTTGCAAAGTTTCTCAATAATTTTGTTGTGCAAAGAAAGTAAGTCCTGCAGTATTTTTTTCCTCTGTAGTTAAACACAGGGGCATGCATTATTTTTCACTGCAGAGCACTGATATAGACAAATCAGTCTCTAGGCTTCAGCAAATGAGACAACTGCCTAAGGCGCAGATTGCCAGGAGGGGTTCAATGTCCTTGGACACATTTTCCACTTTTCCACAGAATGGGAGAGTCTTGTGGGTGTCCACAACAGTTTATGTTCCACCATTACATCTAGCACCAGGGGTCCCCAATGAAAACTTTTTTTTTTATTATGTAATACAGAAGTGACTACTCCAGGATAGCCTGGATCAAGACCTTGAAATAAATTTCTCTAGAGTACAGCAAAGTCTCATGTTATCTTCACTTCTTCTGGGAATTCTCCGTGTTTTTGTCCTGTCTTCAAGGAGCAAATACAGTATGCTGCTGCTTCTCTGAGCTCAGCAACTGTCTGCCCTTCGGGAAGGGGGCTATTGTATTGCTCTCTGCTGAACAGACCTTGAGAAAAATCTTTTTGTGCCATGGGACTGTGACCTATGCCTGTACATGTGTATGCACATACAGGTAGAAAGAAGGCAGAAAAGAGAAAAATGAATGAGAGCACTTTTCTATTAATTGCTCCTGATCCTCGTTGCTGAAAAACATCTACTTGGAGATATGCTCTAGCAATAGGTGACTACAACAGAATGTGAATGGAAACAATATGGTCTTTATGCAGCCCTTTGTAAACGGATTACTGCCTTCTGGCTGTAGTTTACTGTTATTAGCATGTTCCGTTTGTAAGCCGAAGGTTGTGCCTTCCAAATTTTCTGAAAATGAAATATCTCTCCTGTGTATGCATATTTAGAAGGGAGATACTGTATATATTATGCAGACAGAACACATAAAGGTAGATGGTGGCTTCATATAACGCAGTTGTCTTTGAATTTTTGCTTTTATACAAAACAAGCAGAGTTTGGAGCATATTTCTATGTGGAGGTTAGAGAAAGTGTTTCATCTGATGATAAGCAAAGGACATCTGGTTATACTATCCATCAGTCTATTGCCTAGAGCAATAGATATTCAAGTTTGACATCTCTCTCTTTTGGGAAGGGGAGAAAGGAGGGGGAGAGACAGTAGACTGCTTTATGAAAATGCAGGAGCTGAAATTGTTTTTTTTTGTGCTGCTTCCCCAGAATAATTTCTAGTAATATTTGTTGTATTCTTTGTTTGTGGACACTATCTATGTTGATGATAGTGATATTAAAATAATTTGAAGGTTAAGAAGATATGAACATTATTTGTAAAAATTTTCTTAAAGTCAGAGAGCATTGGTGAACCTAAGTTTCTTTTCATTAATGTTCCAAAAATGTCACAGAAGATAAAACTCCATTCATGCTTAAGATATCACCAACGCTCCTCTAAATTTCAACATGGGTCAGAATGACAGTCTGGCTTGTTTGTGATTTATAGTTGCTACTATAGCTGTTAAATAATTCACAGTGTTCATATAGTATTTCTTATTGAAAATAAAAATCACTGGTAATTAAAAACTACTTTGTCTCTGCTTAAATACTATTGCATTTCACCAAAATACATGATTTTCTATCTTTCTTCTCTTTTCTGTACAATCAGTTCATACAGATCTCCATTTCTTAAAGGGAAAATAGCTGTTGAATAGGCTTTTTTCTCCCTAGTTTCTCTCAATCCTTCACAAAATATCCAGATAATGTTACATTTTGCAAGTTCTTTCCAATTGTTAGTTAGATCCATTTTGAGAGCCTTTTGAAACCAAGAAAGTTGTTTGTTGCCTGGGTCATGTTTTCTTCCCTTTACTTTTCAAATGAAAGTCTTCTGAACAGACTTTCTGGTTTTCTATATAGCTCTTCAAATGATTCTGATTTATTTTGTTGAGTTGTCAGTCACAGCACATTTTGTGTACCTTGTTTGAAAGCAACCTTTAAGGAAGAAAGTATTTTTAGGATGTAAAGAGCATCTGGTTACATTCATGTGATCTCTTTAAAATTATAGAATTAGACTTGTCTTTATGGTTACTCTGGTGACTAGAGAGTTTGTCAAATTATTGTGGTGTGGCTACAAGTAACTGGAATTTGACAAACAAGAGTTGACTTGGTTGGAATTGTTAAACTCATGTTGAACTCGTGTTGATTTTATTACTTTCCAACTCTGATATGTAATGAGTATTCGTGAGAGGAGGATTTCGCTTAAAGATACAAAATTTTATATTTTTTGAGAGATTGAGCTTAAGTTTTATTATTTGTATGTTTGAAATCTGAAAGACTTTCAGGAAAATTAATGTAAATTTTCTGTTAGGATTAAAGATTTGAGAAAGGAAAAATATATGAGAAGATGAGATTAACAGCAGGAAAAATCTAATCCTGTAAGAGAAGGAAGTGGGATGGTTTTTAATTATTATTATTTTTTCTTTTGAGATGAAATACATCATTTAACAACCTCAAGTGGTTCTGTCATTAGAGGCTCCATCCCTTATGGAGTAGAACTAGAGCAGTTATTCCCTTTGTAACCCTGACATCTATGAGGGTTGAGGCTCAAAAGAGTAATGACCACAGAGCAGGTGGGCAGCCATGGAGGCGCGCGCTCCATTGGCAGTTGCTGACTTGATTTGTTCATCCAGCAGTCTTTCTGCTGAGATGAAATGAGAAATCTTTTCTGTTCAGAAAATTTCTGCCAAACCAGTTATACTATTTGACAGAAAAGGTTTTACAAATCGCCTTGTTGAAAGATAACTAATTTAATTCAGCTAAAATTTGTTTTCTGTCTACCTATGTTATGGTAAAAGGGCACATACATGTTTGTACTTTTGCATTTAATAGGGTTGACTGTGGCAATGACTGATCTGATACTTTAGTAATAGATAAAATGAATTTGTAACATAAGATTTTAATGCAACTGCATAAATAATCAAATATTGTTCAATTTGGCTACAAAAACAGATTTTTTTTTAAACAGTATGAGTAAAAATTACATTTTTTTTCAATGTTTACTCTGGCTGGCAGAGAAAAAAGACAGAATTCTTCTCTGAACAGCACAAAATATTTAATTAACATTGAAGCAAAACCTTTGTTTGCTCTGCAAGTGTACTTCTAGTTAAAATAATAGACAACAAAGGAATTAATTTGAACACAACTGCTTGATCTTGTTATTTGTGACACAGAATATATAACTGTATATTACAGCCTTTGGATTTTAACTTCTTTTGCCTGTTCTTCCCAAAGCTATTATCAGCAAATGTCTTCCATAAGCTCTGATCAATTTCAAACCTACTGCTAATTTTGAACCATACATTTCAGTCTGGTTTCTGTGCACTAAGTGGCAATTTTCCTATACAGATGTCAGTCAGTCTGTCTCTATTTTTATTTTCTTTCTATTTGACGGAACCATTCGTATGTTTCCATTTGCACTGTATTGAGCACATAAAATTTTCTACTATGGGAATAATTTTTTAATCATAAGTATTATGTTTTCGTATTTTGCAGATAAAAAATTATAATAAATAAAGATGCGAATAAGTCAGTTTTGTTTCTATTCAATTTTTGCTGTGGTGACAGGGATTTATAAAATCCTTCCAGAAGATAAGTAACTTAGTTTCTGTCCCTTCAGAGTTTAATTGCTGCAGTTTAAATGCAAATGTTATTATTTCTTTTATATTAAAATTAAGATTAGCATTTCAGTAATAGGTGTTGTTTCTTGGGAAGCTGGGCTTTCTTATTTTCTGGTGTTGAACGTTACAGAAATTAAATCTTGATGGTCAGAAAACAGGTATTTAAAAGCATCCAAAAACATTACTGCTCCTTGTACATTACAAAGTCATAGGCTTTCTGACACGAATTTTGTGTAATAATTGTTCTCATATGCTTCATTTTCAATTTGATGTGTTTTGAAATGCAGATAGTTCACCTTTTTTTTTTCCTTCCATGTTTAAAATGGAAGTACATCTTTTGTATTGTACTGAGATGCTACTGAACTTAAAAAAAATGATGTTGAATTAAATAGTGGGATACAGGTATGAGGAGGGTTGTTGGTATGTGATTTTGGGAGACTTTTTTTAAAAACTTGATGCATTTATACTTGAGTGATGATAAAAAACACCTCCAGCTAGAAGAAGAAAGTGGAAAACACAAAGATAAAGGTATGCAACTCTAGAGGTTGTATGATTGTGTAGAGGGTTTAGGCTTAAGTAATGCATCAAGGAACAGTTTAAATGACTTTAAAAGTAGAATTCCACTTACAGCTTAGAAATCTGCTGGTTAGATTAGGGAAGTCCCTAGAGAAGATATTAGAAATTGGAGAGTTAGTAAAGAAACTAAAAATATCCATTTTCCAAGGCCAGATATTTTTCTGACTTGTTACTTATTTAGTCATAAGTAGTATACAAGCTACTATCTACCTAGCCACTCTTCTGTGAACCTGGAAGTACCAGTATCTAATGTGCTTATAATAAATATGAAACGCTTAGAGGTCCTTCTTATTTAAGTACTGCTGCTATGTTTTTGCTAATCCAGAGCTGTGTTTACCACAGCAGTGTCAGCTCAGGGTTTTATTTCGGTAATGGAGGTAAAAACTGGAACCTCCAGGACTCCCAAAACATCCCTGAACCTATTGAGTCTTCTAGATGGCTGGGTATATGCTAAGCTTGACAAAGCATGCCTGATTCTGAGAGCAGCAGTGTCCAATGACACGGGCTTGGGACAGATACAGGGTAGAAAGTATGACCTTTCCTCAAACCGTGGATCAGCTTCACTGTGTAGATCCATGATGAACCAATCCAGGATGATTAGCCTATTCTCTCAGTAACAGTGGTAGGACCAGAATTAATGGCCTTAAGTTGCGTTTGGAGAAGTTCAGGCTGGATATTAGCAAAAACTTCTCATAAGGAATGGTGAGGTATTGGAACAGGCTGTCCAAGGAGGTGGTGGAGTCACTGTCCCTGGAGGTGTTCAAGAACCTCATGGATGTGGCACTGAGGGATGTGGTCAGCATGCATGATGGGAATTGGCTTGTGGTAGGACTAGGTGATCTTAGTGGTCTTTTCCAACATTAATGATTCTGTCATGAGTGAGGGCAACAAGCAACTTCCCAACTAAAACAAAGTAAGCTCCCAGTGTGCTCCAGCACAAGATGGCACTAAGTTTGGAAGATGAAAATGTCTTGTTTTATCAGTTGTTTTACTTGCAAAAGCAGCTCAGCATTTGACAGGTGGGTCATCCATTGTCACGCTGCCAGTTAGAGTTTGGGGCTCTCTCACAGGAGACAAAACACATTAGAAATCTCACAGTATGCGTAAGTTAAAAGGAAGTGAAAAAGAAGTTTTGACTATCTATATTTGAGCTTTTTGCTTGTTAGTTGTGTTGTTTTTTTTTTGTTTCTTTCTTTGTTTTTTTAAGTATGTGAGTTAAGACAATAAATGTGTAAACCATCCACATTTTTTTAAATTATGATATTGTGCATCCTCTTGCTCTGTAGTGCAAATTCACTCTGACCATCTTATGGGGAAGGACAACCTGTTCCCAGGGCTCATGCAAAATCTGCGGTACCTTCTGTCCTTGAGAATCTTAAAAAGCATTACAAAAATGCGAACTTCTCTGCTAACATCTGTATATGTAGGTGCAAAGACCATGTATTTGAAGTCCTACAATTGATTTTAATTCCACACTGAGTGATAGATGTCCAGGTAGAATTGGCTTTATCTTTTTCATCTGCAGTAATAGACTGTTTTATTCAGACCTGTTTACCCAAAGGCTTGGTGCTGCCACTTGTTTATAATTTGTATCCGTAGATCATAGTTTTATCTTCTTAATTCTCTGAGTTCTAAGTAAAAAACTCACATGGAGATAGTGATTAAAGTGGATTACCTTATAAGTAATATTTTACAAATCTATATTTTTGAAATCTTTGCTAATTTTGAGACTAATTTTGAATGTGTGGAAGCAGGGATTATGTTAAAAAGGACTGCAGAGCCCAAGGGAGGACAACACTCTTGAAAGATGATCAGTGATTACATTTGACTCAGAGTTATCTGGCAAAGGAAAAAAAGCAGGAAAACTAGTTCTGAGCTTTGGGCGAGGAGCACTGCAGGATGATCAGAGTGAGTTAAACTGAATGCAAGGTGAGAAGGTAGGACAGAGAGTTTCTGGGGTGAGACAGGAAGAAGGAAACTCGAGCCATGAGAATCACTACTGTAAAACATACTCGAAGTTTAATAACCTTTGTAGGTGGCCATAAGACAGGCCTCTTTATAAAATGAAATGCTGATGTCAAATGTTACCAGTTCTGTTTGCTTTGATAGACTGACAAAGATATGCAGGTACTGACTCCAAGGTGTTTGCTTACAGACTTAAATTTGACAGAGTTCCCCAAGCATTATTCCTGCATTGAAATTCGCATCCTCAGAAACATTAATGAAAACAAATATTCCTGCCTTATCTTTACTACTAAGTGCATGTATTAACCAAGAAAGATAGTACCATCTCTGAGCTTTCAAATCTTTGAATTTTTAGTGAAGTATCTTTGTGCAACCAAGGTTGTCTGCATCTGGGAGGTAATTTTGTTGTTGTGAGTATAGGAAAGTTTAAAGGATCTATATTTCAAAAGATAAAAAAACAAATGAACATAATTCACTGTAGAAAGCAAAATTTTCTAAACAAGTCAATGCTGTATAGAGGCCTGATGATTGAGATCTCTCTTTTTTGCCCTATGGAGCAATTTTTCCACTCCTGTTAGAACCGACTCTGAGAAAATGCTCATTATTTTTCTCCCATTTATCACTATTGTTATATTTTAAGAATTACTGATGACATGGTATGTGTTCTGTATTTTAAACTTGTAGAACAAATAATCCTCAAGAGAAGATCAGCTTGCTTCTGCTTTTATTTTTTTTTCCTTTTTCTCTTGCATTTTCCTACCATTTTCTTGCTTCTGTTGATGTACTTTTGGAAATTGCAGAGTGTAAGGATGCACATAGACACCTTGCCATCAGATAAATTTCACTGGTCTTAGTTCTGGTTCCTTAAAAAATTATAAAACTTGTGGCTTGTTCTTGCAAGTCTTTTTCTCTGATATGTTGACTTTTTTTGTTGTTGTTCATTGAAAGGCATGAACTGGTACTGTTTTCTTTCTTTTTTTTTTTTTTTTTT
>VXAB01013649.1:122815-138728 GCA_013399175.1 Odontophorus gujanensis
GTTTCAGTAGCATTTAATTGATAGGCTTAAATGACAGCTTTATTTTTTATTCAGATGGCTACCATGTAACTACATCTGATGTTTTATGATGCTCATGGTGAGACAGAATATTAATAGAAAAGGTCTGACAGCCTTGAAAAAAACTTTGCTAAAAGCAACTGCTTGAACAAAAAAAACCCAATATTTTGAAGATGTAGCATCTGCCAGATAGGTGAAAAAGATTTGTTTTTTGTAAGAGCTTCAGACATGCTACACTTTCCTTGGACTCTGTTACAAGGAATAAATGCCTTCTCCATTCCAGAAATAACTGAGCTATGCTGAGTTGTTAATATAAGCCGCTTAATGAGATGGGTTGTTTGTCATTCAAGGTAATGAACTTTGTCAGCATTGTCATAAGAACGGAGTTAGGCCAAACACACTGGGCTGAGTGGGGCTGGGGGCAATAAATAAGAGGCCACTCAAATGTGGGGTAGTGATTTCTGTGTAGCTTCCCTCCTCTACTGTCACTGGGGTAGTGGTGCTGAGATAATTTCAGGATAGCAAAGATATGAAATTCACCAAGGTAGGGAGCTGGAAAAGAGTTGTCCTCTATAAGTGTTATGAGGAATATGTGGGAAGGATGGTCCTGGAGCTAGGGGCTTATTTTGGAGTGATGCAGTGTCATGCAGTGGGAAAGGAGTAATGTGCACTGGGTGGAGGACATAGTTTGTGACTCTTTGGGAAAGTAATGTCAGGAGAATGCAGAGTGGATTGAGTCTGTCAGATAAAACTTCTGAATGTATCTTACTAGAGGTATGCTCTTGGCCCTCCCTGTATATATGTATATGTGGTGTTTGGTTCTTAGTATTTTTCCTTTTCTTGTGCTTAGAATAACGGTATCACAAATAATCATTCCTGATAAGATATTAATGTTATCAGACTAGTTTAACAGATCTCCTATTTGTACTTTGGTTTCTCCAGGAAGTCATCCAGATTCTACACTCTCTCAGAACTCTCTCATTTTCTACCATAAGCTCAGTCAGTGTGCATTATTTACCTGATAGTCAGCCTTTTTTTCCTCCAGTTAACCTTGTCGGTCTTACTCAACTCTTTCTGTATGAAGTATATTTGAAATCTGATTTATTCTGTACTGGATAAGGAGTAGATGGAGGCTCCAATTCTATGCATCATCCAGATTCTTTTTATTAAATCAGCCCTGTACATCAGTAATCAAAAGAAAGACAATTTTTTCCAATTCTATGGACGACTCAGGTGAATCCCCAGCTATTTAATCCAGTCTCTGTGTTCAATATCCCAGCCACCCACTGCCTTTGACACTAAGAATACTTTCTCAGCTCCACTTGTTTAATATTGCCCTTTTTATTTTCCCACAGCACTTTGTAAAATACAGAATACACATTGCCCTTTGAAATAGACTTTGTTCAGCTTGCTGTAATTATGTTTCTTCAAACACCTATTTTTATTTACTCCAATTAATTTATATAGCAGTGGCTTAGGCCCTGACATGCCATATTTACCTGGCAAGGAGGTGACTGTCCCTCTCTACACAGCTTTTGTGAGGCCTCACCTTGAGTACTGCNATTTAAGAATACCACAGTTCTTTCTTTTTTTTCTGTTAAGACCTAAAAAGAGTCTTACATCTCACTTCTTTATTTACTCAAAACCTGTTCTGCACTGCCAAATCTTATTGCCTCGTCTTTTTTTTTTTTTTTCACTGCAACCTCCTGTATTAATTGCAAGCAGCATAACCCATGTAGAAACACCTCCTACATTCTCCTCTTTCCTCCCTAGACAAGCTCTCTTATCTCTCTTATGACAGTTAGGCAGTGGATAAGTTTTTGTATGGGTGCATTTTGGTAACAAACCTTTGAAAACAGCCCAAACCCAATGGCCTTGAACATTTGTAATCTCTGATTTAGGAGAATGCTGTGAATTGAAATATTGCACTTTAATTTGAGAGTAACTCTTGACTTTGCATTCCAGATCTCTTGCACAGAAAGTGTAACTACAATTCTGTTCATACTTACCAGGGAAGTTTTATCTTCACCCACCACTATTCTGTTTTAACCTTGAAGAACAAATGAGGCAAATATATACCTTCATGAAAAATCTTGGGAAAAAACATCTGATGCTAATTTTTTTTTTGTTTCAGTGGCAGGGTTTATAATTCAGTCTTGATAGGCAGCAAGTGAGTCAGCAGAAACTTTCATCTTTTCCTGGAATAGATGCTGCACCTTTCACAAAGGACCTTATTTTATTTCATCAAGCTCTGTTCTCTGGTTGATTTTTGTATTCCAAGGAAAAAAATGCTACTTGTTTTTCTTTATCTAAGACCACTTCTGCTCATAATTCCTTAAAAACAAACAAACAAACAAACAAACAAACTCTTTTCATGGTAGTGAATAGTGTAAAAGGCTGATCACAGGGAAAAGTTATTATGTGGTTCAGAACCACCCAGACGATATTAGTTCCCAACTTTCCCAATGGTCTTCTCTATGACCTTCAGATCGGCAGTTAAATAAATGGGACACAAGTGCCTAGCTGCCTTCAGCTATTATGAAAATCTTACTGGGTGCCAACCTATATCTCCAAGAGCAAAATATGATTATGTTCCTGAAAGTGTTGGCCACCATCATGTGACTGATCTCTCTTTGGAGCTCCTGGCTGTTCCTGTCATGAAAGCAGTAGCTACTAACAAGTGGAATGAAAAATGCCTCTGTTCTACATTTCTTATATCTAATTATTTCCTTTTCTTTTATGGTTGCAGACAGGGGAATGAAATGCTCTTGAGTGTGACAGTGGACTAGTTTATAATGAAGTAATTTTTTCAAAATCCAAGGGATTTTGACATTTTTTTTTCCTAGAGAATGGCATGTTAAAATGCTACTGGCTGGCTAGAAAATTTAAGTACTATATTTGTCAGAAAGTTCTTAAAGGAACCTGACAGAACAATGGTACAATATATGACATAGTACAATTAAAATCATCAATAACTTTATATTAACTGTTATGCTGATTTCTGGCTTAGAGCAGCTATTACAAGAGTGAATTAGCGAGGCAGCATCTATTATGTTTAACTTTCACCTTCATTCAGTCATCTTGCTGGTAAAATTCTGTTTCTCTTTGTCTTGAAGCATTTTTTCTCCGCCATTCTTTTTGTACGAGGTCTACTAGTACAACCTGTACCTGTTGCAAAATTTACCTGTATGTTATTTTTTGCTTGCCAAAAAAGCAAACACATTAATTTCTTTGGCCATTTTAGCACCTCTGTTTTTCACTGTTAGCAAAGCCAAAAGTGGAAGGAAAAAATGTTAATGATAAGGGAAGCAAGCAAATTAATTATTTATAAAAGAGAGGCAATTAATTAATTATACTTGAACAACGCTTTACATTTATCAACTCTGTTGAAGTCTTTCCTGATATTAAAAACTATATTGCAGTCAAGAAGGCAACCTTCCTTTGCTAACCTCTCTTTCCCGGTGGCAACCTCTGTAAAACTTGGCATTCTGGTTCTTTTTTTTTTTTTTTTTCCTAGCTTCACTCTTCTCTGTGCATTTCTAAATATTCATTTTCTAAAGAAACTGCATACAAGCCTGGTAATTATTTTCCTTTGGCTACTCTTAGTAATGAAAGCTGGAACCTACTGATGCGGCTGTGCTAAGTAATTACTGTGCACCCAGTGTAATTGATCAGATAGCAAGGCGGTGTAAGAAGTTAGAAGTAGACTCTCCTGCTGGAGTGAGGGTCTGTAATGATCTATGCTGAAGGAAGGAGACCATAGGAATAGTGAAATCCTGAGGTTTCTCTACACTCTATGGAGAAAAAAATGTGTGAGGAAGTATGAGGGAAAAAAAGTTTTAACACCTTACTAGGACACGTGTGCACTTTTTACATTCTGAGAATGGAGATGGCAGCTAGTTGTAAACATCCCTTAACATATATACCATATAATACCATTTTGTTTTTCTTGAGCATGAGCATTGTAATTTGTAAGGACACATACTCTTGAACCCAAAGTCTCTTGACCCTTAGTCTTAAACTCTTTAACTGAATAAGTCATCTTACATTAAAAAAGGTGATATATCCTTCTGGAATGGCAAAAAGCATTCGATACATCTGTCTTTCCACTTCAACTTCCAGGAAAAAAAAAGAACAAACATTCCTTTTACATACAGTGTTGTCAGTCCAGTGCAAAAATTGCTGCAGAGACACGTGTAATGAAGTCAGTGCTCAAAGCTATTGAAAACCTTTACAAATAACCTTCTTACTGCATGCTGAAATTTGTAGGGCTAGGGCCCTTAACTGTGGTAATTGGTAGAGTCTGAAAGTTAAGACTAACAGCAGCTAACCTATTTTGTCCATAAGACAAAGCTGAATAGCTTTTAGTAGTTTGCAATTATGTACAGGTTCCAAGAGGGGAGATCTTTCTTTTCCATAGTCCTTCAATATGGCATGGCAGTATGCACGCGTTCAGGATGACTCCCAGCAGCCAGTGGTGACTTGGCACTCAGGAAAGCCAAGAGGCAAAGTTGAACTGGATCTCACGTAAGTTTTTAATAACCATCTTCATATAATATATGTATAAGTAACTAAGGTATGCCATTCCTCTTATTCACTTATCTTAATTTAAAGAAGAAAACAAATACCCTTTAAATTGAATACCCTTAGTGTCCATCTTCATGGATGGTGTTTAATAAGGAAAGCACATTAATGAAGCAAAACTTAGGAGTGTTTCTTTGGATCAGAATTTGAAAGAAGAGAACTTGGCAGTGAAATTATATTGGGCATCTATCTTTTTAGTCATCGGAAAAATTACTTTGCTCATAGCTGAGTCAGAATCAGGAAAAGGGAATATATGCTTCAATACTGAAGGAACAATTTGTTTAGTTTGGTCAGCAAAGAAGTTAATTTTCTGGCCCAGCCAGCCAGTTCATAAATACTTGCCCTGAGTTCCATGTGAGTTTTGCTTAGAAGAATAAAGGAAAATGGAAGTGTGGTGTACTTCCATGGAAGTAATACTTATTTGTACGTACTACTTGGTTGGTGGCTTCCTGTTTTTCCTGCTTTTCTCACCTAACAAAATGCAATTTATTCACATTTTCATGTCACCTAAAACATTTTTTTCACATATTTGGAGTTGAGATAACTGGTCCTATTTTGACAGTATAGGTTAGATTGACTGGATTTATGCTTCATAGATTCTGTGTCTGTATAAATGGCCCAATCAGAAATGGTAAACTAAGTTACTCTAAAGAAGTCTAGAAATACATTCTCATTACAAATCCTCAAATAATTCTATTAGATCAGAAGCATTAGATCAAAATTTTAATTTTAGATTTCCATTCATGATTTATCCATGTATTATCTTTCTTTTTGCTATTCACACACTTAAAGAATTTACTTTGCACAATAATATGAAGTTTCAGTGTCTGTGCTGTAACTTGCAGTCTATTTGCCACACAGTCATTTTGTTTTCTCAAAGGTTATTTGACTTGTAGTACAGCTTGTAGTGGTGAGACTATAAAATGTGTGTGTATAAATTCTGTAGTGGAAATGAGTTTTTTTTTCACTTTTGTAAGTTGAAATACATTGTTGAAATTCTTGCAAAGGAACCAGACGGTGGCTGCTTATTTCCCAGATGGTTTATTCATCAAACAGATTATGCTGTTTTCTCATGTTGCTTTTTTTTCTTTCTTTTTTTTTTTTTTCTTTCTCCCTAGCATTTGGGATTCTTGGGAACTTTCTTTTACACGACACAGTGATATTACTGTGAAAGGTTTTTTTTATTATGGTCATTTTGCTACCTTTGCATTATACATATCAACTGCTCAATCCAACCAGTTGTACCTTTAAAACAAAATATAAAATTTGTCCAAACCAGGTTAATCCTTATGGATAAATTCAAATGTATCCTCCTGGATATAAGTGGGATATTCTAAAAATTACTCAGAAAGCCATTTAAGAGTAGTATTTGAATGCTGTATAGTATGTAATTAATGATACAGGATCCTGTGGAGGCAGTAATGGAGCACAATTCTAATCCTCTGAGCATCTCTCTTTGCAAAACTACTACATATTGGAGAAGAATGTAAAAAAAATATAGAGAAAAGAGGTTCTTTGGGAATCTCCCAGCTATCAAGTTTGTCAGGTTTACTGAGAATTACTGAGTACAGGGCTATTTTTATTAGAAAGTAATAGTTGAGCGAGGATGGTCCTTCAAAGATGGTCAGGTAAAACTGACCACTTCAGGTTCAATCAAAAGTTAAAGTAGGTTATTGAGGATATCATCCAAATACCTCTTGATCACTGACAGGCATAGGACATCAACCATCTAGCAAGGAAGTCTGTTGTAGTGTTTGACCATGTCCATGGAAAATAAATTTTTCCAAATGTTCAATCTGCCCAGGGAGTAGAACCTGGCATATCCCTCTCTGCTTACCCTTCTCACGAAGTTGTGAAGATCAGTGAGGTCATCTCTCAGCAACATTTTGTCCAAACTGGACAATCCAAGTGCACTCACCCCTTTATAGAACATACCTACCAGCCTTCTTACCAACTTAACATTCTTTTTATATTATGGAGCCTGGATATTAATTTAGCCCTGTGTAGATCCACTGAACAGCATCTGAAATCTGTGTTTCAACTTGAAGCCTTTGTCTAAAACCTTAGTTAGAGAAGAAAACAAAAAGAATAAAAAGACCCCACCAAAAACAAACAAAAGCCTCAACAAAGAACAACCCGCTAACAAAAATAAAACCATGAAAAATTTGAAGCATACAGATGCTTCAGATTGCTATACATCAGTACCAAGTTTAAGCATCATTCAAAACCCTAGCTCTGAAATTTTCCACACTTACATGCACATTAATCATTTGACTAGGAAAATCCTTAGGAGCCGAAGATAGAGAGTGCCAGGTGTAATTAAGCATGTGTAATTAAATATCATTAAGAGCATAGCTTTACAACAAGACAGCAATTCTTTCTCTTCTGTTACAATAAAGAAAATCCATTTTTCCCCCAGATTTGTTTTTGAAAATGGGAAGTGAAACTACTCACAGATTTATTTTACTCTTTGTAGAGCATGGCTAAAGAAAAATATCACTTGTCTTTTTTCTAAATATAATATAAAAAAAAGTAGTGCCCTGACCTTGGTGCTATATACTGCAGCTGGCAGAAAAGTGCTCCTGAGTGTTCAAATTCCAATTGCTGTTTGCTAGGCGAAAGCTTGACTTGATTTAGTGTCTCAGTTCCACTGGAAGACACGTTCTATCTGAAGAAATAAGGAACAGTTAGCTTTCGGTTGTTAGTTAGTTTCGACCTGATAAAAATAGATTTCCATCCTAACTCTGAATAAATACAGTCTTTATGCTACAACTATTTGTTTATACATTTCTATAAAACAGCTTATGCTTCTGCAAATACATTGTTACCTGCATCTTGCTATTATGTCATTGCTAAATTGTTGCACTTCCATATTATTGCACAGACTTTACTCCTTCAGATATCTTCTATGCTTTCGATTTCTTTGTCATTACTGTTCTGTTGCATTCTTCATCTCTACCTTGCTTCAGTAGTGACAGCTCTGCTTGTCCATTGCCACATGACTGCATGGAGTGCACTTCTGAAGATGCTCTTCTCTGCTGGTGCAGCTGGAAGATACACTTCGGTGTGCTGGCAGCCCAACATGTTCCATTTACCTGCAGGCCTTTTAAAACCAGTGCGTTAATATTCTTACCTTCGAGGCTAACTTGAAATGAGACTGTGAGGTTATTTATCTGTAACTTTCATAGCTACTATTCTTCTCATGTTTACTTCATACATACACTGATATTGCAGTCTGCAAGAAACTTTCAGAATTCCTCCATGATGACAATTTGTGGATGTCTCAAGCCTGCTATTATGCATGCACTCATAATTTTCTTACAGATCTTGCTATGTTGTCTTTCTACTTTTTTCCCTCTTTATGATCTCTGCTATCAGAGTTTCTAGAGGTTCTGGTTTTCCAGATGTCAATATGCAAAAAAGCAT
The DNA here is from genome assembly GCA_013399175.1 of Odontophorus gujanensis. Lineage (NCBI taxonomy): Eukaryota > Metazoa > Chordata > Aves > Galliformes > Odontophoridae > Odontophorus > Odontophorus gujanensis. The sequence goes on from VXAB01013649.1 coordinate 130,844, forward strand.
TCGTAGGAAGTGGCAGCATGATCTGGTGGGTGGCAGCTCTACCCACTGCAGGGGGTTGGAACTCTATGTGAGGTCCCTTCCAACCCAAGCCATTCTATTTTTCTATGTTTCTATGAAGTACCAAGTGCTTATTGCTTTAGAGAAAGTTTTGAAGATGAAACTAATAGATACACAGAAGAGGAAAGTTAAAATACAATATACAATCAAAGCTAATTTTACTTTTTTGGGGGAAGCTTCTCTCATGGTTACCATATGTTTTAGACCTGGTTCATGTGATTTAAGTGATGCTATATGCAGTAGACTTTATGTTCACTTTACTCCTATGACATGATAGAAAAAACATGTCCTTCTTGAGTTGCTGCGAAAATCACTGTCTCTGAATTGTGAAAGGGAGAGTTAGAAACAGTACCTAGTAGCTTTGAACCAGACAAAAAGGCTTGGCAGTAGGAGAATCTTCCAACTGCAGTGCTGCTCATGCCACCTGGCTAATAGTTGATTTACTAGTAATGCTGAGAATTTTTTACTTTAAAGATGCTGCCATAAATGAGGAAACTTTCTGAGACGTTACACGTCTAAAGAAAATGGGCGATTTCCCACTGCTATTTCATGCAATGATAGTAGCCATTCTTTATGATGAGATTAGTTCAGGTTTTCTTAGGACTCTATTAGCAACATAAATCCTTTCAAATTGTTATATGCGTCGTTATCAGTGAATTTATATCAATTGCTGTTGATTCTCATCCCCAACATTCAAATCTCATCTTAACTGCTGGGAAATTCATCAGTCTGTCAAATTTGCTTTTACACATTATTTGGAAAAAAAAATTGATAGAAAAAAGGAGTAACTAGAGATAGGTGAAGGAAATTCTGCTGTAAAGAGTTGAAGGAAAACAGAGGATGTCTTTACATAAAGTAGTTGTTTGGACCTTGGCCTTTAGACATATTAAATCACCAATTGCATTCCTGAGGAAAAGCAGACTAGGTCTACCTCATGCTTCCTGACAACATTTTACAAGATATGCTAAGTTTATAATGTCAGAAGGACACCAGCACAGGGCAGTCCAGGAATCTGCAAGCATCTCTGTGGTAAAGCTGAGCTCTACTCTGCAGCTGGGACCTTGTGAAGACAAAAAAGCTGTGACATGAATATTTTTGTGTGTTTTTCTGTATGCATTTCATTTAAAATCCTAGGAAATCTTTTTGTGAATGGAGTTAAAATATGAGGTTGATACTTTACAGCAGAGGGATAACAATACTTACAAATCTCTTCAAGTGCCTGGTTTCCTCTCTGGGTATTTTGCTCTACATCTCAGTCCACCCATAGGTGACACTCTTCCACCCTCCTCTCCAATGGTATCCCTAAAATTTAGGAGAAAGGAAAGATTTGTGCAACATAATAACTAAATAAAATCCAGGTTTAGAATGGAGGGGATGGGGAACTAAACCCCAATGACTTGTCATAAATAAGGTCTTGCCTCCAGCCTCTTTTGTTTTCCATGCTTGCTTAACTGGGCTAACAGCACTGATGGTTCTCTGCAGCTCCTGCCCTGTGGGCTCTGATCCGGCTCAGATGCTGCTTTTGACTAAAGCCTTGTAGCTGCAATAAATATAAACCAATTTGTGCAATAGCTTAGCAATATGGAGCAGTGCCCATGAGGAAAGCTGCCTGTGAGCCGAACAGTGTTTGAACCAGACTTTCTGGAGAAGGGTGGCCTTTCCTGCGGCATCTCACCTCCTTTTCACACCAGGCTCTATAACATGCAGCCTGGCTTTAACAAGAGGGTGCAATCATCTTGGAGAAGCTAGAGGAAGAAATCATTGTAATTCTTTAAAAACCATAAAAATGAAAAGCTGTTCATTTCTTTCATATTTTTCTTAGCCTGTAATTATTCCTAATCAAACTACAACAAACAGTAAACACTAAAAATGAAATAAATGCAGTGACAGTTTGCCAATAACGAGCAGAAAATGTTCCATCTGTCTAGCAGTGAGTAAAATGTGTGTAATTACTGCTCATTTTTCTTCTAATTGCTGAGTTATTAGTTTAAGGCTTATGCACAACTGGTGAACAGTGCCGACTACCCATTCTCTAATTACAGCCCTTGCTTTACTGTGCTTGAAATCAAGAAAAGTAAAAAGCACAGAATTTGCATTTTAAAAGAGTTGTCAGAATTAACCCCTCTGGTAAATGCATCTTTTAAGTACTGACCTTGCAGTGCAGATCCTTGGCTGACAGATATCGGCATCTAGCTATACCAGCTGAAGATCTGTGTCTCAGTGGAATTATCACCTCTTTTTTTTTGTTCCCTAATTTTTTTCAAGTCTACATTTTAATTCTAATTCAGAGAAGATTAAAGAATACTCTAAAATGGATGGTACATTAGTGGAGGTAAAAAGTCATGATAGCTGTGAGTTAGTAATACTCGCTTCATGTTGTGCTTCTTTATCTGATTATCACAAAGTGGGTCAGATGACGGTATGTCTATGGTTCTGTCTGCTCTCTAGCACCAAGATAGCTGAGCAGTCTTTATCTGCCCTCCCTAGACTAACTGATTTAAACCTAGCATGTGCCTGAGGTGGCAGATCTGTGGTCACAAAATCATTGCCACCTTTGCCTCTATCAGGTGTCAGATGGCATCTGACCAGTGAGGCTCTGAAGTTCATGAATCTTCTTCTCTTACCTTTCTTTTTGTAGACAGCTTGGTGTGAGAGGTGAAGGACAGAAAATGGACCTGTTGTGATTTTTTTTTTCTTTTGCAAATCCTGGATATGCTGTTATTAAATGATAGAAATTATAAAAAATACAGATGGGGTAGAAAGAAGACTGAGGAAGCTGAACAACAGAGCTGTCAACTTAGCAGTTTCTGGGACAACAGCTGGAAGAGATCTGAGCAGGGCAGCAAGGCAGGCCTACTAACTGTTAGACTGAAATTCATATGGATTCACATTACTGTTGGGGAATATTTAAGGCTTCAAAAATAAGGAAAGATTGAAAAACAAGCGTGCTTGGCTCTCGTGAGAGACCTACAGCCAATTGCTGACTTGTTTGCCATTCTTATTGGAAAGCAGAAGGAGAGCATGGGTGCATATCATAGAATGATATGCATGAAAAATCTGAAATCAAAGTGTTAGAGTAAATAATGCATTTCTCTGGGTGATCTCTGTGCTGGTATGGTTTAGGTGGTGAAATCTCCCACTTCAGGTGAAAGAATGCTAGCATTCTGACAGCAGCTATTCTGATCTGCAGTACCCCTGAGTGAATTGCCCGTAACTGTAGTGAGTTAAGTTCTCTCTCACCTTATTGGACAGTGGTTACATCCTACTTGTAGTAGTGACAAAACCCTTCAGAAGCTGAGTAGGCGTGTAGGCTTTCCATTGTCTTGGTCTGATTGTTATCAACACAGTAACCACTTAGTTTAAAGCCTTCTGTATGAATTTGTCATAAAATAAAACTCTCCTTTTTCTAGCAATTGTTGTTGCTGGACAAGAGAGTGTGAGGAAAACAGGGGAATCTAAACAGTATAAAATGTGAAAAAAATCCAGCCAGCTTTTATGCCTCCATGAAAGGTTCCTCTCAGAGATGGTGTCCTAGTCTTCCAAAGTAAGCTGTCTGTTTCTAAAAGTAGGAGTGAAGGAGGGATGTACTTATCCACACTTACATTCATTGTGGATTTAGGATGGTGAAACAAATTATTCAAGAGGAAGTACTCAGCAAAAAATTTGTTTTGGGGTAATATATTGCAGGGATTATCCTAGCTGTGTTAATAGTATTTTATGAACAGGGATAAATAGTAGAAAGTATTTATTGCCTGTGAAAATCAGTTAACAAAAAGCTAGCAGCATTTTGGTTTTGCTTTAGATTTTGGAATAGCATTTGTATGTTTACTTGCCCAGGAAGCAGTTAGAAGAGAAATGACTGTTCTCTTGGACAGATGTGGATGCACAGTGGCCTTGCCTTCATGTACCTGTGTAACTCTCACAATCATAGAATCATAAAATTATCAAGGGTGGAAACATTTCCTGATATCCAACCTGAACCTCCCTTAGTGCAATTTAGGCCATTCCCTTTCATCACTGTTACCTTGGAGAAGAGGCTGCTCATAGAAACATAGAATGGTTTAGATTGGAAGGAACGTTTTAAGATCATCTAGTTCCAATCCCCCTGCTATAGGCAGGAACCCCTTCCTCTAGACCAGGTTGCTCACAGCCCCATCCAGCCTGGCCTTGAATGCTTCCCGGGAGGGGGCATCCACAACATCACTAGGCAACCTGTGGCAGTGTCTCACCCCCCTCACGGTAAAGAATTTCTTCCAAATATCTAGTCTAAATCTACCGTCTTCCAGTTTAAAGCCATTTCCCCTCATCCTGTCACTACATACCCCTATAAAAAGTCCCTCCCCAGCTTTCCTGTAGGCCCCTTTCAGGTACTAGAAGGCTGCTCTAAGCACTCCTTGGAGTGTTTTCTTCTCCAGGCTGAAAAGCCCCACTGATTGTCAGTGACAAATACTTATCTGAAGAGGAGGACAGGAAATATTCTGTACATTTATCTAGTTTTAGGAAACAAAAGGAACCACATCCAGGAACCACGCACACACACACACGCACACACAAAGTAAAATAAAATAAAAAGCTCTTTAAGGTATGAACTCTGTTGGCAGGGAGGAAGAGTGGTTTAGAGTGGTTTTGGTGATACTTCGACCTTGTCAAGAGAACAAAGGTGAAGGTAGCAAGAGACTGGGATTTGAGGAAAAGGATGGAAGAATCATATATATATAGAGGTTTTTTTTGCTCTGTGGCTAGAGAACTGCAGCTTTCCTACTGCTTTCCAGTTCTGAATAAATGTATTTGCTTCATGGTCTCACATGCATATTATGCATAATCCTTTAGATACGCTTGCCAGCTGTGTGGTAGAGATAGGGGCTGCTGGGACTTTGCTACTTTAAAAGTGGTGGAGATACTTCACCAAAAAAGAGCAGAACTGAAATAATTATTTGCATAATCTTTCTAGAGTCACCTAGATTTCTTGAAAGCAGCTTAACATGTTTGAATAATCTATTAGAGAAATATTAAGGGAAAAATATTCCCTTTTCCTTCTGACTGTGTGCATTTTGATTTCCCTCTCTTGGTCTAACAGATTTAAACCGCTTTATACTCATTTTAAGAACATTTTATTTCAGAAGAATAGCTCCACTTTAAAAAGAACTGTAGTTTCATTCTCCTCCTGCTGAACAACAGAGAAAGATTAAAGTTTTTCTGCAAAATTAGCTCACAGCTATTTATTTTGCCGTAGGTACTGTGCTTCCAAATAGAGTCTCTTTTCGGCTTGATATAGCCTTCTGTTCTTTTCTGAACTCTTTGGAAATTACATAGGTGAGAATACCTCTTTCTCTGCAGAATCTCAAGGAAGGCAGGACAGTGTGAGCATTATACACATATGTAATCTTCACTATGGATTGTTAGATTGCTTTCAAACCATAAGGATTGTTTGAATAAAGGTCTTTATTTTAGTCATCTGTGTAATTTTTTTCTTCTTTCCACCTTCCCAGTCTTAGAAATTAGGATGAAAATTAAGTCACAGAAGAGAGTTGGATATTTGTGAGATATTTAGGTTTTTGTGTAGTTTTGGGTGAGAGCTACAGTGAATGGTATCTAACATTCAAAAGACCAGAAGAGGAAAAAGAAATATGTGATTTATGCTCTGTTTTTATGCTTGCAAAGTAGATATCTGATATTTACAGTAAAAATTTCCAATGAAGCAGTGTAAATATCCTTAAAAAAATCAAGATTTTCATACCACAGTTGTTTCTTTAATAAAAAGGTGTTTGAACTCATTTTCTGGTGCACTGTAAGACTGTATAATGGGTAAATTTTGGGAAAATATTTTGTGTGTGTCTTTCCATAGGACACCTCCATTTTATACTGTGTATACGTGAATATTATGTTATGTTATTGTACGTGTATATTCCCTTGAATATGCACATAAAAGTGGGTATTGGGTGCTTTTAATAATTTCTGTTCCTAATCCAACAGCTCCAATAACTATGAAATTCATTGCTCTAAAAACTGCTACCAGTGTCTGAAGCTGATTTGGTCCTTCATAAGCTATCATTTGCCATTAGAATGGATCTCCTTTCAAACCATGCTACTTTCACAAGTTAAATGCTTTTAATACCTCATGGTTCAACAACTGCTATACTGAGGCTTTGGAGAGCTAAAGGGAGAGCTGGTGTAAATGGCACTGTGGCTTTTGTGCACAAAGAAGGAGGTCAAGCACTGCAAAGAAAATACTTAGAAGCATGAAATAAATACCTGATTCATTTCTGTCAGAGGAGTAGGCCTTGCTTTCAGACACTATATCATAGGCTCCACAGCTTTCTTGCACTCGCTTGGTTTGCCAAGGTTAATCTACTCATAGGCTATAGCTTTATTGACACAAGTTGCATTTATCTTAACATCAAGAATTTTTATGCCAATTGGCTTTTCTGGTGCTTAAATTGGTTTATTTTGGTTCTAACTTGAAGTTATTCTTGATCATTTATATAAACTGACATCAATAATAATAGTAAAAAACAGAATGCTGTGATGATATCAATCACGAAGAAGGAAACCTTATATACCCTACTGGAGACTGAGGAAGGCTGACGAATTTAGAGAAAACAGATATTTGCCAACTTAGAAAAAAGAAAAAAGTGGAGGAGGATTTAAAAATTAAAAATTAATTTCAGGATCGTGAAAAAGTGTAATAAACTATACAGCATTCAGAACAATAATAAAAGCTATAAAAATAGCTTTGCGTCCTCATAAAATTTTAAGAAAAATAAATTTGAGGGATAATTAACGCCTTTTATAATAGAAGATAACTATCAGTTTTATTGTAACTGTAACATATGAGGATGTTTGTTTAATTCCCCAGTTGTCAAGCATGAGGTTGAAAGTTTTTAATAGCCTCTGGGTATCAAATCTATAGCCTCAGGCTTCTGTTTGTAATTTAATATGAGTAATTTATTATGAATAGAGAAAAAACATGAATTGCCCAGTAGCTATGAAAGCACATTTACATTATAATTATTAGGCACATAACAGCTAGAAAATAGATAAAAGGAATTTTAGAGTAGCATTGGCAGCAACAATAGTATAATCTGTGAAGATAAAGCAGAAAAACATGGCTCCAGAGAAATTACTGGTGAGGGGGAGTGGTGGTGACCATCAAAAGATCATCCTCATCTCAGCGATTGACTTGGTCGTATTGTGTACCACTCAGAAAGTTGTGTTTGATACAGAAACATCATCTTTATCATCTATGTAAGACTGTGTGGAAATAGCTACAGACACATCAGAAGGAGTGGTATTTTCAGGGCATGTGACAGTGGCAATGTGAATCTGTAGGTAACTTAATTTCCTTTTTTTTAAAAAAAAATGTTTTTACTTATGAAAACTCGATTTCCATAAAAAAATGAATATTATGAAGAATGTAGTACTCCTCTTCTGAAAAGTAAACCCACAGGGGTGGATTTCCCAGAGGAGCTTGGAACTGAAGAACATTCACCCAGAACCCAGGCAACAGATCACATTTTCCCATGTCTGTGTTCACTGCTCTCAAATCAGGAGAGCTGCTGAAAGCCTTGCCCATGTTATATGGTGACTGAATCTCTGCTCTGATAGATTACTCCCAGAGAATTAGGTTGGAATTTCCATTTATCTTCAATGTATTTAAATGACTCAATAACTAAAATAAAATCACCTAATAAATATTCATGTATTTAAGTAGATGCCAAGCGCTTGCTTTCTGAATGTGATGCAGATCTACCTTGCTATTCAGCTGACTTCTTTTTAAATAACCACAGCCTTATATTGCAGTCTTGAGAGCTGCTGTTTTTATCTTTTC
>VXAB01013650.1:0-98380 GCA_013399175.1 Odontophorus gujanensis
CAAAACCACAACAGATTACAACCCACGCCCACCCCCACGGTGGTGGGAGAGAACTGAGAAAAGCATTTGGTAGAGAGCATGAGAGCATACTTCATGGCTTCAGTGAGAATTAAGTCCGAGGAAAACCCCCAGGCCAAGCGTGCAGGAGCAGCAGAAGGAAGCAGGCAGTGCCTCTCCTGCTCCTGTTCAGTCTGCAGAGCCCAAAGACGTTTTAGTAAAATAATTCACCTGCAACCATTCATGTGCTGTACAGCAAACCCCATCCGAGCACCATCTACCCCCGACCCGATGCAGCCGCCCCTTGGACGTTCCCCACCTAAGAGACTCCTGCTTCAAGATGCCACTTCAAAGCCACCCCACGTCACCGGGTGCCAGCAGTCACCAGGCCGGGAAGGGCACGGAAACCTCCCAGCACCATTTAGCTTCACGAGGCCCAGTGCCCCACTCCTGAACAAACACAGGCTGTGGGATTTGCATTCGTGTGGGTGAGTTACCCCATCAGCCTCCAGGAGCAGCTTGAGGGGAACGTGCAGTGTCACAAGAGCACCCAGAAACTTCCATTTATACTTATATCATCAGGTCTTGTGGAGGCAGTGCAATTTTCGCTCCCACATCATCCCACCACCAGACTTTGCTGACTCAGCAGCTTCAGAAGAGCTATTCCTCAGCTCCTGAACAATGGTCAGCCTCCAGAACAACCCCGTGTGTCTTCTGGAGCACAGAGAGACCGCCACAACCACTGCAAAACGAAAGCCACAGATAAGCCCAGGCTGCTATAAGCCTATTTTTGCAGGTGGCAGAGTCAATTTTTCCTACAGGCTTTGCTATTGGGGTAAGATAACATCGGAGGCTAACAATCAAGTTGCAACCAGCTCATGCATTCGTAACCAAGTCACACAGCTCCAGCACACTGAGATTGCAAAACACGAAGTGTTTCGGTCCTGAGCGTGTTCCTGCCCTCCCCTGCACTCAGCGAGGCGTGACACCCCAGACAGATTTCATAATATGAAAGTTTCTCTTATCTCTGCCCTCCTCCAGGACTAAGCAGCAGATACAGTCTTTGAGGGATGAGAATAACCTCCAGCAGGTGAAACACGGCCATGTGGAGCTCATCCAAACATGTCATTCTGCTGCTGGCACATCAAACCCACGGCATGGCTGCCATGCCAGGACCAGACCCTACAGTGATGCAACTCCTAAACCTCCCAAGAACCCTATACTGATTTTCCTCATCCAACCATACAGCAGTGGAAGCTGTTTGTCTCAGGAGACAAGTTACACCAAATCCTATATGGCCACAAACCCTGAGCCCCACATCTGTGGGCTCTGTCTGCTTCTTCCTGGGACATCCCACTGAGCTCTGAACCTTCAGTGATGGCACAACAGCCACAGAACCAAGCTGGGAGCCTCAGCCCCACGCAGACAGTGCTGCCTCGTTACATTCTGCGTGCCAAAACCCACACTGCTCTGAAATGCATCTCCCAAACCTTTTGCAGATCAAAATGAGAACCAGGAGAAAACTGCCGTGGCATTGACTCAGTCTATCAGAGGATACACACAGACTGCAGCACCTCGGAAAACAAGGCCAAGTTTCACAAGCACCCTGAGCCTGCTTTAACAAGCTGTCCAGAGAAACACTGCAGACATTTCTACCACTGTGTCAATCAGTTCCTGCAATAAAATAGCACAGAGTTGTACACAGAGTGCCAAATGGTGCCCAAGGACCATGCAGCACTGCTTCTGGATCAGCACGTGGAGCAGAGGAAGGCTGGTGCTGCTGCCGCCTGGCGACAAGATGCAGAGAGCTAATAACTGTGCTGGAATGAAATTCAAGCACCTAAAATCCTGGAAAATTCCTCTCTCGAGCTGATGCTGACCCTGGAGCACGCACTCCCTGCTCTTCCCTTCTTGGAATTGCTCTCACAGCTGATGTGGCCTCTCTGGCACACTCAGCTCTGCGTGGTAAGAGCAGCTCCACGCTCAGCTCTTCCTGCACCTCCTCAGGTTCCTCTCGTTAGTCCTCACCCCACGCCTTGATTTGACAGATGGAGCACTAATGCCATCCAACCTTCCACAAACACAGCTGCTGTCCCACTGCTTTTACAGCATAACAGGATGAACAGCTCCTCTCCTCCCCTCGCCAGCTGCTATTTGTCTTTGAAGCCCTCACCAAGACGCTTCCACCCCAATGAAAGCCCCACTAACAACATCCCACAGCGTGGGCACAGGGACTGCCCAGGGCTGCACACACACACACAGCCCTCTGGGGAGAGCAGCAGCAGAGAGCAGAGTTCAGGCAGCACAAAAAGCATCAGAATTTACCACATGGATGATGGCACCAGGGGAGGCTGAACCAATCTGTTTCCTGTCCACTCTTTTCAGGCAGCAAGAATGAAAGTTCAAAGCAAAGTGCAGCACAGGAAGGGTTAAACTGTCTTTGCAAAACCTCAAATATTTCCAGGGCTGGAGTGTTAGTGGGTCCCTGAAACAGCTTAAAGCACAGGAGGTCGTTGCCTCCTCCTCACCTTGCTGATGAGCTAAGCAGGAAACACAAACGTTGAGTCCATCTTCCAGCTGGGTGTGACTGCTGGGACCCCAGGGCAGACAAAGCTCCTCGCTCACGGACTGCAGCTCCGTGCTGGCTTCACGACAGGCAGGCTTTACAAACATTTATTTCAGGAACCATATGGACTGCAGCTTACACAGCCCAGCATAAAGAAGATTCATATCTGCAGACTGCTGTTCTCGTTCGACTGATGTCATCGTGCTTCAGTTTCCTGGAAAACTGCTTAGTATTCCAACGAGATGAAGCCAAGTTACCAGCTTCAACACATCAAACCCTACAGCGTGACAAGGAAGAGCACAAAATATTATACAATAAATACTAGGCTAAAGGCAGAACAACAACAATCTGTCAGATAGTTCAGGGAAAGGGCTGGCACCTTAACGAGCTCTGCAGCAACACACAGGGTCACATGCTGCCCCTCTGGACAACACAGGAACGAGGCCTTGGATCAACTGCCACTGTAAGCATCACCCTCTGCCAACTGCTGAACTCTCCCAGCCCAGAGAGCCCAAAGGGACATTCCAAGTCACCAAACTCCCCCTGAGCTGAGCAAAGCGTGCTGCTGCTGCCTGCCTGGCAGGAGACTTTGATGTCATCGGACTTTCTGTTCTCTGTAAATGTTTTAGAAATTTAAATCAAGTCTCAGGATGTGGGCTTCTTCCCTTCTTCCTCTGGACAAGCGGTCACTGTGCTCTGAAACACACAGCTGAACAAAAAAAAAAGACAGCTGAAGTGTCCAAAGGCAAATTTCAGAATGTGAGGTCACTGTTCCCTGCCACACCACACACTGGCTCACCACGGTGCAGGCAGGATACAGAGCAGCACTGCCAGTTCAGCAGATGTCCCTCAAGAAACAGCACTGTCTGTGAAGGGACAGAGGTAGAAAATCCCCTCTTCTTTGAAATCTGTACATCAGGAACCACGCTGCTATTGTTAATCCCAAACTGTCTGCACGCATCAGTGTTTTGACTGGATGACAAAGAGAGAGATGGAAAAGGAAACTCATCTCCAAGCTCCTGAAGTCCTTTGCCCCTCCTGAGAGATGGTTCAGAGCAGAGAAGCTGTGTTAAATGGAGGCTTTTGCAATGTAAACATCTGTCAGTGACCCTCCACAGTGAAAGCTTCCCCTGCACATTCCACGCAGAGCATTAAACAGCCATTAGCATTAAGGTCAGCAAAGCGTGCACACAGCTCAACACACCAAGTGAAAACACACCATTCTTTCTTTTTGCTGCCTTCAGCAGTGATGGACACGGAGCAGCCGAGCAGCTTTACTTCATACACAGGCACAGGAAATTGTGAGGCTGAAATTTCCCGCACGAAGAGTTTACTCTTCATTGAGATGTTTCACCACAGCCTTAAGAAACAGCTCCAGCACAGCAATTCCACAGCAGCACAGCTCCCAGCCCCTCCTCCTCGGCACACTCGAGCTGACCAACCTTTTGCAGGGCCCTGAAGCAAATAAAACACAAAGGGAGAAAGTTTTGCAGAGTTGGAAAGATACAGACGGGTGGGAGAGGAGTGTGAACATTGCAATTGTTCAGGAATCAGTTCCTGTCTAAGAGATACATAGCTGCAATGTTCCTCCACAACTTGGAATTACAAGAGCAGACGTAACCCTAAAGATTTCCTTGCAGCTGAGACCCCAATGTCACATCTCCCAGGAGAGGCAAAGGACTTCAGGAGTTTGGAGATGAGTTTCCTTTTCCTTCTTTCTCTTTGTCACGCTGTCAAAATACTGATGAGTGCAAAGGGTTTGGGATCTAACAACAGCAGTGTGGTTCTTGATGTACAGATGTGAAAGCAGGCTTTGCTGAATAAAAAACACTCCTTGCCTCTGTCCTGGAGGGATCCATTTCTGCATCACTGAGCTCCTGAAAAGGATAGAAGGATTGGTGCAAAAAAACCAGGCCCAATGAGGGGAACAATCACCCAAAGGAAAATAAAAGCCCTAGTCAATCCAAAATTATCTCCATTATCAGCACTGATATAAAAGGAAAAGGTATTTCAGACAGACAGGAACACTTCTAGCATTCCTCAGCTCCTTCTATCACCTCTGCTTCACAATTCTTGGATTCTCAAGATGTAGAAATCAGAGTTAGAAGTGCTGTCAGTACTTCAGGCGTTACCAGCACATCACAGAAAGCACAGCCAAGCCATGTGCTGCAGCCTGTACCTCATTCACATGTTTGGTAGCCACATCACCAATGCACGATGCTTTAAGGTTCTGGTAAATCAAGACTTTTAGCTGATACAAGTCTATATAAGGACCTTAGGTTTGAACAAGCTGTCCCCTAACATCACTTCTGTATCTTTCCTATCATAAAACAAGACAGAATTCAAAACCTGCTAGTGACATCTGTGATTTAAAAGTCAAACACAGCTGTCAGGATTTCAGACACACAGTCCCTTTATCCTTATGCAACCCCACCCGTGCTGTGGAATGCAGCTGGATGTCAACTGCTTTTTGGTGTCACCTAAGAACTGCTTCACTTCTGGGAGCTTACATCACAGATCCAGCAGATGGAACATTGCTTTCTGGCATTACTAGCTCCATTTCTAGGGTGCACAGCACATGACTGATGGACAAAATGAGGTCAGCTGTTTATTAGGGTCTACTTGCTCTGCTCCCTAGACTAGAAAACCAATAAATGAATTTGAGCGCACAAAACCTATGCAAATCTGGAGCTAATATTCTGTGATTAAAGCACTAATCACAGCTTGTTGTGATTAATTAATTAAGCTTGTTGATAGACAAGAATCCCTTTAGATTTCTGAAGCTGGTGTGAAGTACATCTACCTATACAATATCAAATGCATTCAGCACGTGTAGTATTGAAGTTCCTCAGCCACTTGCAAACAGCAAATATCGTAACAAGCTATGTAACTGCACTGTAAACATTTCTGTAGGTACTTGTAGCAGAAATGCTGAGTCCCAGCCTGAAGCAGTGATGCAGCACCTGGTGGGAAGGCAGGGACAACTAAGGGCAGCTCAGCTGCATGCAATGTACTTGAGTGACCAGGAGAGGTGGAGCCAGGATCCACCCCTTCCCAGACCTCATTGAAGGGTTGGCAGTGGAGGTGAGGGTATCTCTGCTGGAGGCCTTTAAAGGTAAGCAGATTTTCTTTCTGTGTGTCTGCTTCCACAGCTGCTGCACTGGGGTTTGTTCTCTTTTGCCACCCCACCACTATCACTGTACTCTCTCACATTAGAGTGCTTGTCTAGGTGGTGCTTGACTGAAACTTTCAGTAAGGAGCAGAGTTCTGAGGAAAACAAAGCAGCAAGGATACAACTCTGTTTTGACAGCTATCTTAAGGTGCTCTTAGGTGTACCTGAACTTGTTGACTGAAGTTGCACGTAAGCCTGCTGATACGTTGCATTTTTCTTTTTTTTAAGAGCCCACTCAGCTTCACTTGATCAGATTATCTTCAGACACACCACAGGATGAGTCAGTGGAACTGTGGCTCTTGTGTTTCCTGTTCTATGTAAACACTGTTTCCTCTGACCAGTGGTTTCCACCAGTGATCAGTTCCAAGGAATCTGTAGAATAAAATAGCCAACAGCTCACAAACTATGCACCACATACCTCATTCACTTCTCTCATCAAATATGAGTAGTCCTATTAATGTTAAGAAGCCCATTATTTGGTCCAGAGAGAAAGGCTGAAGTAACACTCTGAAAGCTGCTGGCCCTACCTGCCTTTCAGATATGGAATACAATTTGAGGAAGACTTGAGACTAAAGGGGGGGGGGAAAAGAGATGGTTTCAATTTGCTTCTAAGTCTGTACTTCTTCCTCCTACAGAAAATCAGCAATGAGCTGAAAGCTGCTCACTGCATCAGGCAGCAAGGCCATGAACAGTTAGAGCCTTCATTTGAAGAAGGTTCTGGTCCCTCATACACCAGAATGCAATTAATGTAGTGTCCACTGAACTGAAATAAAGCATTCTGGTGTATTTATTTAATTAAAGGTCACAACTTACACCAATTCAACCACCAGGATAGCAGCATGTGATTTTCTGTTCTTTCTGTACAGTCTTCAAGTAGGCATAGCTCAATTTAATACTCTGGAAGTCTAAAGCCTCCAGGATTCCAGAGAGAACAGACACTCAGCTCTTCTGCTTGTTTTTAAATGTCTAAAATATTAGACTCCTTTGTAAGGATGGGACATAGCAAAATAACTCAAGAACAGCCTGTAATAGGAATCATCAATGCTGTGCATTTCTGTAACTCACAACACACAGAGGAAGAGCTTTTACCCTTCTCAGCACTGTACTTCTGCAGTGAGGGGATGCTTGTTTTCCATGTCAGGTATTTGTACAAAATAGGTATTCGTCTGTTAGCTGCTACTCTGAACTGCTTTTTATCCCTGCCTTAAGGTCTGTCTCCTCCTGCATAACTGTGGGAACAGAATAAATACAAAAGGAATTAAATCAGCATAAAAAGATGTTCCAGGAAATGGTAAGGAATGTAACAGCACAAAGTGATTCCTCTTCCTGTACATCAAGCCTATGGAACTGAAACAATTTCTAGGTTATGCAAAGATCACCCTTGTAGAGATGGGGCTGAAGAGAAAACACAAATTCAAATGCTGTCAAACAAAAAAGTATATATACATGACAAAAACAAGACAATACATGTTTGTACAATTTAACATTTTTACAGCAATGCAAGTGGAACAGGATGAGTTCTTTTTATACCTGCTGTATGCAGAATGTGAAGTGCTTTGAGACACTGCTGTAAAACCTTTTAGTAATGTGCTGAAGTGAAACTAAACAGCATTTAAAAATAAATGTTCAAGTACAGACAGGTTATAAGGCTTAGTGAGGATTGGTTTGACTCTATACACATAGAAATCAATTGACTACAAAAGTGTCCTCTAGGTCTGAGCTGCTGGGGTACCAAACTTCTTTACACCACATGCAGTGCCTTATAAAAAGACAGAGTAATTAAACCAACACAGCAAGAGAAAAGTGCTGCTTTCAGCACAGCCAAGTGACTCCTTGAGACTTCAACGGGAGTGTGAGCCCAACTCACACTCAAGCATACAAACAAGGGAGTAAGACCTTTTTCACAAAGGTATACCAAAATGCTATTTACAAATTGATAAAGCACACTTAGCCCTGAACACAATTTAGACAGCTTTCATCAAAAACAACAGGCTTTTAGAAACTTCAGACTCTAATGCTTTTGGTTTTAGTGGGTTGTTTTGTTTTTTCTTAAATGAAAGTTACAAATAACTTCCACTGCAGTTAATCCCTTACACTTAATAAATAAGAAGCATCAAGAATCTTCATGGCATTGAGATGCATAGAACTATTAAATGGTTCCAGTCTATTAAATTAAAAAAAAAGAGTCTTCTGTTCCTGCAAAAATCAGAGTTCAGAAAAGAATGGCCCTAGTGCTATGTTCGTGTGCCACACCAAGCACTGGGAAGAGAGGCCATCACTGCATGCCAAACCACTGCTCCTGATCTGCCCACTGGGCTGCCTCACTGTCGCTGCCTTCCAAGTCTCCCTCCTCTCCACTTCCCTCCATATCATCCACGTCTTCTTCCTGGGTTGCATCTGTTGGACTTTCCTCTTTTTCCATTTTCTGCATTCCTTCTAGTGACTTCTGATCATTTGGGTCCAAGCTGAAGGAAAGAAAAGAAAGTACTGCCTTAACATATTTATTTTTCTGATGTTTGTAGCATAACCATAAAGACATATTGCCTTGTTTTCTGCACTTCCCATTCAGCACCACCAGGAATGTCAGCATAGTAGCTGCAACTGCACCTGACAATAGCACCAGGTATTACATTCTCATCGTTTTGAGCCTCAAGAATGCACTTTTCTAAACACCATACCCTTAAAGTTAGACAGCACTGATCATAAAGCAATGAGAAAGTAATAAAAACATTGACTGACTGTGATTAAACATATCACATGCAACTTTTTACTTGGTCAGTTATTCATCTCTACGTGTACACTCCAGTCTTGGGTTGCTGGCTTACCTTAGGGCAATGCTGTACTGGTCCATTGCTTCCTGGTACTCATTGACAGCCACAAGGAAGTCTCCCAGTATTCGATGCAGAACACAGTCGCTCTGATTAGCCAGTGCATTCCTCAGCAAAGCAATTCCATCCTCATACTTCTGCTCTCTACCTGTTTATTTGCAAAACTAAGTTTTAATCAATAGTTTAGATCAATCTGTAAGCAGACTGTACACTAAGAGCAATCACAACGCAAAAGCCTTTCTTCCCTCAGAGCTGTCGGGATGAAGGATGGCAGTAACACACTTCTTGTCAGCAATAACTGCTACACTCATTAACACATACACTTTCAAGGCAAAACATTTCATGTACAATGTTTTTATGTGCTGCCTTAACGCCAGTTGGTAGGTAAAATCAATTCCTGTGCTGAGATTGACATGAAGAAAAGGAACTTACTAAGAAGTTCTGCTTTCTTTACCACAGCTTTAATGTAATCAGGTCTTTGTGTCAGTGCTTTGTCCAGTAATGTTTTTGCTTTCTCCTGTGTCACTGGGTCTTCAAGGCACACTGTTGCCAGCAGGGTGAGTGTCTGTGCATTTGCTCCCAGAGTTTTATACACATTATTTGCCATAACCATAGCTTCCCGGATACTGTTAGATGCGAGGTAACACTCAATGAGACCTGATCATAAAAAAGAAAAGCATTTCAGTTTCTTTTAGTACTGCAGTCAATCACCCCTCCTCAATTACTTGTTCTTGGTCACCATGCAAAATGATAACAGTGGATCAAGAGGACTGCAGAGCAGTTCTAGGCAGGCAAACTACATACCACAGTGAGTCTGCAGACATACCTGTTGCTGGGAGTTGGAAATATTCTAGAAGCAATTCCTAACACTGCCAATAAACAGTATATTGGAACCACTATCATCCATTTTTATTTAATGCTATGTATCTTCTGAGGCTTTTTATTTTGCTAAGTTTAATGCAACTTTACAAGAAAACACTTATTCCTCTGAACACATGAGTATTTCTCCTTCTCAACCACTTACCATTTAAACTTGTTCCTACTTAGGAGACAGTAGGACAAGATGAAGCTCCTGGTATCACTAACCACACACTGGATGTCATCATCCAAAACTCATCAGCTCAAAACACCCAAGTTTGCTTACACACAGATAAAGCCACTCAAAAACAACCAACTTTCTGGAAAATCATTCTTGCAGACGCATGCATTCCCTGGTGTCTCTTGTCTACTACTTCCAACACTTGACAGTTTTTTGGGTAATAATAATTTACGTGCTAGAAAGTCAGTGGGGAAAAGAGCTCATCTGTTCTCTTCCTTAATAATAACAACAGTCATTAACACAGCACTGCTGCAGTCTGAGTAGCTTGCTTCACTCACCCTCGTAGCAATCCAACCTGCACGGCGCGAGACGGATCGCTTCACGGAAGTGGATGATTGCCTCCTGCACTCGGCCCATGTTCCTCAGGGCAGCTCCTTTCAGCAGCAGAGCTTGAACACTATTGCTATTAAGCTGGATAGCTTTGGCTCCTAAATATAAGGCACGGGAGTATCGTTTACTATAAAAACTATGACACCTATGGAAAGACAAGATGGATTGTAAACGTGTACTGCCCGTGTACGTTCACAGAGACTTAAAAGAGAGAGGGAAGAAGCACACTGCAAGCAACTGCTGGACTTTTTGCGTTTCAAGTTAAAAATACACATCTATTTAAAGACAAACACCTCTTCTTCTCTAAAGCTGGAAAGCAAACTAAAAAAACACCAATATGAATATTAACCATCACAGCTATTTAATGCATCGTTGCTATTGCAAAGGTATAGCAATTCAAACTGGATTAGACTTAGTGAACAACCAAAATACATACTCATAGCTAGTCAGCTACCCCAGAACAGGACAAAGCAGCTGGTTTCACTCTGTCAGCTGTAATTACCTCACACAGCAAATCAAGAGTCAAGGCAAGAAAGGAAAGAGAGCATCTTACCCAGACACCACCCAGGGTTCTGCATGTTGATCTGAAATATTGAAGAGACGGCAGCCTAAGTTTTCTACATCCTCCAGTCGACCTTCTCGTGCCAACAAATAACCATACACATCCATTCCTAAGGTGAAAAGTCTGAAGGTCAATCATCAAGAAACAGAAAGCTCATTCACTACAGTAAATTCAGACTTCATAACTAAATTATTCCTAATATATGTTTGTTTGGCAAACCACATAAACAGATATGTCACTTTCCAGACAACTGCCATTTTAAATAACTTGCAATGCAATCACTTAAACTGCCTAACTACCAGGGTCTGGTCAACGTACACAGTTTCTGAATGTAAACTCTGCACTGAAAGACAGCTACAACTACACTCAACAGTCCACGCAGTATTTGTTGGCATATATCTGCTACTCTAACTTAATTTACCACACCATGACTCTCTTTACAATTTACTCACCTTTTATTAGGTAAGGATCCAGCATTTGGGCTTGTTCAAATTTCAGAATGGAGTTTTTATTATCCCCAGCTCTGAAATACAGGTCTGCCAAGCTCCCCAGTAGATCTACATTATCTCTCAGCAGTGACTTTTTCTCTAAAGAGCTTTAAGAGAAACGAAATGCTGTTATTCATATGTGATGATACTAAAGTAACAAGAAATAAATATTTTATGCTATATGATTACATCGTGCTCTTTCAACTCTTACCAAATTGTATTGATTGCTCTAGTGTTATCTCCAGTATGCACAAAAGCATATGCCTTGATCCACACTGAGAGCCAGTCCAAGTTTGGAATGCTCTGAATGATATTTATTGTCATGGAGGCCACTTCTGCACCTTTCACCGACAGCGAGAGCAAACCTGTTCAGAGAGGTATCAAAAATAATAAAAAGCAATTTAAATCAGTATTATTGCAAATTATCTGAAGACTAGAGAGCACGAACAAGCAGCTTGTCACAAATATATAATGTGCATTAAATATGTTTGCATTAAATATTACATAGAAATGGCAGTCAATTACCTAGTCCCAAAAACGCTTCAAATTACAATGCTTCTTGGAGCAGATGCACTTAACAGTGTGGAGAAACCTACCCAGTATGGCATCAAGTGCTAGTGGGCACTGCCTCAGTACTTCCTTGTAGCTCGTAACAGATGAGCGTTCCTGACCTGCCTTCTTGTACAGATTTGCCAGCATCATATTGATCTGCAAGTATCACAAAGGAGAAGTTCTCACTAAGAAAAGGGCACAGCTTTGTCCTCAGGCATGCTGTCCCCTTCTGTTTTGAGTAGTTCTGAGATCACTAAAACCTACCAATGTATTATACAATAAAAATAGATTACTGAGTCCAAATATGAAATTCACATTTTTTAACTGACATACTACATCTGGAAATCTCAGCAATGTGGCATCAAAAAATGGGCAAGAGTTTAAGAGTGATGATGAGAAGAACCCGTATATCCACTGTACTAATGTTCTTTCAGTTGATCTCTCTGTATCAATGGAAGCACTCAAGAGAAGGAAGGCACAGAATGTTTCCATTTAGGTTCTAAATAAAGTCATGACTGATAAAAGAACAGAAAGGATTCAAGCTCTGCACAGTCCAACCAGTTGGGTCTCACTACAATCTTTTATTATTCTAGTGTATGTAGATTATAAACGTTTCCTTTCCTCAACCTTTTCTTCTATCTCCTGAGCAAGCACTGGTGACAAACCTTTGGGGTCCTCTGCCTGGAAGGAATCCCATCCAGAATGGCAATGGCATCTTTATCTTGCTTCAGCATTGTGTAACATTCAGCCATTTTGTATTTTACTTCGATTTCAGATGGTAAACACTGAAATAAAATACAAATATTAAAGAACAACTGTAGTGGAAATGCTAAGTCATGACCCAAAGCAGTGATTGAGTACTTTGTGAGGGACAACCCTGGGGAGCTCAGGTGCAAGCAATGCAACTGAGTGACCAGGAGAGGTGGAGCCAGGATCCACCCCTTCCCAGACCTCATTTAGGGGTTGACAGGGGAGGTGAAGGTATCTCCCTGGGGATCTTCTGAAGATAAGCAGATTTTTCTTCCTTTGTTTCTGCTTCAACAGCTGCTGCGCTGGGGTTTGTTCTCATTTACTGCAGACTGTGGTTGTGCACTCTGCTATTACTATACTTTCCATCATGCTATAGCGTTGCAGTGTTACAACATTATAGTTACATTAGAAAAAAAATAAGTTGTTCTCGTTCTATGTTCAGAATAGGTTAAAAATATCTAGTGCAAGAAAGGTGAAAATACACCCTACTGTTGGTAGACACAAGCAATGTGAGCCAAACCAATAAATTATACATACAAAAACTAAAATAAAAAGCAATCTACTGTCTAAAGCTACAATGCTAAATCAGCAACATTAATTGAAGGGGAGGGAGATGCATGATCACTGACAGACTTCAGATACCTGGCTCTGGGGAGTAGAAGCAGCATTCCCAGTAGAAGGCCTTACTTTTGAAGTTTTACTCAACGCCTTTTTCTGCTGCAAGGCCATCGTGTACTTGCTTACAGCATTTCTATATTCTTTATCGTGGAAAAGAGAGTCTGCGTGGTACACGAGGAGCTGGTACTTCTGAGATGGCGAAAACAGCTCCCTAGAAAAGACGCAGGCAGAATGAGATCAGCTAACAGCTTAAGGAAACAAAGGCAGACCCAAAGTTATCCGTCCAGCTTCAACTCTGAGCTGCTGCTGCCGCTTTGCTACGCGGGCACAGCACGGCTCCCCACAGGGAAGAAGCCCTTTCCCGCCCCGGTCCCGTCAGAGCAGGCGGGCGGGCCACTCACGGGTTGTTGCCGCTCATCGTCAGGAGAAGCCCGCTGAGGAGTCGCACGTTCGAGTGGAGCCCGGCGGAGGCCATCTCCCGTACGTGCTCCACCACGCTCATGGCGGAGGAAGGGCTGAAGAGAACGAAGAAAGCGGCGCACAACGGAGCGCTCCACACCGCTCCAAAATGGCGCCAAGGCGGGGGCCTCGCGCGGCTGCCCTAACGCCGCCCTGACGGCGGGACAGGCGCGCGGCGGGCAGCCCCAAGAGCCCCGCGAGGACCCCGATAGCCCCGCGCGCGTGCGCAGTGGCGCGTTTCCTCAGTGGTGCTGTGGGTGGCGAAGTGTTGCTGCTGGAGGTGGCCCTTCCCTGTCCAGCGTTTTATTTTTACTTTTTAATGAAAAGTTTACCCCTGTGATCTGCGCTGCCCTTGAGCCTGGGATGCTTTTCTCATTAGGTTTCACTATCTGAGGGCTGCAGTGGTCATGAGAGGTGGCAAAGCCCATAAAAAAGAAAGACACCTAAGGAGGGAGGCCCTACAAAACCGAGGCTGCTTCTGGCCCACCGTCAGGGGAAGTGCCTCAGCGGTGCAGCTGTGAACTCCGAGATGCACAGGAGAGCAAATCCTGCACAGCAGTAACGAGATGAAACGGTTGTGTCAGGATTTTCTTCTTTCAGTGAAGTAACACAGAAAGCAAGCTAGTGCTGCGTGGTGGCAGTGAAAGCATTGCCACCAAGGAGACAAGATGAACTCAGACCAGCAGGTCCTCAAAACAAACGCAGTCTTTACCAGTACTGTATCACAATGGCCTCCACCAAAACTTTGTTTTTATTCTTTGAAAGCTAACCATGACACATAAAGCAGTTATCACATTAATTACAAGCTAAGTTTATTGAGGAAAAAAGAAACAAAAACACTGCACTTAACATGTGATACTGAGACTCTAGCCAGCAGAGCAAGTACATACCACTCCACGCACAAACATCTCTTCAAACAAAAGCCCTGCTTTAAATGCTAGCTGTAACCACTGATAATAAAGCAGCCTGCATCTGAAACAGTATGTTAGGAATTGTTTATTAAGCACCAGCTTAATAATACTTGCTTACAGTACTCGATCTTTTCACTTTACCTCCCTCTTCCCCTCGTTTGACTTTTTTTTCTTCATAAACACTTTTTTTTTTCTTGGTACAAAATGCATCCAAAACAAAGGCAAAATATTTTGTACACCTTGCTGTGGAAACACTTCATGTTGTTGCTGCTTTGCCTGTTCACTGCCCAGGTCCTGACAGGCTCTTGTTCATGAACTGTCTCTTCACAAAGCAGATCCACCACTGCAGGAGAAAATATAATCAGAAAACAGGTAAAGGAAGTTTCCATCTTATAAACAAAATTGTGACTTCAAAGTATGCTTACTACCTATTCCAATATATTTATTGCAGTGTAACAGTGAACAGGGGCTGTGTCAGAAAGCTATGCCTTTGAAGCTAAATTAGCCTGAATGAGTGCAATATTAAATGCAACCATTTGCACATGAAACTTAAGACCAGGAGGTAATTTGTGCATCGACTGCCTATTTCTTAAAATCCAGATAAAAGGCAAAATGGTCTACTTCAAAGAAGCATGAGATCAGAACTGCCTGGGAAGATAAACAGCATCTCTCATGCCTATGAATTTCTATTTGAAAACAGTTCCTAGCCAACAGCAGATGTGCAAATACTTTGAAGATTTAAACTAGCACTGCTTATTACTGCCCTGCCTTTAAAGTAGCTTGAATTGGACTTTGGTGCCTTACCAGGTTTACAGATGAAATTCATTGACAACTGGCAGTCCTCTGTTTTGCTAGCCTGGTAAAACCAGGGGAAGCCTGTTTCAGAGTTACCCACATCTGAACCCTTCACCTGCTTCTCTTACTTCTCTCCATGTTTTGGAAAAAATCAACCAAGCCTCTCATTAAATCTGTGATGATCAGGCCAAATCCTTACCTTACTAGGCTTGTCACTCTGAGGATCAAATACTTTTTCACAAAGTCGAAGACCAGTTTCTTGCCTGAGCTGCTGCAGGTAGGCTCTCATCACCTCTGAAATGCAGCACAAGCACAAAACAACATCGAGTTAAACTAAATTTAGCATGGAAGCATTGGACATCACTGCTTAAAGCAGAAAATGTGAGCTTTCACAGCTGCAGGCCCTTGCTGACTGGCTAATTGTTCAATTCACAGCCATACTTAAATTTTTTTAAAATGAATTTTGTATCAGTAAAAAGGATCATCCAAACTGTTTTCTTCTTTCAATTAAACCTTTGCCCATCGTTGTGGGCTTCCTCTTTGCCAGTGCAGGAGCTGAATTGGTCTCTGTTAAAGAATCTATCTAGAAATTATGCTGATGCAAGAGGCAGACTCAGACCCTGATTACTTTGTTCTGTCGGATCTATGGACTGGGGGGAGTCATGAGGCCCTTAAACTCAGAAGCCCTCAGAAGAGGCTCAGTTTTCTAGCTATAGTCACAAAAATGCAGCTGGTAAAGTATAGACCAAAGGAGGCCTTCAGAGTTCTTCATTAAGTCTTACCTTCCTCCTGCTTGTTGGTAGGTTTGGCATAAATGGCATTAAGTGGAAAGCCAGGTTCCCCAGGGATTGGGAAATTAGTGATTCCTAGTGTGTACATCTCTTTCTCTCCTTGGCCTTTGGAGTTGCACTGAAAGACCCAACCAAACAATTGATTAAAAGTTGCAAACAAAAACATTAGACTCAAATATTTTAACAATCACTAAAACATAAAAACTCTTTGAGGACAGCAACACAATTTCTCTGTGCAGATCCACAGCCTCAAATATTATGGTTCCAACAAATGGGACTGCAGAGAACAGTGTCTGTTATGCCTTTAGAGGTGAGTATCAGCAAACAGTCTCCTGAGTACAATCCCCAGAACAGACTCAGTTTCCGTCCTTACCTTTTGCAGCTTTTTTAAGCACTCAGAAATATAGAGAGTTATGTAGATCAGTGTTCTGTCAGCCTCGTTCTGCAAAATAAGAGCAAGCACAGAGCCCAGCCTGTTAGACTACAGGAGACTTCACGGAACTGGGAAGGGTTTGAAACAGGAATGAATTCATGCCATTTGTGCCAACAATTTCCTCAAAAGAAAGGAACTATTACAAAAAAAAAAATTACCTTTATTTCATAATTTTTGAAGAAAACATTAGCTTTGAAGTAGTAGATTGCTTCATCTATAATGTCTGTATCTTTAGCTAAAAAAAAAGAAAAAAGAAAACCAAAATTAAGCAGCGCATCAAAATCAAACTTTTTTTTTTTTTTTTTTTTTTTTTATGAATACAAAAAACGAGGGAGAGCACAATATAAGGNATAATGAGAAAAGGAGGAAGAGTAGATTACATAGCAACAACTTAAAACTTTCACTTTCTTTCCACAAACATCTAAAGACTGCTTGAATTCCAAAATATTTCCTGTTTCAAACTGCATCACCACACTACTGGGGGATGCCAAGCCTGGGAAGTTCAACTCCGTGTGCTAAAGGGGAACACATAGGTTGTCTGCAAAATCCTTCAGTATTCAGATGTCCAACTCTAAAGATTAGATTTTTGTTGCCCTACAGTGTAGACAGTCTCCTTCCTCACTCTTCAGAGCAGCAGAGCATCCCCAGCCGCTTCCCCAAGGCTGAGTTCTGCAGCTAAACCTCAGCTTCCTCTGACAGCAGAGGGTTCACACCAGCACGTCCTCCTCACAGCCTGCTGAAAAGCACACGGAGGCACAGGAGGAAGTGTGAAAATAGCATCTGCAGGCAGTGTTAATTGCTAAAGCAACTGAATTACCCGGAGCTGCTCCAGATAACAGCCATAGTTTCATTATTTTCTGTGGTTTGCACCAATTCAGTATCTGAAAATTCTGTCTTCCTCTATAAAATGTTCAATTTCTAAACCATGACTTTTCTGCTCCGTCTTGGCAGCCCTGGTCTGGGGGAAACTGAAAAATGATGACAAGCAAAACACAACGGGCTTTTCATAGATTCTTGTAAACTTACTTTCTCGAGGTGCTGGGCCTTTGAACTGGCTTCTGATGGGTAACAGTGCCATGTTCCCCACTAGCTTGGTATCCGAGTCCATCAGAGTTGAATGGTAAGCCTAGAGATGGGAGAAGGCTGATTATCATTGCTGCTGAAAAGTGCCCTTCCAGCACTTTAAAACTTTAATTAGGCCCTTTGTAACTCAGCACCATTCTGCTGATAACCACAAAAGCACCATCCTGGAACCATTCATGTCAGGGGTGATGGAAGAGCACAGGCTGCACAGCCTGGAGAGGAAAAGGCTCTGGGTAGAGCTGAGAGAGGCCTGTCAATATCTAACAGGGCTGTGTGAAGGAAGGGGACAGAATCTTTAGTGGTGTCTGTGTGTTAGGACAAGGGGAAAAGGTTTCAAAGTAAAGAAGGGAGATCTAGACTGAGTGTAAGGATGAAGTTTTCACACTGAGGTTGATGAGGCAGTGGCACAGGGTGCACAGAGAGGTGGCACTGCCCCGTCCCTGCAGACATCCAAGGTCAGGGGACGGGGCTGTGAGCACTGCTGGAGCTGTGTGTGTCCCTGTGCACTGCGGGCAGGGCGACCCCGCGGCCTTTGGGGATCCCTTCCAACCCAAACAGTTCTACGAATCTAAAGATGGGTAAAACTGCTGCACCGCCCCATCCCCAGCCCGCCGAACAGGCAGCGGAATTGGTAATGAAGTCTGTTAATTTAAACCAGAAACTGGAAAGGGATGATACGTTAACTTCACGTCTAGTAATAGCAAATAACTAATGAACAACTAAAAGCAGGCTTATCACACACACACACACACAAGGGACCCGTCACCTCACGCAGCCCTGCCACTGTGGGGCCAGGAGGGGAAAAAAAGAGGAAGAAAGAGGAAGGCGGCATCCTCCCATCACACCGAGCCGCTCCTCCGTGCGCGGCTCCCGGCTACAGCCGCTCTCCCACCCGCGCAGCCGCCCCCAGCCCGGCCCCGTCCCTCCCCCTGCCCCGCTCCCCTCACCGGCATGGCGAAGGGCAGGGCGTAGCTCGGTGCGACGGCAGCGGGGCTGAGCTCGTAGCAAACCTTCCTCTTCCTCCAGGAAATGAGGCAGCGGGGCGGTGCGAGCGGGGGAAGCCGCAGCCTGCGCCGCCCCGAGGAGCCGCTCCCTGCCGGGGAAGCGCAGAACCGGTTGCCCGCCCGACCCCTCCCCGGGTTGGGTTGGAAGGGAACCATCTCCCCCCTCTTCACGCCGTGGCCCATTTGCCCCCATCGCTGCCTGCTCGGATGAGTCAGGCCGAAAAAACTTGGAGATCTGGAGCTGAAGGACTGGGTTTCTCCTTTCGTGAGCAGAGGACACCTCTGCTGTGAGGATGGGCGGGGGGGTTCAGCCTGGAGGAGAAATAAGGCTGCAAGGAGTCCTTCCAGCGGCACGAAGGGTGCCACAGGACAGCTGGGAAGTGTTCTGTCAGCAAGCGTAGTCACAGGTCAAGGGGTGATGGTTTTAAACTAAAAAGGATGAGATATTAGGAGGAAATTATTTGCTATGGGTGTGGCAAGGCACTGGAACTGAGTGCTAGAGAGGTGTGGGTGCCCCATCGCTGACAGTGCTCAAGGCCAAGTTGGATGGGGCTGAGGACAACTTGATCTGGTGGCTGGAAGTCCTGCCCGTGGCAGACGGGTTGGAACCTAGATGGTCTTGAAGGTCCCTTCCAACCCAAACCATTCCACGATTTGATGACATGTCCCAAGGATGTGCAAGGCTGGAATCAGGCCAGATCAAGCCCTGCCAGGATGTGATTAATTTTGCATAGGCATCAAAAGACTTGCCACATAATGAGGTTACGCTGTAACTATTAAAAACCAAACATGGTCAGGATTTCTGGCCTCAATGCTTCCAAGTCCTGAAGAGCAAGGTTTTCTAACTTCTTATAGCAATGACTTCCCATAACTCTCATCTAACTGTCCAGCTCTGAGAGTAAGGTTTGTCACATCCTCAGATTTAGATAAGTGCCACTGCCTCAAAGTATTGAATCATTGGTTTGGTTTACCAAGCTGCTCCTACAAAATGACATTAGTTGATCTTATCCTACTGAAGTACTTGGCTGACATTTCAAATGAGATAATTCCTAAAACATGAACTATATATTACATAAAGATGACATGCCTATATATGGGCATTTACTCATATTAAGCATTACATAAGCACGAGACCCTTTTTAGAAAATACTTTTATTCAGTAACTCCACAAATAAAACTCATTTCTTAGGATTAAGGAAAGGTTTATAAATACTTGGACAGGACTAGCAGAAAAACATCCTCCAATTCAGCTGAAAGTAGCTAACGAATTGGACTAATAAATTTTAGGAGAAGCAATGAAAAATATTTTGAAACACTTGAGAATCCAGGAACATTCTGTACTTATAAAAGAACTATGAACAGTAATATAGCTCACAACATTCTGTCATATAAACTGTCATACAGCTCACTTTTCACTAGAAATGTTAGTTATCTTAAAGGCAAAACATCAAATAAATGTGTCTGCGTAGTGGTGGATGTTTTTTGTTTTCTTGAAGATACACAAGCAAGGTATTTTCTTCCTCTTTTCCAAAACTTGCTTCTTACTCATTCACGTGATCTTGAAAATACTCGTCCACAAGTGCAGATTTATCCTCTTCATATTCCTGCCAAAAAGAAAACAAAAATGTAAAACCTGACTTCTCTAGTGGTTGATGAACGTTGTCTGTTCTACAATGGTTTAATTTAGAAACAACAATGTCCAGCTTGTTCTATAAAACAAGCAGCATAACTTTATGAAAAGCAGTTTGTTTCCAGATCTATCAAAAATGTATACATCAAAATCTAGACGCAGTTATTTCACATATTCAGAGAGTAGAAAACTGAATTAAAAAAACACATTATAGATTACTGGTCTTACTCCTCAGGATTTATGAGCTGAATGATAAAACTAAACAGAGCTTTGAACTGATTTTAACCCAGTGATCTTCCGTCACGCATTCTACATGACAGATGTACGAGAGATATAAATTAGGAACAGTTTTTACAACACATGGACTCAAAGCAGATATTTTTAGGGGAGGCCTGAACAGACATGCAGGTAGAGATCTTAGTGGTACATCATCATCCTTTCTGATCTTTAAAATTCAAAGAACATATTTATATTATGATTTGTATTATGGATCCTTTCTAATTTTTCATCTTCAGAAGAACCTTACCTTTGGCTCTTTAAATTCAAGATCTTCTCCATACTGGATGGTAGTGTCTATGTGCTGCAGAACTATGTTTATACTTTCCTCATCAGAGCGATCAAAAGGTAGAAATCGAACCATACCATAGTCATCAATCTACAGCAAGGATTCAAAAGACATGAGTAGGGAAATACATTAAGTTGTCTCACTGCACCACTGCTGCAACCTACACTCAGCAGTCTGGACAAGGAAAATCTAAGGATGTTTAAAGCCAAACTGCAAGCTAATGGCAATTCCCCACTACGAACTGCTGCTTATCAGTCCAAAGTTCTACCCAGTCAATAAAGCTGTCTCCCAGAACTGCTAATAGAACATGAGTCACATGAATTTTACTGGCTACAGTCCCAAAGGTAGTATCAAGAATCTTATGCTAACCAGAAACATCAAAAGCTGAGTTAGGTCAGGCAAAAAGTAGAATGTTCAAGTGCCTGATAATCTTTCAGATTCAGGCTTTGCTAATAAATCTGCGTGGCTTCATGGGGCAGGAGGAGAATGTTGTAGTACATACATTGTCTTCACTGCAATGAAGTCAGTAACCACACAGTATGGTTTACAAGTATACAGCTGAATTTAAGAATACCAGTTAAAGAGAAGTATACATACCAATCCACATATGGACTTAGTCAGTTTTTTAAACCTTTTGCTTTTCAATATATTGGTAGAATCTTCAATCATAGAATACATATCTGGATCTAAGTACCTGGGAGAAACAAAGCCATTGTCAACAATGAAATACAGAGCAAATGAGTCATTCTGCTTTTACACAGCTACCAGAACCACCCATCATTCCGTGACTTTGAGTGAAGTTTACATCACGATATTACACTACAGAGTAAGTAATGTTTGGGAACTTACTTTTCTATTTCCTTCTTAGCTTTCTTGCTCAACAAATCCATTTTAGTCATGATGTTAATCTGTGGAATCTCTAAAGAGATCATTGCACTGAGTGCTGCCAGAATTCCAGATATAAACTTAAGGAATATGAAAAATGTAGTTAAGTACAGAAAAGCACAAAATCATCATACAGGACACTCTATCACAGACCAAGCCTAACTTATGAATATACTGCACATGGGCATGAGGAATCCTTATCTCTGTTGGAAAAGGGAGGTGCTAACGTTCCTGTGAAGGTTCCTGAGCTGTGAAGCATGATCTCCCACTGAAAAGGACGTTAAGAAAACTCAAAGCCCTTCTCAGAATTCTTATTGCTAGACAGGAAAAGAGTCATTCTCTCTCCAATCTGAGAAAGCTCTTACAGGATAACAGAACAATTGAGGCTGAACTAGACTTTTAGAGACTATCTGGTCTGAGGCGTCTGAAGACAGCAATTAGATCTCCCCCCACTCAGCATTCCTTCTTCTGGACTAAACAAACCAAGCTCCCTTTCTTGTTCTATACCAATACAAACATTTGCAAAACTTTCCAAGAATTCATAGAATATTTCAAACGTATACCTTAAAAGATTCCACCATGAATTGGGAATCAACAAGAAACACTCCACAGACGCGGAATTCCCACTGCTGAAGCTGTTCCACCAGCTGTTTCATCACTGGCAAATGCGTATAGAGTTCGATCTGACCTACGACACACTTTGCATATCAGTATGCAGAAATGCAAAGCTAACAGAAACAGCTCACAGTTCTTAGTTATACAAATACGGGCATTAAGCTGGTGATGAGTAACAGCTGATAAAGAAAGCAGTCTCTTTTCTACTCTGCCTGTATTTGGATGGAATCATACTGTCAAACTGGAGACAAAAAAAAAAAAGCTACATTTTCCTCTCTTGATCTCCAGTTACCATTTATTAGCAGTTGTCATAGACTTCCCCCAATGTATGATGCTACCAAAAGTCTGTGCTGTCGCCCAAATTCAACTGGAGCCAAGTTCACTTCTGAAACATCTGGAAGTGACTCTTGACAACCATTAATAATACAAGAAATGTGAAAATGAGGCTGAGGAGACCTCACCACTCTCTAAAGTGAGGAAATGGCCTTAAGCTGCACAAAGTGAGGTTCAGACTGGATGTCAGGATGAATTTCTTCACGGAATTAGAGGTTGGACACTGGATTGGGCTGCCCTGGGAAGTGGTGGAGCTTTCACTCTGGGACTGAGGGAGCACAGAGGCAGCACTGTGCTCTGCTCTCTGGTGACAGTGACACGGCCTGAGGTAACTGCACGGCACCATGTCAAGGGAGAGTCATCAGGCTGGTTATTAGAGAAACATTCTACACCAGAACCAGAGCATGGTGGGCATGGAACAGCTCCCCATGGCAGTGTGCACAGCCCCAAGTTCAAGAAGCATTTGGTCTAAATGCTCTGAGACACAGTTTGGATTTCAGGTGGTGCTGTGAGGAGCTCGGGACTGCATGTGGTGATCCTTACAGGTCTCTTCCAGCGCAGGATATTCTATGATTTGGTATTTTGGGTCACGGTTTTGTGTTGGAACCAGCAGCATTTTGTGGCGTTTGGACCTGACCACTTCACAGCTCTTTTCCAACCTCTGCGTGTAAAGTGGGACATCAAACAACACACATCTGTTCACCTGGGCAGTCAAACAGTATATAATCATCCTCCACGTGCCCGAGGCTCTCCTCCAGCCAGTTGAAGTTATTGGCAAAGTACTCCATGCAGAACACCAGGCCGCCATTGGGTCCGAACCGTAAGGAATCATCTTCCATAACATCATCCACCTCTATGAGCTCCCGTATATCTGCAACAACATCACGTTTATAGACGCGGGTAGCTCGAGGCTGCCACGATAAGCTCCTATCCCCCCCAGCTCTCTCCGAACTCCATGCTGGGGCGGAGGACGCTCACCTGCCATGACGGGATAGCTGAAGAGCTCGGCGGCCGGGTCCAGGTTCACCACCTGCACGGCGCGGCCCAGCGCCTCGCAGTGCTGCAGCATGGTGGAGCAATACGTGCTCTGCAAGGCACACACACGCTGTCAACGCCCGCTCGCCGCCATCCCCCCCCTCCTCTCCGACCCTTCTCACCTTGCCGCTGCCCGCCGGGCCCATCACCAGCTGCGCGTATCGCGGCATGCCGCCCTCCGCGCGATTGGCGGCGCTTGGCCCCTCCGCCGCTCCGTAGCACGGAGGCCCGGCGGGCACCTCCCGACTACGGGGCGGCTGAGGGCTCAAAACGCGCAGCTTTTCGGGCGTCTCGCGGCTCTCGCGAGATTTCAGTGGCGGCGTCGTGAGCGCGCGCGTGCCGCGCGGTGCGTGGAGCTGCAGCCGCCGCCTGAGGAGGAGCCGCGGCCTGAGCGGCCGCCCGGGTAACGGCCTCTCTGCCTCATTTCACCCCTCCCGCGTTCCTCGTGGCACCCTTCCCCACCCCGCCTGTCGTCCCTCGGACCCCCTGCTCCCTCCCGGTCCTTGCCGGAGCCCAGCAGGCTGCCTGCCCCCTCGCTGCTCAGGGCCCGTGGCCGCTTCTCAGGGGGTCCCTGCCCCTCCCCCGGCCTCGGTGTCCCGGGTCTGTCCCTTCGGGTTTGTCACGGCTCCTCGTGGCTCTGAGTCTTCCACAAACGCGGTCCTGGTGGTCCCGGGCTTCCTTCGTGCGCTGAGCCCCGCTGTTGGCTCCTATTTTCGAGCCCCCTTACCTGGACGTGTGTGTGTCTGTAAACCACCGCTGAGGGTATCGGTTGAGTTCGGTTGGTTTTTGTTTCCAGTTTTTTTGCCATTGTCCCGACATCAGGTCTGGACTTTTCTGATGCTGATTTAAATGACCTGTCTTGTTTCCAAGTGCATCCTTTCCACACCGTGCTGCTATTACTCATGTATCATTGATAAAATACCCCGCATTTTGCTTAAGTTAATGTGGTCTGTAACTCTGTGTGTTGTTGACATGTGTCTTCCTTCTTTTTACATTGGATTTTGTTCCAATTTTCTTTTTTTTTTTTATGTACTACAGTTCCAGACTTCTTGATATCATTTGCATCCTCTTTCCCCTTTTCATTATTTCTTGACACCTGTTTTTTTACTCCTTGATTTCTCTTGCTCTTTCAGTTGCATCTCTTTTCTCTAGTTTGGTCAGTCTCTGGGGGTTTGTTACGTAGAGAATGATGTAAATAACTCTAATACAAAATGCAAGCCCTGACTCACTGGTTTTGTGACCTGCAGACTCGTGACATGGCCACAGATGTAGCTGAGCCCGTGGTCCCTGACTGCAGAGGAGACATAAGGAGCGGTGCCAGGTCGGATGCTGACTACCCTCTTCGAGTCCTCTATTGTGGAGGCAAGTTCTGAAAGGGCAGTTGCCTGTGGCAGTTCTTATGATGGGGTGTTAGGGGAGCCAAGCAGAAAAAGAGAGACAGTTGGAGGTTTTCTTCTGGTCAGCTTTGAGTCAGATAGGCCATGGTCAGGATGGCCTTTCTTATAATCTCTCTGAAGTAACTTTTGTGTTCTATCTAAAACATTTCTGGTGAAGTACAAGGGTCTTCCCTCTGAGAGATGGAGGTGCTGATGGCCTTCTGTGTATGAAAGCTTTGTTAGAGGAGTGGATCTCAGGCTTTTTGAGCAGAGATTTGATCCTGCAGAAAGCTGGTAAAACATTTAGTGCAGAATAGCCATTTGAATATTAGTATGATAACAGGCAATAATGGAAGTAATTGATGCTGTGTTTGGAATTATGATTTACTCGTATTTGTAGTTATGTGGCTGAATTTTTAAAAGGAAATAAATATCTTGAGGTCTGTGCATTAGATAAGTATGTTATTTTGCACTGGGTTTGAATATTGTTGTAGGGTTCCTATTGTGAGTGAGTCTGTGTTGTTGGTTTGGGTGTGTCCTGAAGGATAAAGACCATCCAAGAAGATGGGCATCTATCGTAGCTGCTGTTCTGATAGATTTATCTTAATGCACAGCTTGAAAGCAAATGACTAAGATAGAAAAAATACAGAGTGGTATCAGTTTTCATCTTTTTGAATCAGCATGTGTTTATTACAAGACGATATGATGAAAGAGAACTTCAAAATACCAGTTTAAATAGAACACTAAAGCTGTAAGTTGAGAACTCAATCATAATTTCTTTTCTTCTCCCCTTCTTCTCCAGTCTGTTCACTGCCAACGGAGGTGAGTTAGGTTTTTTTGTTTGTTTGTTTCTTCTTTCCATTGTATGACTTCCATGATGATTCTTCTGATCTTTTCTGGCTTTCAGTTGTGGCGATTCTGTGCTTTTATCCACAGTCATCTTTAGGATGTCATGTGTCTTCCTGTGTGCTGGTGAAGCATTGGTGTTTGGTCCCCTTAAGGAGAAATGACTGAGCTAAATAAATAGCAAATGGATTTTGTTGTATTTGTTTGTGATGTATCTTGTAATTACTTTGCTAACAGTGTTCATGTGGCTTTTCTTGTCTAGTACTGCGAATATATGCCTGATGTGACTAAATGCAGACAGTGGTTAGAGAAGAATTTTCCGGATGAGTTTGCAAAACTTACAGTAGGTGAGAATCTTCCTTTAGTCCCTGGCAAATATGTGTACTTGGACATATTCAGAAATTTTTGAGCTTGTCCATTTCTCATTTCTTCCATCTGCGTTGAGTCTGAAAATTAAATTATTTTCTCAGAATTTAGCATGCTTTTGGATGCTGTGAAAAGCAGTCTGATTATGTCAGAAAAAATCAGAGATAATTTTTGGTCTGTGTTAAGGTTCTTGCTGTGTCCACTCATCCATGCAGTTGCTTCTAGTCCAAGTTAATGTATCCATTTTTATGTCTTTGCAGTGTAGACAGCAGTTTGCTGGAGGACAGATCATTAGTGCTGTGGTACTTGTTGATTTGGAATTGCAGTGTCAGTAATTTCTGTCTCTTTCTGGAAATTGCACAAAGAGACTATTAAAGCTGTAACTGTATCCTTGATCTGTAGGTCACGAGCCTAATTGGACCAAGGACTTTAAGGAAGATGTAATATGCATCAGTCAGGGAATGCTGCACTAGAGCAGGCTACTTAGCAATCTACTGAAATGTCACTGTACCTGATTTCTGATTTCTTTAAGAGCTTGTGTTAGTCACTGCTGATTTTGTTCTTTGTTTCCTCTCACTGTTCCTCTCTGATGTGTTTAAGAAAATTCACCGAAACAGGAAGCTGGGGTTGGAGAAGGCCAAGGAAATGCAGGAGAAGAAGAAGAGAAGAAGAAGCAAAAGAGAGGCAAGGTCTAAATAGTTGTTTGTGGCATTGATTTATAAGCTGCTGGGGACATGTTTTCCTGATCTAAGGGCTTAGGCTGTGACTCAGCTTCCTTGCATTTTTGTTTTAGTTATGCTTTGACTCTGCAGAAAAAATACCAAGTAAGTTCCTTTCAGTTAGCAGGAGAGTTTGCACAGAGGTGTATGCTAACAAAAGAAATGAATAGTAGTAACAGTAAGTGAAAAGTGACCTACATCTTTTATGTGTTCCTGTCATTGCTGTGGCACTTATTCAGACTGTACTTATTCTCAACTTAAAACCAGCTGGTGTACCTCTCAAAATGCTCATTTCTGCCACTCTGCAGCTGTTCATAGGTTGTTTGCAGTGTAGAACAGATTGCTTTCCTCTCTTAATGCCCCATAACCCCACTGTTGCGCCTTCTGTTTGAGGTGTGGGGTTTTGATGTGTTTAGGTTTTTTTCCTGCTAGCCTTATCTGTTTTGTACTGAAGTCCTGTGTTAAACAGCACATGAAGTTCGAAGTATCAGCACAGCAGCCTAAGTAGGCAAGGCTTCTTACTCTTAATAAAGAGACAAAAGTAATTTTCTTTGCCTTAGACAAAAACCCTAAGGGTATTAAAGTAACAATAAGTTCTTAAGATTAATACCAAAGAAAAATCCTTTAAGGAGGGGTTAAATGTAGACCAGATGCAGTGGTTAGTGAGATGTGGGAAGCACACATCAGGGTTCTGATGTGCACTGTGTGCTTTGATGCACATTTGGTGTGTGTACGTTGTTATTTCTTGTAACACTAAGTTTTGACCTGGGAGCTTTTTAAGAAAAAAATAGTAAATTAAAAGGTTCTGAGTGGGAGATGACTGACACACAGAACACATTTTTGTTTGCATACACAGAGTGGGAGATCTTTGTTTACAGGACTGAAATGCAGTCTTACAATCTTTCTTCCTTTAACTCTTATGGCGTTTAACTAATCATGTAATATATTCTCTCTTAAAGGTGGAAGAGGTCAGATAAAACAGAAAAAGAAGACTGTACCACAGAAAGTTACAATAGCTAAAATTCCCAGGGCAAAGAAAAAATACGTCACAAGAGTATGTGGCCTTGCAACGTTTGGTGAGTTGACTTTTGTTAGGTTCATTTTTAGATGTGCTTGCCCTTTACCTCACCTCACGTTTAATGTGAGTAGAAAACGTAACCTTTAAGATATTTCTTCTGATCGTATTACCTTGAGTGGTTTGCAGAATTTCACTTTCAATGGAAATATTGAAGTTTGAACTTCAAGCTACCAGTGGTTGAAACAGGATATGAAGTTTAGTTTTAAACATGAGAAAACCTGGTACAATGGTGGCTGTGCTTAAACTGTCCTCTTTCCCATATGCAGAAATTGATCTTAAGGAAGCACAAAGGTTTTTTGCTCAGAAATTTTCCTGCGGTGCCTCAGTAACAGGAGAAGATGAAATCATCATTCAGGGCGACTTCACAGATGACATTATTGATGTAATCCAGGAGAAGTGGCCTGAGGTAATCAGCAGTTTCTTTTGGAAGAACTCTTGGTTTTCAGTAATAGTCTGCAATGCTTCCAGTGTTTTCAGGAGCAGATGTAATCTTTGGCAGCATGGGCTGTTGTGCAGAAGTGAAAATTCAGTGGTTGTCCTCCTACCTATGAACAATTAGGTTAAGGAGTGATTAAAGTTGAGTGCTGTGTCAGCTGTCCAAAACATACTGGCTCCCTGAATGCAGTGTGCTCTAAATGCCTCCGTTACATGTACAGTGATGAGACATGCAGGAGGATATATTTAATATGCTGTTTTGTTGTTGTTTTTTTTTCCCCTAGGTGGATGATGATAGCATTGAAGATCTCGGAGAAGTCAAGAAGTGATGGTTGAAGACTACCTTTATTTAATTATATGGTTGTAAATGACATAGCCAAAGTGAGGCGTCTAAACCCATTGGTTCTGCAGTGGCACTGTGGAGGGCCCATATCCTTGGCATTTTCACCATTCTGTATAGGCTGCTTGGATTTCTTTTGTTGTGATATTTGCCAAAGTCAAACTGGGGTCTATCATGCTTACGCATGAAGTAGGTTTAAATAAAAATTTTGTTCTTCACTGAACATGGTTTCTGTTTTCTGTGGAGTTGCTTTCAATCCCAATCTTACAGGGAAGTAATTTAAGTAATTAAAAGTTTTCTGCTGAGTTATGTATTTAAAGCATAGATCTGAGGTACAGCAGCATGCACTTCTGACTCAACAACATAACATCTGAGAGTGGGGCAAATGCTCTCAAGATTTGCTTGCAGGAAAATACATTTAAAAAGATATTGTCTTTGATGAGATAACGAATCTCCGTAGCTGTTCCATTATAAAGCTGAGCGGGGCGGTTATTTCCATTCACTGACCTCCAGTTGGATTCACACGTGCCCACTTAACGCTATTAATTGCCGTATTTTTCTGAGCAGCCCCCACGCCGGCAGCCCGTGACGTCCCGGCCGGCGCGGGATTCGAACCCGCGGTCCCTCCCGTGGGATGGGCGGGGTTTGTACCCAACCGCCACTCAGCGGCCGCGGGCGGTGCGGGGATGTCACGCGAGGGCCGTTACATTCGGTGGGCGGGGGGGAGGGGGAGAGGGGTAGTGCTGCCTGGGGGTGATCCCCGGTTTTGGTCGGGATTTGCTTGTCACGCGGGCCCCCGAGTGGCAGCGCACACACAGCGTGCTCTGGGGAATGGTCTGTGCTTGTAATGCGGACGTGTTTTGACTTCGAGCAGCTAGGAGTTTATTGTCAGCAGTGTCACAGTGTGTTCTGCTTGTTGTCCTGTGTAGAAGGGTCGAGCTGGCCTTAGGAGCAGCGCAGCTGAGAAGCAGAGACGGGAGCTGCAGGTGCAGTATGGTCAACTTGAGGAGTGTGGCAGGAAGCTGAGCGACGTGGTGGCCGTGCACCAGTGCCAGTTCCTGGAGTGGATCAATGACCGGCAAGAAATGCTGAAGTTAGCGGTGCAGTGCAACTTACTGAAGAGTAAGCACGGTGTGGAGAAGTGCAAAGCATCTTTCAAAGTACCTCTGGGTGCTCAGGACCACTGGTAACAGCACTATGTTGTATGAAGAGCTGCTTCCTACGCTTTGGCCTTATGTCTGCCTTACAGTTGGCTTTCTGAGAACAGTGGTACTGAAACGGTCTGATCTTGAAGTGGACAAGATAACTGGCACAATTTAACTGGAGTTTGTGAATGGCTTCTGTGGCTTCTTTAAAAGAAAAACAGTAACGATCTAGTAAAATAAATGTCTGGGGAGAGAGCTCTGTGCCCTTAGGTTCCGTTGCAGAGCTTTGAAGTCATCCATGGGCTGTCTCAGCTGGTGACTCTGAATGGTTTTGCCTGACAGCTGTGCTACTGAGGTCACAACAGAATTTGTATTCCTGGAATTCTGATTCAGAGTATGAGCATTCATTTCTGAATTACATGGTTTTCAATTACTGTCCATCCAGTCATTAAGATCTCAGACATATTTGAGCTGTTTCCTCACGAGTACCTTCTGTCTTCTTTTCAGATGAGCTGAAGGAGAAGAATGAGGTTGAAAAATCCCTAATCAGGAAGTTAAAGCTCTTAGAATCTCAGAATAGTGACAGTAAGGCAGCACTTGAAAATGCACAACAGAACTTTGAAGAGCTGACTCAGAAAGTAACATGTGCAACTCTCCACTGTCAGGGTGTGGAGGTAGGAGTGAAATAATGGTCTGATTTTGCATGTGTGGAATATTAGCAGGAGTTATTTGTTGGTTTCACTGACCAATTAACATTTCAGATTAATGCCCCTGAGTTGTGTTTGTCATTTAGTGTAGTAATCTTAAAGAGCTGATTCATTAAAATAAAAACTTTCCTAAGCTAGCATTTGGTGTTCACTTTCTGCTTGCTTAGTTTTGGGGAGCACTGCTCAGTGCTCCAACTTGCTTCCAAAAGACACAGTGACAGCAAAAGGCAGCAGTGGCCCCTAAGACTGCACTGGTACTTCTTAGGAAGTTCCAGAAGATATTTCTTACAGCACTGATTACTATTAAGAACTCTTAAATGTTCTGTAACCGGTTTAAGATTATGAAAATAAGGGTTCTAAAATATTTTTGTTTGCTTGCTGTAAATGATTTGGCAATGATGTGCTTACTGGGACAAAGTTTTCTCCTTTTGTGATATTTTAAATAAAGTCATCCATACATTTGCTGGAGAAATAGTAGCTTTGGATCACGGAATTAGTAGTTGACGCTTTTATTTCCTGTTTCCTAGGAGGAAAATCAAAGTCTGCACTCCTCAGTTTTGGAATTGTCTGCTAGAATAGACCAGCTGCAAGCTAGGGAACAGGAGCTGCTCACAAAGCTTAAGCTCAGGGTAACATCTGTTATATCATCTGTGGTCAGAGTGCAGTGCAGTCACTAGTGACTGTGCCATGGTGTTTTATTCTCTGTTGATTCCACTGCTCTGTAATTCTTAGGCTTGACTGAGAAGGGAAAAAGTGCTCAAAAAATAATAAATTATTTTCATTAAAAAAAAAAATCTTGTTTTCTGGCTTTGGTTTTCCCCCCTTCTCTCCTGCCTCCCCCCAGAAAGAAGAAAATCTGTGAATTAGCTGTGACTACTGCTGTAACGTGTTCTATTTTGTTGATATTCATAGATGAAATAAAACAGATATCAAGGATACGTTCTCTATTTAATATTTCAGGATGAGACTATGCTTGAAGCAGCAGATTACATTACTGAGTTTACATCTGAATTCATAAAGCTGGAGAATACACTGCATGGATCCATGGCAGAAGAGCTCAGTCTCAACAAAGAAAAGAAAGACCTCACACTGAGACTGAAAGAATTGATACTTGAAAGAAATAAGCTAAAAGGTAAATGTTTATACCAGGCACATAATTCAGTGTAAACCAACGTGATTTCCTTTCATTCTGGGAAATACTACGTTTTCTTTTAAAGATGACCTCTGTGAACAGAATAAAGAAAATAATAAGCAGCAGGAGGAAATCATCCACCTCAAACGAGAAAATGTCTCCTTGAAGAATGAGCTTGCACTTAATGGTAAGTGTGGGCAGTTGGCTTCAAGCCTTAGCTTTCAAAGGATCAGAGCCTTCAGAAGGATCTGTGAAGGATTTGGTTTTGCTTCTTTTCTTTTTTTTTTTTTTTTTTGGATGGAAAAAAGATCCAGTTGATCACAGGAAGATGCTTTTGTTTAGTTTAGGTATTTAATTCTACTGCTATAGACATACATAAGCAAATGTACTTGATTTGTGTCAGGTGATTCGCTGTGAGTAATTTGAAAACTATATGATGTGTTTTGAAACAGTTGAGAGCTTAAACAGAAAAGATCAACTTCTTCAGCATGTCAAGTCTACACAAGTACAGACTGACACAGAACTGTCAACCTTGCAACAGGTATGACCCTAATTGTGTTATGAAGGCATTTTTCAACTGTATCAGAATGGTATAAAAAATTAGAACTATCTGGTCTTAATTATGGAAAAAAAGTCTTTTTTTCGGTTGCTGTCATGTTAAGATCACTTCAGATTGATAATTTTTTTGTTGTTGTTAAAATTAAACCCCACACTCCTTGTATTTACACATGCTTTTGGCCATTCCTATGTAATCGTATCTACTTAGGTCTGAAGTGAGTAAACATTACCCTCATAGCAATGAAGTGGGGCACCTTGATGAGGTAACAGTTTGTCAGTGCTTGTGTTTGAACAGAAAGTGCTGAGAAGTCATGTGAAAGGCAGCAGGAGTTGGGTACAGTGGTGCACATGTGCCCAAGGTGACTTGTACAGAGTAAAGGAGCATGGTGTAGAACAAAAAGGTTTTCATGAGACTTCAGACAAGACTTTTGACCTGTGTTCGTTTGAGCTTTGCAAGACATGTTCAGTTTTCCTATTGCAAATAATTAGTATGTTATCTTTCATGTTATCTTTGCAAAATACTCAATTAGCATTCCTTGTTCTAGAGTTCTGCAACATTTGGAGTGACGTAATAACACTTTATGCTGAGTATCAAATAGCAATAATGATACTGTGGTTTTGGTTTGGGGTGGTTTGCTTTTAGAAGACCACTGCAGTCCTGTAATAGAAATCCTGTTTGTTCCTGCCCAGTGTTCTCCTAAATACATGCAGAGGTGGCCCTGTAGATTTGGAAGCTTTGACTACAGTTTGACTGCAAACGTATAAAACTG
Organism: Odontophorus gujanensis; assembly: GCA_013399175.1. Taxonomy (NCBI): domain Eukaryota; kingdom Metazoa; phylum Chordata; class Aves; order Galliformes; family Odontophoridae; genus Odontophorus; species Odontophorus gujanensis. The sequence continues at coordinate 32,974 of VXAB01013650.1, forward strand.
GTTATTTAGGGGAAAACAAAACAAAACAAAACAACAACAACAAAAAACTAACCAACTGTACAGGTACATAGAAGCAGTTTATAAGAGTATTTCAGTGATATTTCTGAAAGATAGGTGGTGTGTTAGTACCTGATGACATATTCTTGCACTGCAGAATATGAAACAGCACCCTAGGTTGCAGTTTCTTCACGTCTGCTTGGAGAACCCTCAGGAATTAAGGCAAAAGCATCAAAAGGAGGCACGTGAGAGGAGGTACAGAAGTCTGTCGTTTTGTTTTTACACTGATTTAGTCTCTCAGAGAGACTACTTTTCAGCCACAATTAGCTTTCTAATAAAGATGTGTGCTTTGTCAAGGTGGCTTTGCTGGATTCAACCACGAATGTCCACTGTGGTTGTCAAATACCTTTTTAACATGAGCAGCCCACTGTGAGCATCAGATGCAGAACAGAGCATTGTAGGGAGGTCAGACAGTCTCTGATTTGTTTATCAATTTACCAGTTTTCTGGTGTTTAGGCTGTAAAATCTGTCCCACTACTTATCCTTTAAAAAACAAAGTTTAGGTTTTTTTTCCAGATTAGAAAATTGTTGCGCACCCTAGAGGTTCAAATAAATTTACCAAGTGAGATAAAACATGAAGGAGCTCTCAGACTGATGTTGCAAAATAACACTCAGATATGTGCAAAATTCTGTTGGGTTTTGTTGGGATGCAGCCACCTGTTAGCATATGGGCTTCTGTAGAGCCATGGCTACAGCCTCTGGTAAGTTTATAGCTTTTCCCAGGATAATTGTCCATGCTCTTGAAATGCACTGTTTCTGATGGTTTCTTTGTCATGCCGTTGTAGTGTGGGTATGGCATTCCCTGACAGTGAGACAGACTCAGTTAGGACTGAGGGCACCCATAGGATGTGTGAGGAGTGTGGAACTGCATGGGTTCTGAAAAGTGGGGTGAGAATCACCTGTGAGGTGTGTGAAGTAGATAACACACTGCTACTGGATGCATCAGACTTGGAGAAAACTACCTCAGCACGCTTACCTCAGTGTCAGAAAGTTGTGAAAGGCTTGGCTGGCTGTGTGGAAGAAGAAAAGCAGGATGTTGCATCAAGTTCTGATGAGCTAGACAGCAAACTATTTAACGAGGCAAACAACACAAGGCCATTGAGAAACAGAGAGATACCTGAGAACAAAGAAGAGAGCAGAGACCAGCAGAGTTTTGAGTCATCTTCACCTGAACATTGGCTTACCATCAGTTACAGTGCAGATTTGCGAAATACCTTGGTCCAGAACACCATCACATCTGACAAAACTGGTCATGAAAATAAAACCCGGGAGGAGAGGACTGGAACTCAGTTTGGCCAAAAAGTCGAAGAGACCCCTATTGCAACTCACAAATCTGAATGTAATGCCATTAGTAATAACTGTATCATAAATGAAGATGCAAGGTGGGAGGTAATATCAGATTCGGAATGGCTGAAGATTTTCAAACCCCAAAGAAGAAATGGAAATGAGTGGCAGAGAAAAAAGTGCAACTCTTTCAAGACTGCAGAAGAGATGGAGAGTGCCAGTTCTAAAAGGTTATGTACTTGTTACATTTAAGAAATAGGTACATGCTAGAAACTAATGGGGACAGTAGTATTTCAAGGAATGTTTAATGTAACTGCTGTATTAAAATTATAGACTACCAGGTTGAAAAGCAGTAAAGTTACAATAAGTTAAAATAGCTCTAAGGTATCATTATTCTGTTTATTCATTTAATCTGTTACCCACAAGAGCTGTGTGGGTAGGAAAAGCAGCAATGCTCTGTTACTTGCCAAGTAAACGAAGTGAAGAGAAAAATGCAGATTGTAAAAATCTTATGATTTTTGGAAATCTTGGATGTTGCTTATAAATTCAGTGGGTAATATCTATTCAAACCAGAGTTGGACTTCTAGGTTTATTTCTTGCCTTACAGAAACATCATTGTAGAAGTCCAGTGATGTTTCTATAATGCCAGAAAGAAGCCCAGATTTTGTGTGATGATGTAGTGAGTGTTGAGAAATCACACAGTGGCTGGGTGAGAATGTAGGGCAGGGCTCTTTGCACACACTGCTTTCTTCACTCAGGGCAAGAAAATGAGAGGGCAAGATTTAAAGGGCAGCACTCTGTCCACTCCAGTGCATCTTTGTGGCTCTCTCCCTGTGTTTGGACTGGGGAAGGAAAGAGGCACATGTGGTCAGGGATGAGCAGAATGAGGTTTCTAATGTGAAGTAGTGTCAGAAAAATACTGAAGTGTCTTAGTGGTGCTGGAAGGTGTTGGAAATGTAAATGCTGCTTCACATTTATAGAAGTTGTTTTTATGCCTGCACAAGCAAGGGCATTCAGAGCTGTGCCAGTTTCTGTGGATTTGTTGTGCTGGTTTCTCTTTGGTCCTGTTGAAAAATTGACTAGCTTTCCAGTTACCACCTCTACTTTAGAAGGATTTCTGGAGTTTTACAGAACAGCTTCATGCTGTTCTGTATTTAGACCAAGAGGAGAAGAGAGATTTTGATGGGTACAGTAAAGGAACAGCAGTTTAACCTGCTAAGAGTTATGGAAGGGTGTACGAATGCTTTTGTTCTACATTGCTTTAAAAACAAAAATACACAGCACTGAGACAGACCTGTTCAGAAACAAGGTGAATGGGCAGCCTTTGGCAAAGGAATGCTGTCCTGGCACATTTCCATGTGGCTCAGCTGAGCTTCACCTTGAACGTGGACTGTCCTTAGTTTCCACTGTCCCTAAGCCATGAAACAAGACTCCATTCCCCTTTCTTCCACCCTCACCTTTCTGTATCTGCTTCTTCCAGCAGCACAGATAACACACTGCTTTCCCCCCCTAAAAATCTCTTTTGAGGTCAAATCATGAAAACTGCTTTCATTTTTTGTCTTTTCCTTTGGGGAGTTTTAGAGGGGAAGGAAGACTCAGTGCAGGCAGAGCAGACACCTGTCAGTAAGGGAGGGCTGCTGTGCCCTTTTGGGGTTTGCTGAGCTATCAAGCTTTGTTCCTAGGAGCCTGGCTAATTGGGGTTGGGTTGACTCAGTGCCTGACAGCTCCTCAGCCATTGCTGATTCTCATTTGCCATAGAACACATTCTCACCCTGTAAATGGGACAGAGACACACTATCACAGTGTGGGCATCTTGTTGGGCTACTGCCATCAATGCCTTAACACCACATTCCTTCTGGGACTTGAATCTGGATCCTCCAGTTTTCCATTGCTGACTTCATAGTGCTGATGTTGTATTTTGTGTGTGGGGAAGGGTGCTGGCACCTCCCTGTCAGCCCAGCAAATACTTTTGACATGAGCTCTTGAATTCTGGAACATCCACCAAGAAGGCTATTAACTGTCAAACCCCTCATCCAACTGCAGGAGCGATTGTGAAACGCAGTAATGCAGGAACCATTTCTCTATGCTCTGACCTATGTGACTTCACTTGTGTTGGACCAACATTTACTGGCTTGGGATTTATCTCTCAGTTCTGTTTTTAAAGCTGGAGCGTCAGCAATTACTTGCTCCTGCTGGGCCAGCTCCCTGCCTCCACATCAGACCTGTTCCTGCCCTCTCCCTCCCCTAGTGTGTAATTCTCCAGACCTGGCAGTGCTCTCGTGCCCTGCTTCAGCTGCTGCAGTTTGTTCCTTCACATCTTGCAGTGCCTGCTCTTGTCAGCAGCTCACAAATGGGAGCTCCTCTCTGAAAAGCCTATTGTATCCTGGTGTTTTACAAGGGAGGTGAAATGGGACACAGCACACTTCTCAGCTGCTATCTCTCACAAGGGCTTTTTCTTAGATTGAGTGTCATTTAAAAATAAACCTTTTTTGAAACAGCCTTGCCAGGTTTGGAATGCAGTGTCCTGCTGAAATAAGTGTCTAAAGGGTGTGTAATGAAGCATGGAGATTTGAACACTTTTTGATTTATATATTATCTAACAGATACAGGCAGTGCTAGCAAATCTTGTTCTGTTCGGAAGAGCAAGGAATAAAAAGATGTGTCTGGGGAGGCAGCTGCCATTTTGTTTATAGTACGAAGCAGAAATTAGTAGCTGACAGTGACATTCACTGCATGGCTTGAACCTGTGAGCAGAAAGCAGGGCACACCTTTTACAACCTGCAGACTGCGTGCAGTGCTGCAGGCACAGCAGATGTCAGGGCAAGGAGGGCTTACGTGCACTTGGGTTCTGTACTGCTCGAGTAGATGGTCCAAGATAAAAGCTGTAGCACGTTAGCAATTATGAGCTCTAGACTCAATCTGCAGTTGGTTGCTGCTGGAGCTGGGGGAGGGATGTGCTATGTTTTGATAAAATCCTCACTGAAGCAATTGAAATAGCTTTTTCTGAAGGGAGAGCTTTTCATATGAGAAAGGTGTGAGGGAGAAGTTTCAGTTCCTCTGTATGTATTAAGAGCTGAAGACCTTCTGTAGCAGAAGGTTATTTGTGAATGTTTGGACAGTAATAATGTGCTGGGCTTGATTTGTTGATCAGCTGTCATTTAAATAGCTTCTCAGATACTTCTGAATATGCTTGAGAATACCCAGTGCTAATTAATACTTTGTTTTGCTTTAAAAGCTATGGGAGGACATATCCCAATAGATCATGTGCTTCAACTCCACACTGAAACTGTAGTCAGACAACTGAGTTTTGGGTTTAATCACAGTTTACTCAAACTTTGGATGTTCTTGCTGATGTTTTAAAAGTGAATAAGATAAAGCCTCTCTGGGAGAGCTCTCCTGTGATGTCCAGAGTGAGATAATGGCTTCACACGTCTGTGAGATCCTCTTGAAAAGAGCACTACAGATATTACTTTGCCTAATGTGTGATTTTCTCAGGAAAAAATAGAGTGCCAGAGCGCTGGGAGGAAGCAGTACTGCCTTTTGTGTGCTCTTTGAAAGGTTAAATAAATACCCCAGTACACGGCAGTATCTCTGTTCTTGAAACTGGGTGAATGTCAGACCGTGGTCCTCAGAGGAGGAAGCTGGGAGAGTGAAGATGTTGAACGTGAGGACAGCTGTGAGCAGCAGAGCTATGTCAGATGCTTGATGGTCTTCTTGGCTCAGGGCCCAGAAGCACTGATGTTGCCCAGTGTGATTTTTCTCTGAAAGTTTAACAAAAAAATAATGTTATAGTTTCTGGCAATGTTTTAATTTTATTTCTTAACAGTGAAGAAAATGTGGATCTGAATTCTTTTCACGTGGATTCTCCCCGCTGTTTGACTTCCACCCACGAAGGAAACAGGCCTCAAAAATGTGAGAATTTCTCTGGTGCAGATTCCCCTCTGAATATTGGTGACCTTTCAGTGACTGAGCCAAGGAATAGATGCTGCAATCCCACCATCACCAAAGTCAGTACTTCATTGCAGAATGTGTTTTATTAATTAGATGGGGAATTGTAACTGATGGTAGGAAGGTGAATTTCTGCTGCTGTTATGGAAGAACTAGGGACTCAAATGTTGAGACATTTAAATATGTTTCAAGGTATCTTGGACAGCATAAGGATAAATGGGTTTAAAAAAAGGATAAAGAAGATGAGCTTTTGAAATGAAAGTCAGTAATAGAAACTGACTGATCTATGTTAATTCCAGTAAAGCATGACATCTGAGTGTGCTTGGGCACAGCTATTAGAAGCTATTGGGCACTTTCTTTTTTGTTATGCCTGTTCTTCCCTCTTTCTTGTGTCTTTGTCCATTCTCCCCTTTAACACTGAAGAACTGCTGTTATGTGCTGTATGTAGGCATGTGGACAGAAAGATCACTTCCTAACTTTGGCTCACTTTCTGTCTCCTCCAGGATGCCAGTTCCCCTGTAAGTAAGCTGAGGTGTGCGTTGGCTGAATCTCAGCAGATGGTTCCTGGCCTGAAGCTCAGAAATCACCACGCGAGCTCTTGCTGCAGTCCAAGCAGCAGCAGCATTACCACGGTATTTACAGCTTGTCTACAGCTAGGTCTGGGTGGCTGGGAAAGTTGTGAATGTGATGCTTGACCTGTGCAGTGACATTATGTACAACACACTCTCCATGCTTTGCTGTAGAGAGCGATTCTGCGTGGCTTAGCATGAAATACTTGAATATTTCTGTAGGATTCTTTATGGCACGTCATGGTCGTGACAGGATTTGACTTCTTTGTGCAACCAAACAGATGGGAGGAAGAAGTCCTTTTAGAGCAAGCTGTAGGAGGTCTAGAAAAAAGTGAACACAAGTATGACTGTTGCTCAGAACTAGTTTATTATCTGGCTGTATTTGTGGAAAGGAGGTCACTATGGGAAATGGTGGTATGTAGAAGAGTTTTCTATGAATTTAAGCCTTACTCTCTGTAAATAACCTTAGAATTGATGTGGGTTAATAGGTTCTTTCATGACAGGATCAGAGAACATACTGAAGGGGCAAAGAACCTGCATATAGCTGTCATGGCAGTTCGTATTGTCAGTGTGAACACTGATTGGGAGTTTCTGTCCTGTATGTGTGGGCAATAGAAATAATCTGAGAAAGTGACACTTGTTTATTTTTGTAAACATCCTCATGAATTTTGCTTTATTTGATGTTATTTGTAACCATTGTACCACTAGAAATGAGTAGAGTAATACATATTGCAAAGATAGGATTTGGACTTTTGGTTTTAAGTCAGGCTCCTAATGAAAAGGCTCAGGCTGAATCCTCAGCTCTGCTTTCCTCTGAAAGGTATTATTTCACCCTAAAAACGGTGCCCTCCTTATAGCCTCAGATGAACTTGATCAGAACAATGTTACTGTAAGTACCAGACAAACAAAAGCAACTCTGATAACGTTCAGAACCAGAAAACCTCAGTTGTGCTGGGACTGACAGAGAGAGTGTAAAGATTGCGTGCCAGCATTTGCATAAACTGATGAAAGGATATTTTGTTCAGAAGTTCATCAGCAGGATTTCATGCAGTGTGAAAGACAGCAGCAGCGTAGTGCTTTGCAAAGACTGTCCTGTGGCTTGGATTCCTGAAAAGCCGTCTGCAAAACAGAGGTTGCTTGTGGCTGTGGCCCAGCCCCATCAGATGCCTGGCTCCTGCTGGCTGGTGGGCACCTCACAGCTCAGCTCAGCACACTGTCAGAGCTCTGCAACCTGATGCTGCAGTGGAAATGAGTTTCGCCTTCAGAATGGTTGTGTTAGCGGGTAGAAAATGAAGCACCCCTGTGTTTAATGGCAGGGGTGGCTTCTGAACCACATCTGTACAGCTTTGATCTACTTTCAGAGCAGCTCTGGGCAGAAACTTGTCAAGCTTGTTTTGGTTAATCTATGCAGGCTAACCAATCTCTGCTTAAATCCAGCTCTACCTGTGGCTGTTTTAAACTCAGCTTTAAAACACAACGTGTATCAAAATTAACCCTTTGCAGTGTAATCAGTTAGAATTTGTACCCGATGAATTCCGTGACCTGTTTGGAAAAGGGAGGAGAAAAGCAAATTAAAAAGTGTGTCATTGCTGCCTGCCAGTTTGAACGTGGCAGCTCTGTGGTTCTTAATTGTCTGAGTTCTTTGATTTCCTTGTCATGTTTTTGCATTACAATACAGACAACAGAACTTGCAGAAGCTCTTCACAGGATGCAGTTATCTGCTTCAGAAGAAGATGCTGAGCTCCCGTGCTTTTCTCTCTGATGTTTTGTGAGTATGTTTGTTTGCTTTCCCTCTTGATTTTTGTGTGTTCCCTTTTTTATAAAAGCATCTGCAGTATTAATAGAAACCAATGGATTTCTGAGATGACCTCTCTGAATTCCAGGTGCCCTGCTCTGAATGCCTTTCCAATAAAACTCCTGTGTGTGTTGTAACGACAGATAGATACAGAAGCAGCCAGTAATTCCTTTAGTCCAACAATTAAACTTTTCTCAGTTCCTCGTGCTCCCTGCCTGGAAGAAGTGTGGCCAGTCCCATCTTGCTGCTCTGTTCCTGAGCTGCAGTCCTTCTTGTACCTGCACACAGCTCATTGTAATTAGAGTCCTTCTGTGTGCTGTAGATAACACAGCTGAGGATACAAACGTTGTTGGATATGAGATTGGGAAGTGTTTTTCAATGCCACGACCAAGGGTTGTGTTTAGCATATATTGTTCTGGGCCTCAGAGCTCCAAAAGTAGAATGTATTGAATAGAGCTGTTTCAGAAAGCAGCCTTGCCCTTAGCAGATTGTTTTTTTCTTTCTTATAAATCCCGGAAGTTTCTCACTGTCTGATTATTTGCTCCACTAACATGTATGGGATGCTTGCAACAGGCACTGTGTTATCTGGACTTGTGAATAAAGGAGTAACTACATATGGTTAAAGTCCAGAAAACCACGTGAAATTGAATTAGAACCAGCAACGATGAGGGAAAAATTAACAGAAAGAAAATCTTCCAGTGCTACCAACACAACCCAGGAGCGTGTCTGCAAAGGGAAGTGGGTACACATTGTGCTGCAGTGCCAGGCTGTGCAGCACTCTCATGCTCACTCTTCATGGGGACACCAGGGATGCTTTTGTGCCACCTCAGAGCAGCAGGGAGCTGCTGCTGCTGTGTGAATCTGTGCAGTGGGGCTCAACCCTCGGTGCCCCTGGGAGTGGTGTTAGCTCACAGCCCTGCTCTGCTGCTGTTGCTGCAGGTATGCATTGCATTACGTCCAGAGACGCTCGGTCTTCCTTCCAAATCAGTTGGGTTTGCTTAGGGCACGCTAATGGGGCTCTGGGAGGAAATGGATGCTGAGTAGTCAGAATGCCATCCCTTGCTTTGCTTTAAATACTCCTTTGTGGAGGTCTCTCCTTTCCCTGCAGAGATGAGCTCTAGGCCAAAAGAAGCAGGTTTTGTAGATCGAAACCAGCGCTGTGAATTGCATCCTGAAACCACTGATGTTTAAATGTTTCGGGAGCAAATCCCCAAAGTTGCTGAGCACCATGCTGATGCAGCACAGTGGTAAGCACACGCTTAGCCTACAGAGATAATCTCATTTGCTTCAAGTGAGAAAGAACTGATGGCACAACCACAACTCTGTAAATCCACGATGAGATTTAGTGGCTCTGGCTGCTGAGTAAAGTCTCAGTTTCTTCTCTTAATAATGGGTGCTGGATCAGCTGTGATCTGTTCAGTCATAGCAGGTGCAAAAGGAAGTAATGTTTCAGACAGAAAAGTGATTGTTTTTTTATTGCTTTTAAGTCACTTGCTGGCAGGTGCAGTGACGAACACCAGGTTAATTGCCTACTGGTGGCAATGGAGCCACTTTCATCAGTCAGTCATTTTTCCTTTAGAGAGGGATTGAGCTGGGGAGAGCTGACGAGCCACACAAAGGAGAAAAGCAATGGGAAGAAGGATCTGCTTGGTTTTGGGTGGCAAAGCCTGTGCCACTGCTGTGAGCTGTGACAGGAGGTGGCCAAGGGCACAGAGATCGCTGGCTTGTGAAACAAACTGGAATGGTTTTTGTTTTGTAACACACAAATGGTATCCCTGAGCTTGTCTGACTGCACAGTGCTTGGTCTGCCTGTCTCCTGTTTCTGTTTTTTGGTCTGTCTACAGGGTGAAAACGTATAGTAAATGGACGTGGATGTCATTGCTTAATGTATTTTAGAGGAAACGTTCCTGTCTTTCCATACAGATCTTTAACTTTCTGGAGGGGATGAAGACATTTCCATTATAGAAGTGTTTCTGAGTGCTGAAGATCATCAGCCCATCAGCTGCAATGGAAACTTACCTGATTTCTTCCAGAATGTTTGAAAGACTCTCAAGCAATAAAAGATGAGACTGTGCTGCAATACATTTCAACTTGAAATAAAACCCAGAATTACACCACGATAAGCAAAACTATTTTTATAGCGGAGACAGCAGGTTAAACACTGCCTGACTTTTTTAAGACTCTTAAATGTGTAATTGTTACCACAAATAACTATTTTTTTTTTTATGGTGGCACATAAATATTTTTAGGGTATGACACAGCCAAGCTTCATTTTTTTGTTATTGTTTCTGTTCTGGACGTCTTGCCACAGAGAGGGATGAATAATGTTTATAGGAAGTTCCCAGTGAGTGCTGTGACCAGGAAATGCCTCCCACCATTGTTGGAAGTGGACAGCGGTGGGCAGGGCTGCTCTTCCCCAGTCAGCAGCTATTTATTGTAACAGAAGCTTACAGCCAGGTCAGGTGTTTGCAGGCACTGTTTGAGCACGGCCATTCCCTGGTGTGGGGCACCTCTGCATTTTTGCTGGGAGTGCAGCTGAGCACTCGTCCCAACTGCTGCCCTGAATTAATTGCAGTGAAATACAACACTTGCACCATGGTTTCACCTTGTTACCTCTTTCACATGTGTTTCCACCTCCTCTTTAATTACCTCGTTGCCAGCCTGCTTTCCATCCTCTGTGACTGGCCTCAAAACGAGGGGAATCATTTTGATCACAGCTGCTCAGGGGGAGTTTCTGCTTCTCTTGTGCTTCCAGGACACAGTGGCTGCTTCCCCACAATCACACACTGATAACCTGTGCAGAACATTCCCAGGCTCCGTCCCCAACGCTGTGAGCATGGCAGAAGTCCCCCAGGAGCAGAGCCTGGTGGTGGCACAGTGCTCACCTGCAGCCATCCCAGTGCCACCACCGAGTGAAACCGGGCTGCGCTTTCTGCTTAAAGGCTTTCAGTGCCGACCCCTTGTGAATTCACAGTGGCGTTCAGATGGCGGTGGGAGAGCGAGCTCGGGCGCTGCCCGGGGTTCACATCGCTGCGTCCTGGGGTGCACTTTGTGGCTGCAGGAGGCAGGACCCCCCTTGGGTGCACTCCTGGCTCTGCTTTTGACACGTGGTCGTGGGATGGGAGGGTGGGCTGGGAATGAAGCTCAGAGGACGGAGCCGCCCCGAAGCCGCAGGAGCGGGCGCTGCCGCCAGGGGGCGCTGCGGAGCGCGGCCGGGAGGAGCTGCGGGCGGCGCCGGTGCGTTCGGTGCCCGCGGTGCGCGCGGGGTGCGGGGTGCGCGCTGCGCGGCCATGAACAGCATCAAGAGCGTTCCCGCACGGGTGCTGAGCCGGCGGGCCGGGCACAGCCTGGACGCGGAGAGGGAGCAGTTCGATAAGAACCAGGTGAGGGAGAAGCGGGGGTGCCCCCCCCCCCAAGCCCGGGTGGCGGGGTTTGTCCCCGGGGAGCGGCCCGGGAGCTCCGCGTGGGGCCTTCCTCGGGGGACGGAGCGTGGGGAAGCGGTTTCCTCGCGGGTCCCGCCGGCGGGAGCGGGAGGGGAGAGTTGTACGGATGTGTCAACGAGAGCGCGGCCAAAACCCCGCGGTGCCCCGCGTGGCCGTTCCCCGCGTGTCCGCGCCCCGCGGTGGGAGCCGCTCCGCAGCCGTCGGGGATGCGCGGCTCAAAGGCGCTGCTCTCCCGTGGGACGGCGATGCTGCCCACTCCGCGTCCCACCGCACGTCGCCGGCAGTGAGCCACGCTGCCCCGCGGCTTTACCGATCCCTCCCCGTCCCCTCGGCCGCCGTGGGCCCGCAGAGCCCCATCCGAGAGCCGGACACCGTTCGGGGCTTCGTGCGGCCGCGGTGCCGGGTGGGAAGCGGAGCTGTCGGGTTTGGGAAACAGCGCGAGGAAACCTGCAATTCCGGTTCCTTCGGGACGCGTCTCCTTCAGCCGTCCCGTCGGGCAGCGCCGGTGGGGAACCGCGGTGCGGAGAGCGCTGCCCCGGACGGGCGTGTGTCCCCCTCCGCCCGTCCGTCCCTTCGGGCTTTGCCCCGTTCTGCCCGAAGCGCGAGAGCCGCGTTATAGGGTCGCGGTGCGCTCGTGCGTTGCTGCAGATGTCCTAAAAGAGCTCTGCCCCGCTGTGAGCCGGTACTCGCAGGAGACGTGAGCTTTGATCCGAGCCGTTTTACGTCCGCGATGTAGTTTGCCTCAGTGTGCTTTTTGGGGTCACGTTGCGACAGTGCCGGCGCGCCTCGTGGAGGTGAGACCCTGCTGTCCCCTCCGGGCCCTCGCTCTGCAGTGTTACTGGTTTTGGTGCCCAACTTTTGCTTTTCTTGGATACGTCTGCCAGAAGGGTTGGGGTTACGTCTGCCCGCACCTCCAAATGGGATGAGCTTAGCATCCCCCAGGAGCACAGCACAGTGTGAGCTGTGGTCCACCTGGGGTGTCCTCATCACTCGGACCTGCTGGAGCACATCTGTGCACAGCCCCAAAAATGATCCCAGGGATGGAGCACCTCCTGGGGCCGGGCGGGGGGGAGAGGGGGGGGCTGTGGGTGGAAAGGATCGCGCCCTAATTAGAGCGGCCTGGGAGGAAGGGGTGGATGTAACCTGCACTCCTTCCTTTGGTCGCTTTGATCCTGGTTTAGTCAGCAGCTCGGTACGCTGGGGCTGTGAGTAAGGTGCTCGGGGCAGTGCCTGTGGTGGGTCTGTAGGTTTCGGGGTCTGACCCGCAGCCATTGGTGCTGTGGTGGTGCTGGAGAAACCATCTGCAGCTGTGGTTCAGCCTGGCTCTTGGTGCTCGCCACCAGGATGTCCCCCTCCTCTGGATGTCTCCATTTCTGACCCTTTTTTGGGGGATCCTCTTGGCTCGGGGTTTGGAGCCAGCCCCAAGATGCAGGCATTGGTTTGGTGCCAACCTGATCAGTGGGACCAGCGTTGGATGTGACATTGTGACATCTGCCATTGCAGATGTAAAGTGGCTCAGATCAAACCTCAGCACTGAGTGACCCCATAGGAAAGCACTCCCTGGAGCTCCCAGGCTGCATTTTGTCTGGAGAGGTTCATGGGCAACAAACACAGTGAAATCCCAAAGGGGATCACAGGTTTGTGGACAGGTCCCAGCCCGTGGTGCTGAGCAGCAGGGACATGGGATGGGGTTTGCTTTGTCCTGGCCCCATGGGACTCACACTGGTGATTTGGGATGAGCTCTCTGTCACTCCTGTGCCCATCAGGAGATGGCTCAGCCCTACTGCCTTTTTCCGGGCACTTCAGACTCATTAACCTTTGAGTTAAGAGGATTGCAAGTCGCTGGCTTAACTCTGCTGCTGCTATACTGACCCACATGGCAGGGTAACACCGGGGCTTCCCTGAGTGCACAGGAAGCAGAATCAGCACCTGCAACCCACACAGCCTCCCTGGGGTGCACAGCCACGTGGGGCACCCACACCTCCAGCATCACCCCTTGGGCTGAGCAGCAGCGACGTGATCTCAGCCTGTACCCGAGTCCTGGGGCTGCTCACCCCAAAATAATGCTGGGGACGAGGATCCCCTTGTGGGACCAGCTCTGTGTGGTCAGTCCCTGCTCCTGGCTGATGCTCAGTGACACAGCACTGTGTTGGATTCCCCTCACCCTGGTGGCACAAAGCCGGTGCTGTGCGTGCTGCTCAGGACTTGAGCTCTATGAGGTTTTACAACCTGTGTGCAGGGAGGGACTGTGTTTTTCTTCCGGCACGAGCGCCGGCAGCCTGGCTGCTTCCTGCCCTTCTGGTCTGCTGGTTTTTGCTCCACAAAGGGCTCCACAGCTGTGGGCACGGCCCCAGTGCTTGTGCAAAGGTGAAGCAGCAAAGGGAAGTCCTCGTGGTCTCGGCAGCTCAAATGCAGAACTGGGGGAAGCAACTGGGCCCTGTTTTTGGAATAAAACCGTAACGAAATGCATTTATAGGCAGGTAATCCTCTTGATAAAGGCACTCATCTCTGTGCACTGCACTGCTGTGGATTGTGGCATCGTGGCCACTGCTCCCTCTGAGCTCAGGGGCCGTCTTCCTTTACCCTGTGTGCTGTTCTCACACAGGGACGCCTTCAAAGCCATGGAAAAACACCCAGTTCAAAGGCTCCTTGTGATTGCACAAACAGCCCAGGAATGTGGCATCGCTGTGTGCCGCCGGCTCAGGCTGCAAAGTGCCACTTGTTCCATGGGACAGCAGGGGACATCTGCGGCTCCGAGGGCAGCCCAGCCCCTGCTGCTTTGTTCTGCATCAAAAAGCCTAATTTTGCAGTCCTGGTCGTTTGACAAATGGAAAATTCAGAATAGTTTCCAAAAGCCCCCAAGTGCTTGGGTTGTTCCCAGCTGGCAGTGCTGGGATGGGGGGGGGGAGAAGTGTGTCCCAGGGGTCGCAGTGCTGCTGACACTGCTCTCTTCCTCCCGCAGGCCATCAGCATCAGCAAAGCCATCAACACTCAGGAGGCGCCGGTGAAGGAGAAGCATGCACGCCGTATCCTTTCCCTCAGTCATCCAGGTGGTGCAGGAGCTCTGTCCTCACCTGCAGGGGAGATCTGGTGCCTGCAGGGCTGGGGAAGGATAGGAGATTTGGGATAGGGGAGAGCCTGACTGGGTTGGGTTTAGAATTACAATCCTAAGTTGGAAGGGACCCAGAGGGATCATCGAATCCAGCTCCTGGCTGCACGCAGCACCATCCACTGGTGTAGGAGTGCACCGGGAGAAATAAATGGGGTTTTGTCTGTGGGTTCAACTCCATGCTCGTTGCTCACGCTGGGTTAGCCTTGACTGCTGGGAAGGGATCATTCTGGGGACACACCATGAGAAGGGTGCCTTTACCTTCTGGTCCTATGCCATCGGGCTGCCCCTGCCCAGCAGCTCCATCCTCAGCTGGAAGTTCTGCCATGTCCTGCACAAAGTCCTGCGTGACGGCCACCCCAACGTGAGTGTCCCCTCCCAGATGCTGTGTCCTTTCTGTAAGCTTTCAGATGACACCAAATTGAGAGGAAGTATCGATGTGACTGAGGGAGAGAAGGCCCTGCAAAGGGGGTCTGTATAGGCTGGATCAATGGGCTAAGGCCAATGGGATGAGCTTCAACAAAACCAGGGAGGTAATGGGGTCAGCATCCCTGGAGGTGTTTGTGACCCATGGAGGTGTAGCACTGAGGGACGTGGGCAGTGGGCATGGTGGGGTTGGGTCAGTGGTTGGACTTGGTGGTCCTAGAAATCTTTTCCAGCCTTCGTGATGTTGTGATTCATAAAGCAGCCCGTTCTCTCACACCCTCAGAACCTCCCCGTGCACAGCCCCACGTTGGGGGCTGACCTGTCCCCTCGAGCTTCAAGGGGATGGGTCCCCACTGCCCTGTTGTGCCTGCAGGTCCTGCAGGACTGCCAACGGTACCGCAGCAACATCCGTGAGGTGGGAGACCTGTGGGTAAGCATCTGGGGGAGCAGAGGTCAGTGCTGTGCTGGAGGTGGGGTTTCCCTGGGTGAAGGGCACTGGGATGGGGGCTGAGCCCTAAGCATCACGTGCGTGGGGTGAGCGTGCCACCATCTGAAGTAACTCCCAGGAAAGGGGCAGTGGGAGAGGGGTGAGCTGCGGGGCTGGTGTGAGTTGACCAGCACCCACGGGATGGACACGTCTGCTGCTTGCCACCACACCAAGCATTTCTGATATCGCTCTGGATTCAACGTATTTCCCCCATGTCTCCTCCAGGGCCACTTGCACGACCGCTACGGGCAGCTGGTGAGCATCTACACGCGGCTGCTCCTCACCAAGATCTCCTTCCATGCCAAGGTGAGACCCCACGCTGCATCCACCCCTCCGAGACCTGTTGCACGAGCAGTTAGCAGCAGCTGCTGTTCTGCTTTCCTTCGGCACAGCACCCCGAGTTCCCCGCAGGCCTCGAGGTCTCGGATGAGGTCCTGGAAAAGACAGCAGGGACGGACGTGAATAACATGTGAGTGTCCTCATGGGGTGGGGAAAAACATCCAGGAAGAGCAGAGTCCCCCGGGGGCACCTGCAAGCAGTTGTCTGTAGCAGTGTGCTGATGACGTTGGTTTTTGGCAGCTTCCAGCTGACAGTGGAGCTCTTCGACTACCTGGACTGCGAGCTGAAGCTGTCGGAGTCAGGTGAGGAGTGGCAGCAGCTCCATCCTGGCTGCCCCGTGGCTCTTGAGCAATAGTTTTGCTCTTTGGTCAGGAAGAGAGTTCATCTGCATCCTTCCTCCTCCTCCTCTTCTTCCTCCTTGGTTAAGGCATGGAGATTTTTGCTCTGTAGAGTTTTAGGGCAGTGTTTAAAAACGTGGCTATTTTTAGCGCACCTGAGCCGTGCAGGGCGTGTGGTGCTGCTCTGAAATGCCTTTTCATTTCTTTTCAGTGCATTACCCAAATCCTTTCCACCCACAGGAGGAGAGGATGGGGACTGTGCTACCGTATAAATATTCATTGCCCCATATTGAAATACCTCTGGCAGCGGCCCCTGCCCGTGTTTGCTTCCCTTGCCTCATTCTCCAAGAATTTCTCAGTGGCTTAAAAGTGTGCCATTCCTTTCCCTCTGCTGTCAGCCAAGAGTGCAGAGCTGCCCCTGGAAGTTGGGTGTAGGGAAGGGGCTCCGTTAGCCCACCCACATCTCCTCCTGACCCGGTTGTACAGGGAACTGATATTGAGAGAGACTTGAAAGCTGAGCAGGGAAGGAGTCAGCCAATGCACTGGCTGGATGCCTGCCCAGGGAAGGGATCTGTTTCTGCACCGGGGCAGGTGAGGCTGGGGTGATCCTGTCCCAGCTCTTTGCAGGATTGAACAGACCAGAGTGAAACCTGTTGCTTTTCCCATTTGCATCGTGTGCTGGCAGCTGCTGATGGCAGCCATGCTGCCCACGCATCATCCCAGGTTACACTCCTCCTGTTTGGGGTTGGGGTGCACGTGGCAGAGCTGAGCACCCTTGCTTGCAATGGCACCAATGTCCTTTTAGGTGTTTTTCTTGCACAGAGCGGGGTTGTTCCCAGCTCAGCAGGACCAGACGGTGTTTGGTACAGCAACGCCTGTCCTGGTTAATGATCAAGCTGGCTTGGCTGCAGCCAGGCAGCTCTGCAAACACGTTCCTGGTGCTCAGTGCTCTCTCCTCTCCAGTTTTCCGTCAGCTCAACACCTCCATGGCGGTGTCGCAGATGTCGGCGGTGCAGTGCCGCCTGGCCCCCCTCATCCAGGTCATCCAGGACTGCAGCCACCTCTACCACTACGCCGTCAAGCTCATGTTCAAGCTGCACTCCTGTGAGTCCCCACTCACTGCAGTTCCACATAGGGATCACATAGGGGTGCCCTGCGTCCAGCCTGGTCCCACCTTGAAGCTGGAGGGACGTGGGTGCCCGGGGATAAATGTGGGGCTGAGTTTGCAGCCTGGCTCCATCCCTGCTGTCCCCATTGCCACAGGTCTGACTGCTGACACGCTGCAGGGCCACCGAGACCGCTTTCATGAGCAGTTCCGCAGGTACTCAGGGCTGACCCTGGGCAGGGGGATCTGCTCCATCCCCTCTGCTTCCTCTTTGAGCCGTTTTTCTTCTCCCCTCCAGCCTCAAAAACTTCTTTAAGAAGGCCTCTGACATGCTGTATTTCAAGCGGCTCATCCAGATCCCCCGACTGCCCGAGGTGTGTGATGCTTGGAGAGCCTGTGGCTTTGGGATGCATGGAGGTGTCCCAACAGCCAGGAGGGTCCAAAACCCGTAGAGATGTCACTGTGATGCTCTTGTCCCCACAGAGTCCCCCAAACTTCTTGCGGGCCTCAGCGCTGGCAGAGCACGTGAAACCCGTGGTTGTCATCCCCGAGGAGGCCCCCGAGGACGAGGAGCCAGAGAACCTCATCGAGATCAGCACAACCTCCACCACGGAGCCACAGGTGGAGACACAAGGATGGGACGGGGAGGAGACCTGTGGTGGAGGCGAGGACTCATCCTGGCACCCTCTGTCCTCCCCAGGTCACCTCAGATATCTTTGAGCAAACCTTCGGGCCACCCAACGGCATTCGGGATGACAGGTAAGGGGGGGACAGTGGCAGGGGAAGGGATGGGCACAGCACGGTGCCAGCCTGCTGGCTCTGCAGGGATGCACAGATTGAGAGCCTGAAGAGGGAGGTGGACACGCTCCGTGCTGAGATGGAGAAGATCAAGCTGGAGGTAAGGCTGGGCACCGTGCTGTAGAGCTGCGTGGTGGAAATCCTAATGGGACACAATAGGATTGGGGTGTGCAGTGGTGGTACACCATTTGGGGCCCTCTCCCAGTGTCAGCACCCAGCTCTTGAGGAAGGGTGGGGACACGTGAGACCCATCCCTTGGGGATCCAGCTGCCTGGGGGGTGCTTTCGGGGCATCTTGCCCCAATCACAACCTGGGGGGGTGGGGGTTTTTGGGGGTCGCCCGCAGGCACAGCGCTACATCACACAGCTCAAGGCACAGGTGAACAGCCTGGAGGGAGAAGTGGAGGAGCAGCGCAAGCAGAAGCAGAAGGCACTGGTGGACAACGAGCAGCTCCGGGATGAGCTGGAGAGGCTCCAGAGGGCGAAGCAGGACAGCGAGCGGTCCCTGCGGCTCTGTGCTGAGGCAGAAAGTGGGTGCCTGGCCCATTGGCCACAGGAAGGCCGTGAGAAAGCCCCGTGGCCGTGGGGAGGCACAGCATTGGGCACTGATGTGTTTTCATCCTGTCCAGAGAAAGCCAACGCCACTGAGATCCGCTACACAAAGCTGAAGGAGAAGCACAGCGAGCTCATCATCACTCACGCTGAGCTCCTGAGGAAGGTAATGCTGCTGTCAGAGCTTCACAGGGGACAGGTGATCCCTTAGTTCCCCCTGTCACCATTCCCAAGCCCACACTGATGCATCCTCCTGCTCCCGGAGCCCCTCAGCATCCCTCACATTGATGTCAGCATTTTGGGTGCATCTCCCACTCCGCCCCAGCCAGAATTTGGACAGGAGGAGGGAGGGTGGAGCAGCACTGTGCTGAGGGTCACCTCTCTGCCGTCCCACTGAGCCCTCCATCCCTGTGCAGAACGCCGACACAGCCAAGCAGCTGACGGTGACACAGCAGAGCCAGGAGGAGGTGGCACGTGTCAAGGAGCAGCTGGCCTTTCAGGTTGAGCAGGTCAAACGGGAAGCGGAGCTGAAGGTGAGCCCGCGGGTGGTGGGTGGTGGCAGTCCCAACTCTGAGACCCCGAGAGTTTCCTGCAAACCGTGTCTGAGCTCGCTCCTGCTGAGCCTTGGGGGGGCCGATGGCTTGCAGCTGGAGGACCAGAGCGTGCAGATGGAGCAGCTGCGGCAGGAGCTGGAGGCGAGGCGGGATGAGCTGGACCAGGCCCAGCGCTCGCTCGGCCATGCCAAGCAGGTACGCACCGCAGCCGGGGACCCAAACCCCACTGAGCCCCGTGTTGAGCCTGCTGGGGTCCCTGCAGGCGGGGTTGGTGGGTGATGGGGGTTTCTGGCCCCGCTGGCAGGCAGGCACGGAGCTCAGCGCCCAGCTGGAGACCCTGCAGGCTGAGAAGGAGCAGCTGAGGAGGTCGGTGAGCGAGAAGGAGCGCGAGCTGCTCTCAGTGAACAGCCTCATCCAGGAGAAGGAGCTGCAGCTGAGCCAGGAGGCTGACAAGGCCTCCAGGGAGATCTGCGAGCTGCAGGGCAGGCTGCTGGAGAAGGTGCAGGGCCGTGCCCCTCACTTGTTTTGGGGGAGGGGGGGATGCTGAGCACTCCAGCTGTGTGCCTATGCCTCCTTTTCCTGTCCGGCAGAGCAACCAGGAGCAGAGCCTGCAGCAGAAGCTGCTGGATGAGCAGTTCAGCATCCTGCAGGAGACAGTACGGGAGGCCGAGGGCATCCTCCGCGACGCCGTGGCCAAGCTGGACGACCCACTGCACGTCCGCTGCACCAGCTCCCCAGGTGTGCCCCCAGACTGAAAATACTGCATCTCTCACCAATCGTAAAGCCTGAGTTCTGACTTCCAGGAGGTGAATTTCCACCTCTGGACTCAGCGTTCTTTTGCTGTAATAACACAGATTTTGGTGGGGCCACGAGGACGTGAGATGTCTCAGCTGCCGTTCAGGGGCATCTCATGGAGACAGCCCTTGTGCTTGTTCAGGTGCTTGGCAGCCTGACCCTGCTGATGTTGGGATATAAGAAGTGGAACCCTTCCTGATGAGGGTGGGGAGGCACTGGCACAGTCTTCCTAGAGAAGCTGTGCATGCCCCATCCATGGAGGCGTTCAGACATTGAATTAGGTGGGGTTTTAAGCACCCTGATCTGGTGGAAGATCTCCCTACTCGTTGCATTGTGGTCTTTAAAGGGTCCCTTTCAACTCGAACCATTCTGTAATCCTAATGAAGTGACATCTGTTGCAGATTACCTGCTCAGCCGGGCAGAGGCAGCGCTGGAGTCCACGGACGCCCTGGAGAGCGGGCACGCGCAGTACGTGGCCTCCATGGCAGGTACCTGGGGCTTGGGACCAGCAGAATTGCTGAAGTATTGCAGTCATTTTTGTGTATCCAGCAGCCCCCAGAGGTTCTGGGGCTGTGCAGTGCCCATAGGGGTGGGAGGACATGGACTGGAGTGGGTGTGTCCCCATCATGCTCATTCATGGAGCCACCTGCAAGCTGGAGGGGATGCTACCAAGCTGTTGGGTGTGTTTGGGGGTTGGTGATGCCCTGGGCTGTCTGTGCCTGACCGTGTTCCCCTGGCAGATGCTGCAGCACTGGTGGGGGCTCTGGCCCTCTTTGCTCACATGACTGCTGACACCATTGTCAATGGCAGTGCCACATCCCACCTGGCTCCCACCAACCACGCCGACCGTGAGTGAGCGCAGCGGGGGCTGGAGGGGATGGTGCTCAGTTTTGGGGCTGGATATGGGGTCTTCAAGCTCCATTCCCTGTGGTAGCACTTCCTGGGCTAAGAGTGTTGCTTTGCTTCTTGGGCACCGTTTGGTCTTCTGCAAGACATTTGCTGAGTGCCTGAGTTGTGGGTGTCCCATCTCTGGAGGCATTCAAGGCCAGATTGGATGGAGCCCTGGGCAGCCTGACCTAGTGGGGGACAACCAGCCCACGACAGTGGTTTGAGCTTGATGATCTTTAAGATCACCTCCAACTTGCACCATTTTATGGTATGATTCTATAATACGATCAGTTCCACAGCTGAGAGGAGGGTGACAAGGGTGGGACGTGGGACATCAGGGCCATGGGGCCCATTGCTGACCTGTCCTCTCTCCAGGGCTGACGGAGATGTGCCGGGACTGCGGGCAGTGCAGCCTGGACTACCTGGATGAGCTGAAGGACAAGCAGACCCTGGGACACGCTGAGCTGGGGGACGTGCGGCGGGCGCTGCGGGGAGTCCTGGGACTGGCCCAGGTAGGAGCTGGGGCCCAGTGCTCTGTGGGGTTGGCAGGGCAGGTGGCTTTATTTTCCTAAGGGAAGAGTCATAGCGGGTGGTGAAGGCAGTAGGGTCCTTTCCAGTAAAGTCCTTTGAATTCAGAGACCGTCAGCTGCCTGGAGCCCTGCCATGTTAGCTGTGCCAGAACTACACCTGTTGTTGAGTTTTGGTTTGGGACGTTTCCTCTCTCTGAGGTCCCTGTGCTGGGTTTGCTTCAAGGTGGTGACGTGTGCCTCTGCCCTTGCTGTCTTGCAGCAGTATTCATATAGGGGAAAAAAATAAGTAAAACGCCTTTCTGAGGGGGGGATTATTCATTATGAATACTTTCTTCTTTTCTCTGTTGAAAACCTGGCTGCTGCTGCCTCCTCTGGCAGGAGCTGAGGCCGAAAAGCTTGGACATCAAGCAGGAGGAGCTGGGGGACATGGTTGAGAAGGAGATGGCTTCCACCTCTGCAGCTATTGAAGACGCTGTCCGACGGATAGAGGTGAGGATGAAGCCATGGAAGAGGCCCTTAGGGCAGCAAACCTTTAATTTTCCCCTAGTTCTTCCTCCCCTCCTGCAGCCCCTCTGGCTGCAGCGTGGTGTCTCACCTCTCCCTTCCCATGTCCCAACAGGACATGATGAGCCGGGCCAGGAACGAAAGCTCCGGCATCAAACTTGAAGTGAACGAGCGGTGAGTGCTGGGGGTTCCCATTTGGGAACTGTAGCTGGGAGCTCCTGCAAAGCTCCACATGCACACAGGAGGTGCATCTTTGTGATGTGGTGCATTTTCCTTGGAGGGTGGGCCTTTGCACCATGCAGCTAAGCCAAAATTGGGTTCTGAAGGACCCAACTGGGTCCAAAGAGGGCTCTCCTGCGTGCTGTGGCAGAGGATGCTCAATGCTTTTTCTTGTTTCCCTACAGGATTCTGAACTCCTGCACAGACTTAATGAAGGTCAGTGCTGCAGGAGCTGAGCTTCTTCTCAGGGAGTCAGAAACCATGCAAAAATGTCACTTAAAACCTCTGGCAAGATCAGTCCCTCTGTCTAAAATCCCCATTCGCCACCAAAACGTGTTCTTCCTCATTCCAGGCTATTAGGCTTCTGGTACTGACATCCACGAACTTACAGAAGGAGATTGTTGAGAGTGGCCGGGTAAGTCCTCCCCTACGTTCATCTCTGTGCACCTATGTGAAATATTTAATTGCCAACAATTTGTAGAAAGAACAGCTGAACGTTGCATTTTCCCATCTTAATGCCATGTTTGCAGTCCTGCTGGCTGGAGAGGGGCTGCTCAGCCCACTGCTCTTTGCAGACCTTGCTATTGCCTTTGTGTATTGAAAGATGATGACCCAAATGTGGCTGTGTTGCACCCAGGCCGTGTTTGGAGCCCCAAACCTGTAGTGTTTGGGTTTTAGCAGCTCAGTAAGAGCATCCTGAAGGGCACAGCCCCTTGACTTAGGGGTATATACGTACATGTATGGTGTTCTGTATTGTTATATGTGGGGTTTTTAATAGATTTTAATAGGAAGAATCGATTTTTTATGATTCCATAGCAGCGTAGAATTGTTTGAGTTGGAAAGGACCCATAAAAGTCATCTAGTCCAACTCAACTGCAATGAACAGGGACACCTGCAGCTCGATTATGGATGTATTATGTGCTTCAGTAGTGGGAAGAAGTTAACGTAGGCCATAATATTCTTGTAACAACAGGGGGCAGCAACAACTCAGGAGTTTTATGCCAAGAACTCCCGCTGGACTGAAGGGCTGATCTCTGCCTCCAAAGCCGTGGGCTGGGGAGCCACGCAGCTCGTGTAGGTACCGTGGCACCGCACACAGGTAGTGCCTGGCTGGGGGTGGTGGGGTCAGGGCACAACATCCCTGAGCTGGGTGAGTGTGGAAAGTGTGGGGTTGGTTTGGAGGTCGGCATCTGAGCGCTGTCGGTTGATGTTGAATCAGTGCTGATTCAGTCAATCTGTGCTGATCTCTAAGGGCATAGCAGGAGGCAGATAACCCACACTTGTAGTGCATCTCTGATGTGAGTCTCCCTTTTGACTGCAGGGAGTCTGCAGACAGAGTTGTCTTGCAGACAGGCAAATACGAGGAGCTGATCGTCTGCTCGCATGAAATTGCTGCCAGCACGGCCCAGCTGGTGGCTGCCTCCAAGGTGAGCTCAGCCCTTCTGTTCCCATGGTTGGTGAGCAATGAGTGATGAGCTTTGGTCCTTAGCACCTTCATGTTCATGGTGAAAGGGATGTGTAGAGGTTTCAGAGAGGTTTCAGGGTTGGAGGGAGGAGGGCCGAGGCTGCTTTTGATCCAGATGATGTTAACAGGAAAAGCACTGAAAAACAATTCTGTCTGCCTGTTCCTGTGCTGCTGGTTCATCCTCAGCTCAGACAGGAGCAGAGGTGACTTGGTGTCCCCAGGCTGAAGGGGGTCACCTTGTTCTTGATGGGCTCAGCAAATCTGTCCCTCTTTGCATCGTACCCATGGGCTGCTCTGACGTGGTGTGATGTGTCCCTGCTCTGAGCAGGAGTTGGGCACTTTTTGGTGGTAATGGCCCGTCCCGTGGCGGGGACCTGCAGCCATGAGAGTGCTTGTTGCAGGTGAAAGCAGAGAAGAGCAGCAGGAACTTGGGCAAGCTGCAAGAGTGCTCCCGCAACGTCAACGAGATGGCGGCCAACGTGGTGGCCTCCACCAGGTCGGGGCAGGAGCAGATCGAGGAGAAAGGTGGGGTTTGGTAGAGAGGGAAGAGGGTGGGGGGAGGAAAAACTAAACCCCTCCATTTCCTTTATGACTTGGCGTATACTTTTTTCCACAGACACCATGGACTTCTCGGGCATGTCCCTCATCAAGCTGAAGAAGGAAGAAATGGAGACACAGGTAAGGCCTCACAGAATCGCTGAGGTTGAAAAAGAGCTCTGAGATCACAGAGCCCAACTGCAGCCCACCCACTGCATCCCTCAGTGCCTCGTGTCCCCGCGGCGGACCAGGGACATGGGGACCCAGGCGGGCTCTTGTGGTGCAGGTGAAGGTGCTGGAGCTGGAGAAGCGCCTGGAGGGTGAGCGGGTGCGCCTGGGAGAGCTGAGGAAGCAGCACTACGCCTTGGCCGGGCCCTACGATGCAGCAGAGGATGAGGAGGCCAGGCCAGCACCTGCCCCCAGGAGAGGCATCCTCAAGAAGCCGGCCCTCGCCCAGAAACCCGGCCACGTCCCGGGGCCGGGGGGGGAGGTAGGGGCTGTGGGGTTTGGGTACGGCCCTGGGGCCAAAGCTGTGCCACAAGAGCTGTGAGATGTGTCTCCTCTCGTTGCAGTCCCAGCAAGATGCCAGCCTGCACCGGGCACACGCTGTCAACTTCTAGCAGGGATGGAGCCAGGCCCACGCCATCAGCACTCTTATGTCTGTGTTTTAAACAGATCGCCTTGCCTCTGGCGTGCCTTCATGCGCAGGGATCTCCTCCTCTCCCAGCCTGAGAAACTGGAATTATTATTATTTTTTTCTTTTTAACCAAAAAAAAAAAAGATTTTTATTTTATTTTTTCCTCTTCGAAGAGCAGCTGGGCTCCCAGGCCCCACGGGATGCCAACCCTGCAGCTCGCTTGGGTTAATTTAATTTGGGATTTATTCGGGTTGATTTATTTTTGTTTTTTTTTAACTTTATCAGCGCTAGACATCTTCAGTAAATGTAGCTCTACTGTACTGCTCGGACCCTTTTGAAGGATGTGAGGTGGTTTTGAAGTAGGAAGCTGTTGAGCTTTTCTTCCACCTGTGTTTGTTTTAACTTCCCCTTCTTCAGGAATATTTTGACCTCGGTTTTGGTGTGGGATCAGCACTCAGCAAAGAGTGGAACGTCACTTTAACAGCTTCAGAAGGGAAAAAGCAGTTACTGGCACACACTGGCAATAAGGATACAAGCATCTTTTTATTTCCTTTTCTATTTTTTATTACTACAGCAACACCAGAGGAGCAGTTGCATTATGTTTTATATTTAAGATAATTAGCAGAATTAAATCTCAATGTGGCCTGCAGGAGCCCAGGGCCATTAGATGTGACAAATTCTGCAGCAATAAGGAAACGGATGTGAGGCAACGTGGGGTGTGTGGAAATGTAGCTGGCTTATCTTGTCTTTGAACTGCTACTGGATGTAGATTATTAAAGCAGCAATATTTGAACTGTGCACTCGTTCAGCAGTGGGGTTGGCACTAATGGGTTGGAGCTTCAGAGTGAAGGCCTTTGGGAAGCATGGGATGCTGCTGGGAGCCAAGGGGGAGTGGAATGGTAATGGTCAGTGAGGTTGGAAAAAAGCTCTGAGAAAACCATGTCCAACCCGTGTGCCCACTGACCTCCACAGCCCTACAGTTCTTGAGCATCCTCAGGGATGATGACACCACTTGCCTGGAAATGCACCTATGTAATACATACTACAGAAGGATATACGGAGAGGGCGAGCACAGTGACCAAGGCAGTGGGATGGTCCCTTTAAAATAGCAATAATCATCATCACAATACTGAATCAACATTGCCATCCTGTTCTCCACATCACCACCGTGTTATGATCCTGATTCAGGCAAGCCCAAGTTAAAACAAAACAAACCAAAAAAACCCCATGACTCAGTTCCCACAGCCAACACAGGAGGCCATAAAGCTGCTGGTTAGAATCACAAGAAACATTTATAAGGCATTTTATTCTTTATTTCAGGCCCTCTCAGCCTCCTGGCAGGACAAGCCTTCCCAGTTCCACACCACAAACCAGGATACAGGGTTATGAGCAACCACGGGGTGCCATGCACACAGCTTGGTTTCGTTTCTGAAACAACCTCTGCCCACGAGGAAATGCTTTCTGCAGCAGTTTGTTCTCTATTTATAGGCAGTGATAAAGGTGTATTTGCTGAGAGGTTGGTGCTGCCCTGACCTCTCAGGGCAGTATATTTCATCATGGAAATATTGATTAGCCACGAATGCTAACTTCTTAAAACCTCAGCACTGTGAGCCTACTTAGAGGTTGAAAAAAACTCTGAATTAAGGGAAGAGGTGGATTTAAAACAGCACTAAGGTGAGTGGAATTTTGATCCATGCTGCTGCTGAATTCTGATTTACTGAAAGCAGTCATTAGGCTGCAGGTAAAGTAGTCCACACAGGCACATACAGCCTGAAAAAATAATATGAAACCCAAGGCCCAAAGGCCACTCTTTGAGCATCACCTATGTTCTGAAGTGACTTTCTAACAAATCAAGCTTGCTGTTCAGTGTAAGAATTCCTCAATTCCTATGTTTTTAGGAAAGTGTTTGCTGTTCGTAGCAGCCATTAAAAAATACACAGCAAACCATAGTGCAAAGGTGACTCCACCACAAGGCATCCTGCTGTGCAGGGTCCAATTTGTTAATGACTTTTAAATGCCATTATTACACCCGTGGCAGGATGGAGATGATACGTCTTGGAACCTACCAAGCAGAAACTGTACTCAGTACCTGCAAGAAAAGTGGAAACATCACCAAAAGGAAGACATGAAATACTGTATTCCCTCCCTTCAGCCAAGGGTTGGTTCAGTGCAGTTTGTTTTGCTTGAAGCAGTTTTCCAGCAGCCTCTCCCCAGAGCCCTCCTCCCTCCCCATGCAGCACTCGGGCTGCAGCCAACCCCGTGTAACCACAAATTGCTTTGGACACGAGCACACAAAGCAGCTCGAGTTCAGAGCAGAGGGAAGTTTACAGAACACCCATCTCTCTGATCACTGGGAATAAAAAAGGGGGGGCACTGAAGTGGAGCACAGCCATAGGAAACAGATGCAAAGTGCCACCACCACACCCGATGCACCCTGGTTCAGTTACCTGTGCCTCAGCTGACAGGTGGGTCCCTCCAGCATCATCTCACCTCTCCCCTGGGAGAGGAGCAATCCCACCTCATCAGCATCAGCACAGGAGCTTCCTGAAGCTCGGGGCACTCCTCCCAGCCGCACAGTGCTGCGGCTGCTGCCAATCCTTGGAAGAGCTGGGAAGGAGCAGTGGTTTTTACATAACAGCACCTCCCTCCCTGCCTCGCCCACCCGCACTGAGTCAGCACGGTTTGCTGTATCTGCCGTTTCCAATTTTGGCGTTAGCAGAAGGTTAGAGAGTCGCCACAGCCACCACAAACGGAGCACATCAAGAGACATTTTGGAAGGGATTTTCTTCCATACGTTCACGTTCCTCTGCAGTCGGATTTCTATGGCACACCGCTATCAAAGGGACAGGTAATACAGAAAATCACATCGTGTTCCTTCTGCACTCTGACTCATATTCCTAAATAACTCTGGCTGACTCATGTCTCCTAACTTGCCTTGGCCGAGATCTAACTTCTTCCTCCGTTAACAAAAGCAGGCTTCCCCCTTTTCTCAGCTCTTCCAGGGCAAGAATTTAGATGCTTTCCCACCCTTGTAGGTAATGCTGGGAAACAAAAATGCAGTGATTCCAAGTTTGCTATGAGGGAGATGTGCAGAAGCTGAGTACACCTGTCCTGTACCAGCAGCACGCTGAGTACACTCACTGTGACCAACTGAAAACACGAGCAGTGGATTTATTGTGAAGTTATTTTCCTGCTAATTAAAGTTCCAACAGGAGCTGCATCTCCACCACGATTAAATGAAGCCACCATGGGAACATGACACCAAGAGAGATACGATGTTTTATTTAAAATCAGACCACAGTAGATTACAGAAAGACTTATTATGCAAACAAAATCCACTGTACATTTCACAACTCGCTAGGCATATAAAACTGCCCCTTGATTCGACTGTCCAGGATTACACAGAGGAACTGTTCAGGTGCAGGACAGCTCTGCCTCCTCTGAACTCAGCGTTTGCCAACAAGCTCCCAATTGTCACTGTGAGCTCTACATCATTCCAGTTTGAGAGGGCAAAGAAGTCCAAAAGAGGCGGAGACGGAGGTTGTGGAAGTGGGAACACCCATGGCCACCCATGAGTGGACTGTGCCCAGGGCCCTGCCTCCTGGAACCACAAAGCTCTTATCCTAAATTGTCCCTCCAGGGTCACTGGTGCAGTTGTGACCCGTGTGGATCAGCTCAGACCCACCTGCTCCACTGCCTCCAAGAGACAATGCAGAAGTGCAGAGAACTCCTCCTGGAGTTTGAGCCCTTCAATGCTGACCATTGTTCAAAAAAAAAAAACCAAATCCAAACCAGAAAAAGCNNNAACAAAAAAAACAACCAACCAACAACCCCATCTGCATATAACTGAATTAGTCATAACTTACAAAACCTGCATACAAAAACACTGGCAAAAGTAATGCCATCCACACAGAGCATTTTCAATGCTACCAACACTCTAAAGCCGTGTTACACTTGTTTAAAGGATTCTTCTCCACTCCAATTGCTTTGGGGAAGTACATGCTATTTGCAGCAGACATTAAGAATCCTTGAGACAACATAATATATATTTTGGCAAGCATAGTGAGCTACCCCCCCTCAAGTCTCTGCTTGCCTATGGCATTATAATCTATCTTATCAACAGTGCAAATTAGTACGATCCTAAACATCCTAGCCATAGCAGAATTGATTAGCTCTAACAGAACAGGAGAAGCTGTCAAAGGGCAACAGTAGGAAGCACTGACACACCTCTTGCCCGACTCAATCAGATTAGTGTTTCTGAAAGGCTTTAACAGCTTCCCACAATCATTTTTCTCCTAGAATACCCTTAAACATCACCAGCAGTCAAGTATATATTTACAGTTTGTGCGCATCCACACGCAATTAATGGCAAAACATCTTCTGTGAGCAGCTGGGTTTCAGTTATGGGATTATTATAACTGAAACATCACATTAGTTATATCACCTATGTTCAAACTAATCCATCAGTGAAGGCAACTATAAGCTTACAAATAGCAGATACAGGTTTGTTTTTAATAAAGTACAAGGGTGAGAGTT
The DNA here is from genome assembly GCA_013399175.1 of Odontophorus gujanensis. NCBI lineage: Eukaryota > Metazoa > Chordata > Aves > Galliformes > Odontophoridae > Odontophorus > Odontophorus gujanensis. Next base: position 61,888 of record VXAB01013650.1, read on the forward strand.
TTGTAGAAGAAAGTGCTCTTGAAGAGCCCTTAAATCAGTTAAGCAATGGCTATTCAAATGATAAAATATCTCAGTATTACAATCACAGGTAGTGATCCTAAGGCACTCAGCCACATGCATATGCAACAATGCATTGTTTTGCTCTCCCACAGGAAAACTGCATTAGCTTTGTCTGTATTCAGTTAGCACAAGAGTTTGTTTTTAGATAAAGTATCCCTGAAAGGTCTCGTTATCACAAAAGTTACCAAAAGACAGAAAATCTAACAAGTAGTAAAAATACTTTTGGACTACTAACACCAATAGAGTTAGGTACATAAAACGCAGTGCAAATTCACAGTACACTTACCAATCACCTCTGTGACTTCTGAGGATCTGCAACTCTCAGAAAAAAAGTTGGCACTGGATAAGTGTAAAATATACCTGGCTGTTTTTATTCAATGTTAGCAAAATTGATTGGAGAGTGTTTGAGAGTTTGTGTTGCAGGCTCAACGTATGGATTTCTGCATTCAGTCACCACCCTGGTAGCTCCCAGCCACCCTTCCTTCTTCCTACGACACAGATCCTTGCTACGGTATGTCCATGTTTAGCATTCAGACACAACAGTTGCCATCCAAATACCAGCACTAATAGCACAGCAAGATTACTTTGAAACATGTCATAATTAACCATGCTTACAAAAAGGTTCCATGATAAAATAATACCAAGAAAAGATATTACACTATTTTAAAAAAACACATCCTGTACCATCACTAGATTACAGAGAAAACACACTTTGCAAACAAATCCAATGCACACTGCTTCACAAATTCCCCCCTCTACAGAAACTTCCCAGATTTACACTTGGGAATGGGTTCAGATGCCAGAAACAGCGACCAGCCTTCTGCCCTTTGTCATCAGAAGGCAAAGCAAGCCAAATAACTGTATTTTCAGAACAGACAGCTTCCTGTTATGAGATTAATTTCAGATTAGTACCTGCTTGCAGCCACCACACTCCAGAGGAAATGATTAAGGGACAAACTAGGGCCTTACATAAAAAAAACAACAAGATCAGATGTTCTATTTTGACTGAAATCATTTGTAGTACAGTCTTCCAAACTACGCAGCACATTCCAGGACAATGATAAGAAAGTGTTTTAAATAATAGAGAAGATATATGACAAGTTCTGGATGACACCTTCCTTAAACTACCAAGAAGTAGCTGAAGGTTTTTTTGTGGGAATAACAGTTAATTTGTGGACATACTCTGCACGAGCAACAGGTGTTGTGATTTGCCTCCCCTACTGCAGGTTTCAATTAGCAGCATGCACCTGCACCTTATGCTTCAAGAGTCATACTGAGAATGAAATGCAACCTGCCCTAGGAAGCCACCCACTCTGGTGGCATAAGAAGCCAAGAACAGATTACGTAAGAGTCAAACAGCAACCGCAGAACTCAAAAACCTTCTCTGTTTTGACTTCTTGCACAGAAATATTAACTGAAAATTCCAAATAGATAAGCATACCAAGAACTGCACAACGAAACTGTGGGCAACTACATGACCCAATACTTAATTAAGAAAATACCCTGCCTAGATTCCTGGAGTCACGTGATATCAAAAGTTAAGCACTGGTTTAAAAACAAAACCAAAAAAAACAAACACAAAACCCAATCACTTTCGTATGCAAGGTATGGAAGAGGAAACAAAACAGGTAGAGAAATAAAAACACCTGGTAAAGTCTCTTATAAAACTCTAAACTGGCTGTAGAAACAATCTAGTTAAATTTCAAGAGAGCAGGACTCTCAGGATACCCAGCTATTCAGGAATGGGAAGAGTGTGTACTTTTATTACGAAAGGTCTAAGGTAACAGCTGAAATGTAGAAATTAAACTCTTGCAACTTTCAGTATTTAAAAAACACAGAACTTCATCTGACAACAGCTTCACCTCAGCGAGCTCACTGTGCACATGGTCAGAAATGCCACAGTCTGGGCACACTGCAAAGGCTGCTGCTGAGGCCCATCAAAACTCTTCACCCAGAATTCAGATATGGCTGTTACCACGCAAACACTGGCTCTGACAGAATTCTTTAGGGACACAAATAGCTCCTGGTTTGCCACATGCACATCCAGCTGTGACAGGAACACACCAGAACAGAACAGGACACTGATCTGCCATCACTAAAGAATTCAGAGAGATTTATACCGTCAGGAAATCCACTGTGTACTGTTTCACATCTAGCCCTACCACCTTCCTAGAAATCCTCCTCATCGCTGATATTTGAAAACAATCATTTTTACCAGACACAATTTCAAACCTCTGTGCCAGAGCTCAACTTTTATACTCCACTGTGCAAAAAACAGAGGCTTTCCACTGCCTACATGAAGTAAGTCTCTGACAGGGGGAGAAAAAGGAACTATAAGCACCAATACGTAAGTCAGACGCACCGAAATATTCACTGGAGGATAAAACCAGGATGTGGTGGAAAGCGAGGAGGTCTTTGGGGAAGAGCTGGAGGATACTGTGGTACAAACTGAGATGGGCATCCTGGCTGTGGCAACTGGCTCGCAGCCTGAGCTCCAGCTCGAGGTGGGAGAGGAGGATACGGAGCACCTGGGTGAGAAACAGCTGGTCCTGAACTCACGGCTGCAGTAAACGGAGTAGGGAAGCGTCCTGCTGGGACTGAAGGGGGAGGGGGAGGTATTCGTCGGGGCGCAGCTGAAGGAGGAGGGTTTGCATCTGAAGTGTAGGAATCTTGAGGTGCTGGAGTTGTGTCGCCTGCTCTCGGCTGAGGCTGCACGGGTGGAAGTCTCTGTCCTTTCAGCACCATCTCCTGGAGCTTCTCAATTTTCACTCGCCGCAGGTGAGCCAGTTTACGCTTGCTCTGGTACTCATCAATGAAGGAATCCAGCGTTATTTCACCATCAAGAAACTTTTCTGCCATATTCTGTCGGATACAGAATCATCTCTTAGAAACAGCACACTCCAAGACAACCTCAAGGGCTCGCAGCCTAAAAATAACATTTCGCCTGTGACTCTCCAGTTTGCGTGTGCACAATGACGAGCGGGCTAAGAATACTGAGCAGAATTTTGAAGCAATTACTCAGAAGCACTGGGAGTTAAATACCGTTTGTGCTGAAATTTATACAGAAGTAACAGCAGTAAGAACATCTGAATTTAGCTCGGAACATCCCCCTGATCATCAGAGACAGGGCTGAATCAAGTGCAACAGCTTTCCAGACTGCCAGCAAAGCTGAATCACAGTTTAGAACTGCTTGCAATGCCAACAGAAACATGGAGAACTCAGTTCAGGGAGGCAGATTATTGCTAAGCCAGGTTTAAGACTCATGGTTATTTATGGCAAAGCAAACCTTGAGTAAATGGTGCTTTAATAATTAGAAGAGGTGGGCACACATATCATCATGAAATTCAAAAAGATGTTCCCAGGACAAGTTGTAATCACAACTCAGGGCCAATAGGCAGATCTTTTCCCCTGATGCTATGTAATAACTGAGAATGTCGTACAGGCAGATCTGCAAATAAAACTAACCACTTCCATTGCTCTAAAAACAAACCACCCATCAAACACTTGTATCCCAGCAAGCAGTGACCACTGGCATCTAGACAGATACATTGAAATCACAATGGAATATTCCACCAGAACTGCTGCAGAGTCAGCCCTCCCATCCTGCAACCCAGCACGGGCACAGTCTCTCATTAGGTTACTAACTGACATCTGTAATGGATTAATATGTACACCAGACAGACACCATTTCCACATTTGTATGTTTTTAGTTTAAAGGCAATGCCAAGGAACTACAAGGATTTGGCTTTCTTTCCTGAAAAACAGCATCATCTTCAAAGATCTCAAGTGTAAAAAACCACTCAGAGAAATCAAACAACAGTCATTGATGTTCGAAGCACAGACCAGGTCACATTCTCAAACCCATCCCTTTAAATTACTACATGCTCAACAACAGCAAACTTCAGCTGTGTACACCCAAAGTCTTCCCCAATGGTTATAAAGGGACAGAACCGTCGTACCTCTGTGTCTTCCTCGATCTTAGCCCCCTCAGTCTGAAGGAGAGCTAGCAGTGTCTCCAGTGAGGCATTACTGGATTGTCTGTCTGCAATGGCATGGAAAGAAGAATAAATGACAGCTGTTTGTATGTGTACTCTTTATGTACACATCTAAACTTCTAAATGAAGCTATAAAGCATCAGCCAGCATAGAAATCTTCTACGGCACGTATGTGCAAGCAGCATACCCTAATGTTTAAGGCAGGGTGATCTACAGTGAGAAAACACGACATTTAAGTAGTTTAAGAATATAGGCACAGTGCTACAAGCTGTGATTTAATTCTAATTTTATGTTTATAACAATGAAAGAAAGTGCTTTCAGAAGTACAGTATCAGATGCACAATAATTCAGTACGGAATGAGAACACGAAGTATGTGAATGTTTGATTTATGATTAATTACAGAGAATTCAAATTGTGTTTTGCTTTTTAGCAAGGTGGAACTTAGCAAATTTAGCAGTTTAGAGAACAATAGCTAGGTAACCAGATTAGGAATAGGAAGAATCCACAGCATATGTTTCTGGGTGTAACAGATACCTCAGCAATGATCTAGCTCTGAACTATGTGAGAATGGCATTTCATTTGTTACCCTAACTTACAAAGCTAAAAATGAGAGTGTGCAAAAGTAACAAAGTGCACAACAGCTCTTACATTCACTAATAAAACAGCAAATCATCACGATCAACAGAAACATTACCTAATTTTGTTTTCTTTATCTGGTATGCTTCAAAAAGAACCTGCAGCTCTTGATATTTTTGAGTCAGAGTTGCTTTCAAAGACTCCAACTTTGGCTGGTACAGAAGATTGCCTTCTGCCAGACTGCGGTTGCTGGCAAGTGTCATGTCCTTGCTGTGCTGAACATTTTGGGCCTGGAAAAAAGAAAGGTGCATGAAATGACAGTGCAAAGAGTACGCAAGATTAACAGTTATGTTGACAACTGCAGAATTTCAAAACATGAAGAGCAGAAGTAAGCTCTTTGTGAAGTCAGTGTACCTGCAACTAGAAATGATGCCTTTGGGCTTGTAGAAATGTCTCTTGTTCTGCTGGTTGTGGTCAGCTTCTTGTGTTCATTCCCCACAGTCTCTTTCTCTGGTATGCAAAACCTTTTACAAAGCTGTATTTTACTCACCTATCAGCCATAAGAAATACGAAGGTCTATGAAGCACAGAGTATGCTAAGGACACCTACAGACACAAATCCCTTCTGAGCAGCACAGTTCTCCCCTTTCAGCCAGGAACCCCTGGGAATCAATGGCTCTCTGAGCAGGATTTAACACCAACCTGATGGCACTTCTTGCATGTTTTTCACCCCCACACACACAGCAGGCATTTCATCAAAGTTTTCCTCTCCAAGCAGGAAATGATAATTACTTCTATTCAAATACTTGAAGAGTATCCCTCATCCCCACCCCTACTGCCACAAATGCTGACAGGTAAAGCAGCAGTTCCTCTTCAAAAAAAAAATAACCTTTGAACCCCAGCTGTAAGGTGCAATGAGCAGAAGAGTATAATCCTGTATCTTACTAAAAGGCAAAAAAAAAAAACCAACAACCACAAGACTGCATCATTACAGTTTTTTCCCCAGCATATTCTTCCCAAACAATGTTAAATCAAACCTGGATTAATGCCAAAGTCTGTGTTTCAGCTTAACCCTTCTGCTTCGTGTATCGTACCCAAAGCCACTGTTCTTAAGGAACAAGTGACAATTCTCACCAACCTGCTGACAGCAGTTTGCGCATACCTACACACACAGGTAATTTTATCAAGCCAGCCCTCACGAGCTTTGAGAAAGCCAGGAGTTTGAAGAAGTCTGCTCAGTAGATTCATTAAAAGATTCACACAACAACAAGAAAACCAAACAGAATAAAAAGCAAGGGACCCGAATACAGCGTGACTCAATGGGAGATAATTTTCCCATGGCACAACAGACATTCCATTAATCCACCCTCAAAATGTTTGGTTCCCTTTTTGTGACCTCCTGTGTTAATGTGCTCCCCGTTCAGGGTAGAACTGGAAAACACAGTGCCTTCCTCCTTTCACACTCACGGTCTGATACAGGAGTGCCACACCTTTAAAAGAGGAAATAGGGGGAAACCTGAGTGAGCTACTGACAGTGAGAGGATCAGAATTCAGGTGTTCTTGGCACTCTGGGTACAAAGGTAAGTGCAGCAGGTGAAAATATTTCCCAAGTGTATGACAGTGCCTTCAAAAGCACTTACTTCCTCTCAGAACATTTCTACACTGCTTTAATGTGCTTCCTTCAACTTCAGCTCACGTACACCCTCGGCCCCAGGTACTGTTCCTGAAATATCAAAGTTTCACTTTCTTTTCCCCTATTCTCTCTAAACCACTTTAAAAAAAACCCACAAAGGATAATGCCAAGTCCTAAAGACTGCATCAATCAAAACAAAATTCTGTCCCCAAGTTGTACAGAAGAGAGAAGCTGTATTTGAAACACTTTCGTCTTCTGAGAATTCTCACATCAAGCTTCAGCAGCTTCCAATCCTCTGCTTGTCTTCAACTTGAGCACTTTCCAAGAATAAAAAGAGAATTCTCTCTTCTCACTTTTGAATCCAATGCAAAATAATATATATTAAACCGGTTGCTTTAGTTTGCTTGTTCCCACATGATCCAACTCTGCTAGACTCGCTTTTCAAAAGCTGAAGTCCCTGTTTTACAATATTTTCCTAACAATTATATGAACAGAACTAAAAAGCACACTATTTCACAGCTTCATGATGGAGAACCCTGCTCCTTACCAAACTACCTCCCTCCACCACAAGTTTTGTTAATGAGCTGCTTTCTGATCTGCCAAAGACTGCACTGAAAGATGAACATTTTCTGATGCAGCTCCTCTTTCAGCATTTTAATGAGCAAACAATTTCCTTCGAGCGACTCAGATCTGATCTTGTGATTGCATTTTCTCTACTGGTAAGGCTGACATCCTCATTTCAAAGCATCCATGCAGTCAGCCTGGGAAGACCAGTTTTATGGGCAGACTTTGATCTTTCTTTGGGGCGAAGATGATGTCATGTACATTCTCACTAGAGGAAAAAAGAGTGGAATGAAAGACACACAGATCCACAAACACTTTAAGTACAACTCCCAGGGAAAGGATATTGCTGAAAGCATATGTTATAAGGAAGAAAGGCAGAATAACAGAAGAAGCTTCCTGAAGTGAGATGAAGCTGAAGTAACTCTCAAGCACCCTGATGGAAGGCTCCTACCATCCCTCAGTAGAACTGCCAAGGAGGAAACTCAGCTTTCTACAGGGACTTTCTGAAGGACTTCCACGGCACGATGAAGCTGTAAAGATGAATAAATATCCTCATAATAGGATATATCTTGTAAATATAAGGAACAGTCAGTACCATGACAGCACTTGTAAAGACATATTTACCTGGCTCAATGGCAAACAAACCCAGGTGAGCCACCTAGGTGTAACACTGATTCCCTCTGCTATCCTTACTACTGACATCTAACTCCTCTGGCCTAATGCACATTTAGATGAAAGCCTAATAAATGTTTGTTTGAAACAGAAGAAAAGTTGACATAGTCTTAATTGTCTTGAAATTACGTAAGACTTAATGACTCAGTGCTTTCCACATGCTTCTGAGAAGGGCACACTTTTCTGCAGAAGATGATTGAAACCAGGATTCGTATGTCGTGATCAGGTGTACTCACTTCCAAGCATTAGATTCTGTCACATTTCTTTTCTAAAAAAATGGACCGTTGAACAGACGAGACACTGATACAGAGTCTTGCCCATGAGAAGCAGCAAGCCTTCAATCACAAGGCAAACCAAACAGCAACCTGTTTCCAAAGCAAAGGTGAAGACCCATTCACTTGTATGGGACATCTTAATGCTTCACCTCATGGAAAGAACATCAAGTTTGTGGAGGGACCAAACTCTATTAATAACAAATAGAACAAATATAATCCCAAAGCAATGCAACTTGAATACAATCACAATTAAAAGAAAAGGAGAATCCTATCTGGCACGGATGTGAATTCAATTTAATCAATTTTCCTGCTACACACAGGAGTTAATTCAAGGGATCTGAAAAGCAAGCACTTAACTTAGCCCAATGCATGGACCGACTGAAAAACAAACACACAATTACAAAATAACCCAAGCATGAAAGGTGCAGCACAGCATGATCAGCCCATTAAGATCACCAGTGGAGCACATCCTATGTCCTCCACATTGCCTCACAGCTCCCACGAGCCCAGGACAACAGCTGCAACTGAAGAGGCAAGGAACAAATCCAACATGAGTTAATGTCCTGTCACACCTGTTGTGCAACAAAAGTTGGAATTAGAAGGGAACTGCTGCACTGCATCAGATGTTCACCTGCCCAGCGGAAGCAGAGAGATAACAGCACACGGTTAGCAGTATTGTTAACACGACTTTGAGGTCACGAGCACTTCAGCAAGCAGGAAATCTTAATCTTCAAACAGGCGAAAAATACCACTCACAATCATGGGACAGGATGATGTTACTACTTTTTTTTTTTCCTTTTCTTTTTTGTTTTTACTGTTAAAGTCTCCCCACGAATCCTGAATGGGGCAAACAGGGCAGAGGGACTGAGTTGAGCACGCTGAGACCAAACTGCCTATTGATACCTTCAAAAATAAGTCCTGTAAGGAGCTACTAATAAAGTAAAAAAAAAAAACCAACAAACCAAACAAGCAGTCAATCATTCTGATTGCTTTATAGATGGCATGCATCCACGCTTTACTTTTAGGTTTCTCTGTTGTTGTTTTTTCCTAGCCTTTAACATTCCCGCATTCTTTCACTCATTTTTAGGAATAAAGTTTGCTGTCACACTGTGGAAATGCAACTGTGCATGCTTGGAGTGACAAATTAACCCCTGAAATAGGAGCTAACAGGTGCAGAGGAGGAGAATAGACTTCTGGTACAGAAAATCTATGAGAGCTTTTCATCAAGAGCTGATGAATGATAATATGTCCTCTAATGGCATCTGCTTGGTAATAAATATTAACACATAATCCAGAGTAATTAGATTGGTTAAATTTAGGTCTCCCAATTATATGTGTACTAGTTTTAAAAATTAGGAAATAAAGGTTAAGGGGTGAGCTTCCATTCCTCAGTGTTTGCTGCAGAGGAAAGCACAGCACAGAACTGCACTCAGTGCCACCGCACACAGGCAGGTTATCCTCTGGGTGCTTAGCTGGAATACAAGACATTGTCACTATGTCTAAATCCTAACTCTGGAGCTAAATTTCACGTTCAGCAAACAAGAACATAACCACTTACACAATGTGGTTTTAGGACAGGATGAGGAATCCCAGTCATCTGGGCACGCGTTCACATAGTCTGAACTTGGGACTTTCTGCACTGCCCCTGTTTTTTTAAACAGTTTTTTTGAGAAAAGGATAACATTGAACACCCCTCTTGTGCCTGCCAGCATACTCTGAAATGCTGGAACAAGAGGAAGGCAATACATTTTTGACGACTCCATTTCATATAATTAAGGTCTTGAAAAGCAAAAAACTTTTGGCAGCAGAACTCGAGCATGCAGCAACACAATGCTGCACTGTTCCTAAAGCGATGCTCCAGCACAGGTCAAGAGAAAACCAATTCTCACCACAGAAATTCATCGAAGCACCACCAGGATCACATCACAAACTTGCTTACCATGCTGAGACTCACTTTTATAAACAATGTGCTTTTATTTCGTGAAGATGAATACTGTCGATGTGCAACAGAGATTAACCTCAAAGGATTATCACAAAAACCCCTCCGTTTTAAAAGCCTGGGAGTATCAGACAATTGGCTTCCTTCCTCTTTCCAATAGACAAGATGTTCCTTGTTCAGGAGCTAAAAGCCCAGAGGCTTCAAAAACAACCTTACAGACAGAAAAAGCAGCTTAGCTCTTTGATGCTCTGTTTTCACATACCTGAGGCTACAGTGCACAGGACACTGCATGGGCATATTACCCAAGTGAAACATATATATGCACACTGCCACACAGAGATTTTATATATATATATATATATGCATACACCCCCATGATGACACATACAAATACTGCACACTCCCTTTAGGGCTGGGAAGGAGCCTATTTTTAGCTATTAGCAAGAAAGCCAAGTGGTTTTCCAAATCCTCCTCCTTGTGAACAGAATATCGTTTTTTGGAGCTGGGTTTCCCTTGCAGTAGAGTACAAAGGTTTCTTCAATTACAAAATGAACAGCTTTAGCCAATTTTGCCACCGAAAATACAAGTGACCTCAGAGGAGTGACTCAGGAATCCCGATTTAGTTAGTTACAGTCAGATTTAGTTAGAGTGCCCCATTTAAATTATTAATTTAAGGACCGTGGAACGACCCTACAACATTAGTACATACAGACTGAAAATCAAATTTCTACACAAGCAGCAGTGAAGTCACCACAGCTCCTCCTTACTGCTCAGGATTTCCTTCTGTCCCTCTTCCTGCTGCATGCTTCACAGTGAAAAATCAGAACCCAGCAGTACAAAGGCAACGAGAAAGCGCTCCAGTGAAGGCAAAAACAGATGGAGCACTCAAAAATGGCCACTTCCAAGATGGACAAACACTTCTGAGTTGGACAGGCTCTACTAAAAGCCTCCGTGCACAATAAAAGAGGATTACAGCACACAGTACTGTTGCTGTATTTCCACACAGCTCAAATACCTTCAAACCTAGCCACACTTTCCAAACACCACAAAATATTCCCTCGGGCCCAGAGAACTTTACTCTGCAATTTAGAAGCCTTCTGCTGCCAGCTAAAGAGGAAAGCTGGAGGGTCACACTGTGACCATGCTCTAACTCTGCAGTGAGAGAATCTTTGCACTAAGGTCATGAGATCTGTTGCTGCTTCTGATCTAGTCTGAAGCATGTATTGACAAAAAACAAGTAGACCGCTGAGCCACGCCATCTACCAATGTACCTGGCCAGAGGTTACATGAAATCAGTGATACTGCACCCACTGATATCACCACTGAGCTAAGCCCATTACAACCTGCTGACTTTCATTAAATATTTTGTCCTTACACAGAAAGCTTCTCCTGCCTCCCAGTAATCCAGTGACATCTCAAAGGGTCTTTCCACACTCTGCTCTTTTACAGCAGAATCACTTTCTTCAGCAGTTCCTTAAGTTTTCACACAAGCTTGCATTTCAGGAAGCCGTTACACTCAGCCCCATCTCTCAGATCTATTTATACAAAGATCAGAAGACAGACAGTGCAGTGAAAATGTCCCTATGATGCCATCCTGCCCCAGCTCAGCCCTGCAGGGCCTTCCCACCTGCAGCTCCTCAGCAGTTTGCTTGGAGGTCACCCAGAACGATTTCCTTGGAAGCACCAAAAGGGCAGAGATTGTGAGTTTCAGGATTTTTTTTCCCTGGGATTTCTTAACTTGAAAACAAAAGGAATTAATACAAGAGCCTGAGAAGCGAAGTACATTTCTTCCCAAATCGTCACGTAAGCAGCTTCATTATTTGCTGCCGGCTGACTGCACTAAATCTTATAGGAGTGTTTGCTAGAAGAAGCTCCTATCGGCACTGTAATACAGCATTCAGTGGCACACAGAAAAACACCATAAAGGAGGAGAGCAGCGGCACGAAGCACACGGGCTCCTATTTAACGCGAAGAAGCGTAGCCCCAGACGCATGGCTCGGAGCCTGACACACTGACAAAGACATTCCGAGAGCAGCAGCAGGCCGGGCAGCCCCGCACAGAGCAGCTCTTCTCACGGTCCGACGGCTGGGACCGAGCTCACAGCCGGGACACCCTGACAGAACCCTTCCTGCTGTCTCAGGCGTGAAAAAAGGGCTGTAATAAAACGGAGGAAATGGAGATAAACAGGAAAAAACAAGGGAGGGGTGGGGGGAATAATAAAATAAAACAGGAGGGGGAAACCAAGGGGGGGAAATGTTGGAATGGAAAAACAAAAAAAAAACAAAAAACAGGGATAAACCCGGTGCCACCCTCACTCCGGCGGTGGCTCCTCAGCAGCAGGCGGGCGCTGACAGTCCCCCCCCCACGCGCCGGCCCCGCCGCTCTCACGGCCGCCACACAAAGGCCGGGAGGACGCAGGGGAGAAGGGGGGGGAACCGGCGGCCGAGCCCCGGGGGGAGTCCCGAGACGACACCGCATCCCGGCCGTGCGACCGCGCACGGCTCCGCTCACCTCTTCCATCTCTCGGGCCATGCCCTGCAGCCGCTCCTCATCGTCCAGCAGAGCGCTGAGCTCCTGCAGGCTCAGCCCCTCCAGCCGCCCCGCGTCCAGCGCCATGACGGCGCGGTCCCGCTCCCGCCGACCGGAAGTGCCGCGGCCCCCGCCGCCACGGCCCCGCCGGGCACCGCCCTGGGCGCCCCCTGCTGGGGGGGGCGGAGCGGCAGCGGGAGGGGCGGTACCCGAAGGGCGGGAAGCGGCGCGGTGTGAGGGGTCGCTTCCGGTGCTCGAGGCCCTGTGCGCGGCCCTCGGGCCCGGTGTGGTGCGGTGAGGTGCGCGTGCTCGGTGCCGGTGTGCCTGACGGCAGCTGTAAGCGAGGGAGGGAAATCGGCGTGACTGTTGAACTTGATTTCCTCACCGGGCTGCGGCGCGGTCACAGTGAAGCGCTGGAGGGACTGCGTTATTGTTTGAGGCTGAATACCCATTCGAGATAAAAATAGCTAAGAATGGTTTCTTGCCCAGCGTTGGTCCTTTGTCCACTTTAAGCACTTCCTTCAAGCTTGAGGGTCAAGAAGTGATCCAAGGAAAGGTGTGTCTTGTGGCTGTGCTTTGAACAAAGATGTGTTTTATAAGAGAGATTTTTACAGGCTGAGAGCTGGGGCTGCGCGGTCTGGAGAAGAGAGGGCTCCAAGGAGAGCTGGGAGCGGCCTGGTGATGTGTGAGAGGGCTGTGAGAATGAAGGGATGGGCTCCACAGTGATGCTCGCTGTGCTAGGACAAGGGGAATGGCTTCCAACTAGAGGGGTAAGGTTCAGACTGGGTATAAGGAAGAAGTTTTTACACTGAGGGTGGTGAGACACTGGCACAGGGTGCACGGAGAGGTGGTGGTGTCCCATCCCTGCAGACAGCCACAGTCATAGGACGGGGCTGTGAGCACTGCTGGAGCTGTGCATGTCCCTGTGCACTGCGGGCAGTGGGACTACATGACCTTTAAAGGTCCCTTCCAACTGAAATGATCCCATAAATCAACAGCTGCAAAAATACGTAGCACCACCACTTTGCTGTGTGCTCCGTGGTAACACTTGGGAGCAGCAGCTCTCCAATTACCGCTGATGATAGCATGGCTGATGCATACAATTATGCCTGGAAATAATTAATTGTGTTAGCATAGCTGAGATTGTATGCATCACTGGGCGCGCACCACCTCCCTCCCTGGTTCTGTGGCTGATTGTGGGTGTGGGTGTGCTGGTTTCCGTGTGTGTGTGACTGCAGAGAGAACAAGAGTGAGCCAAAGCAGCAGGATAGGGAATGGCCACATGGCATTATCCTTGGTGTCTGTCATTTTTGATCTAACTGAAAAATCACACTGTGAACTGAGTCAATCTCTGATGTGATCCTATCTAGTTATAATGACATGAGTCTCATTCAGATCCAGTGCTTCCTGATTGTATGTTTGGGGGTTTGTCCCGCAGCTAAATTCAGCTGTGTGTTATCCCACAGGTCCAAGGACCAGCAGTATGTCACAGTTCATTCAAGTGTGTTGCAAGCAGAGCGCACCCAGGCGTAGGTAGGAAAGGTCCATGCACCCAGCAGCTGCTCAGGGTGGGGAGAACACAATCAGCAATACATACATGCCCATGTCCTCTCTTCCACGTCAGCATGCCCATGTGGTGCTGTGCTCCTCCTCGTGTGGGTGCTTTGCTCAGGGCAAAGATGAGTAAGAAGCTGTACCCCTTGGCGGTGACATGGGTTTTCACAGCCTGACCTTCTTACTTAAGACCAGGAGATAGCTGCAATGCTGACACGATGTCATATAGTGTGTTTGCACATGCCCATCAAGAAGGCAGAGTTGCACCCTGATGTTACCCCACTCTGTAAATCTGTGTGCACGTGCAAATACACATACACACACATATATCAAAAGGAATTAGTTGAGGGGTTAAAAGAGAGCCCTTTTTTCCCAAGGATGATTTTAGCATAGCGTAGCTAGATAATTGGTATGGGGGAGAGTGTGGTTTAGAAGAGTCTGACTCAGCTTCACGTTGTAAATCTAGTCTTACTGCTGCCTTTCTGTGTGATCCTGAATGCTCCCAGCTTCTCTCAACCATAGGCCTTTTGCTTAAAATGAAGATTAAGATTAACAATAACTGCTCAGTTCTACACTGAGGTTGGAGAGGGGGAGCTCACACTGAGTAATGCTTGTTGAGTGTGAGTTATCTCTGGGGAAGGGTACTGCTCTATTATTATCATTGTATTGTCAATATGTTGTCAGGAGAAGTGGTTCTATAATACAGTGATCTTCTGAGGGCATCTTCTCTGTTGCTGCTTCTATGTTTTACTGCTCTAGTCATCAAGGAATGGGTTATTTGAATCTGTCAGTAGCAAGTAGTACTAAATTAGTTTAAAGCCTCATCATGCAGAACAGGGAGGTCCTCAAAAAATGTAGCACAAGGAAAACATAATGTATTTGTGCTCAAGTACAACATATTTTGAAAATACCACATCTGTCTATGCAGGTAATTTTGGATTCTGGAGACATCACAGATGGGTGTCAGTATTAAACATCTGGTGCTTGTTAGTACTTTCATCAGCACCTGTGAGTTTGGCCAGAGAAGCAACTGAAGTTGAGAGATAAAATAAGGGTCAGCTGCTTTGGAATGTGTATTCTACTTGGGCACGTTGGAAGGTGCCTTCCAACTCAGCAGCCTTCATGAAAGGCTTTGTGGCAGCACCTCACTTGGGCAGAACGTGAAGAACAGAAGATAAAGTAGGATTTTTGGCTACAGGGATCATCAAATATAGGAGTACTACAATCTGAGATGTATCAGATTTATCCAAGACCTGAATCCTCTTTGCTTTGCTAAAATCCTTTCAAAAGGTGACAGTATTCACACACATTAAAAATGAAAGCAGGCAAAGTACAGAAGTTGTGATTTCTTATTAGAGGAGAAGTAGAACAAAAAACATTCAGAACGCTTCAGTGGAAGGCATGTCATGATTAATAAGGAGTCAGGCTTCAGTCATGGGGAGAACTGGCATTCAGCCCAGTTGAATTTAAATGTTATATATTTTTTAAACCTGATCCTGGATTTCGTTCTGTCATCTCATATTCTTTTACAGTCAACACCACTACATGTATGCATATTTATTATGTTTAGACATATTTTGCAAGTCACCTTCATAACAACTCCTTTCCTTTTCCTGGAAAAACTGGTTGGTTATGTAGAGAATGAATTTGCAAGTCTAATCTTTGGAGTCTGTTAACCCTTATTAGTCTAGTTGCTCAATAGTTAGATAAGATCTCAGGCTTATTTGCAGTTTAATTTCCTTTTATTTTGAAGTCCACACTTCTGTCTAGATTTTAAGATGTAGACTCTTTCACATATGAAAAAGACTTGCATATTCAGCATCCTGGGAGAAAGTAGTTCTGCTGGGAAGAGCAAGAATTAACTGTCAGTGCTGTTTCCATTCAGGGAAACACCACAGGCATGAAAAGAGAAGTGAGTTTTATACCTGCATCTGGATTCCTTAGGCTCACAGTGAAGCTAGAGCAGACAGGGCAGACCAAGATGTAGCTCTGAACCAGATCTGGAAGCACTCTGTGTATTTTTTTGTGGTATTTCCAGACCTGTTGAAGAACTAGAAAGCCCAGCCACTGAAATGCACACAACTGCATACTGAGGCAGAGTTTGGTGCACTGGGAGACAAGTTGCTGTAATAAACACAGCTATGTTTTTTCCATCACACTGTATTTCAATTTACAGGGTCAGTCAGCCGCACACCTTGCCTGTGCAAAGGTAGAAAGGTAAATATGTGTCTTTGGGGAATGGCTAAGACTATAGGATCTACTACTGAACTTTGTCTTGGATAAGGTTCTTCAATATTTAAATCAAATAAAGCTCTGGTTATACCTATTACAGGATCTGCTCTTGAACTTTGTCTTGGATAGGGTTCTCCAGTGCTTAAATCAAATAAAGCCCTGGTTAGATCTGTAACAAAGAATGGTTTGAGCTTATTAGCAGTGTGGAAAACAACCTGTTATGGTGTATACAGTCAACCTTTGTAATCACGTGTGCTTTCAGGTGACTCATTGATTCCAACTCTGCCATGAAGGTCTTCAAGATGCACTCCACAAGTTGAGGTTTCAGATAAACCCACCCGAATTCCCTTTGAGAAGAAACTTATCTGCATCACTGTCATCAGTAAGTGCCTGAACAGTCTTTTTTCGTGTTCCCATGTAAACATCAGCTCTGGGCAAACCCACAGCCACAAAATACTACACTGCAGGCTCTCAGAGGGAACAGTGGCCTTGTTTCCAGTCTGTACAGACTGCCCACAGACAATGTGGCCCAAGGACAAGCAGCAGTCAGGTTGTAGCACTGAAGGAACTGCCACTGCTGCACCACAGTAAGCACATCCTCACTGCTGGGCTTAGCCTGGCCAGCAGGCACTTCTGACCCTGGTTATCACATCACAGACATACCCTGAAGTAGCAGCAGTTCTGTAAGGCAGGGGAGACCCATTGTAAAAAGAAATCTGGCATGATTTTGAAAAGCAGGATTTTCAGTATAGTCACAGGGTTTGTACTGGTTTGGATACTGGGCCAGCAGAAATGCCTGCATTAGATTAGTACTGCTGGATTGAAAACCCTCATAGCTTTGGCATGCAAGCAGATCCACTTGTCACATGCCAACAGCACAATAAAGTAACTTGTAAAGCTCAGAGGAAAAGCAGCCTTGAGTTATCTGGATGCAAAAGACAGAATTCAGCACCCATAGCAATGCACAAAATCAGTTCCTGTTATCAGCTTGGCCTGGAGTCACTAGCAGAGACAAGCTGCTCTTTCTGTGTGTCATTTCAGTTGAAGCTTTTTGGATTTTGGAGTACAATGCTGGGATTATTAGCACACCGGGCTTGGGAAGCAGGAATCCCTTCTCAAAAATTCATGTAGCCTTTGCAATAAAACTGGTCCCTGTGTATCCTTCAAATTTCCTTCTTGCAGCACTGCCTGGCAGGGCACACATGACAGGATCTTCCCTTTTCTGCCATCTTAGATAGTAATGAGTACTCTCCTAACAGCACTTTCCCAGGGTGCTGTCTTCCCTTGTTCCCAGGTTACCTTTTTTTATTTCCAGTTTTTCAATTAAGCAGCAATCAGTTCCACTTCTACAAACTGCTGACCACATTCCGCTCACAGATACTGATAAGAATGCAGAATTAATTGCTTGCCCTCTGGTGCTGGGTGGAATCTCCAAACTCTTCGTATCCACAATGAAGATTTTCATCAGGCAGAAACATACTGGCCATTTAGGGAAGTGATGAATGAGGAATGACTTTAATGAGGCTTCGGATTGTGATTCCCTCCTAAATTGAGGGAGATAAGCCAAAGAGAGCTCTCTTTCCAAGGCACAGCTTTTTATCGTATCACAAAAGCAAGCAGCTAAAAAGACTCCAGCCACAGAGCACTGTGCTTTGACAATGGGTTAGACTGCCTGTCCTTTTTGTGTGAGACTGACTAACAGATGGGATCTGGAATGAAAGCAAGTTCTTGAACAGGTTATACTTAGTGCTATGGTTCACTGCTGTTACACACCCAATTCTTGGTAGGAAGTTCTTGTTATTCCCCACGAGGGTGTCTGTCCATCACCCCACATTAACATTACCTTGAAGTCCCAGATATTCTGAATGCAAAAACACAGCCCCCACTGAATTGGCTGAGTATTTAGTGGCAGAGGTAGTATTTTATTTTTCTTTTGAGAATCCCTCCTCAAGGACACTAAAGAGTTTGTAAAACATTACGGAGCGAAAACAAAACATTACCAACAACAAAACTGCCAAAGGAAAAATACAGCAGCATTCAAATATCGGAAAACATGAGAGCTAAAGTGCTTGAGATCATTTCTTAACTATGCACATTCTGAGTCAGTCATTTCCATATAAAATCCAATGCTATTTTTCAGTAGCACCTGCCTGCCTGCGTAAGTTTCTCCACTAATCTACGGCAGGATAAGACTACAAAGCCAGAGCCATTATGCAGAAGGGCTAGGAGCAACCGCTTTCTTTCTTTCACTCTTACTAAAAGTTAATAAATAGTATTCAAAGAAACACATTCTCAACTTCAGGCAGACAAAGTCTGACTTCAAGGAAAGTGACTGTATGAGTTTCCCATGCAGTGAAGTCACTAGGATTGCCTGAAGCTGATCATACCTTTAGTGGGATTTATAAAGTGCTGTCTTTTAGTATTTTATGCCTGTCTTTAGAAGTGTTTTTCAAACCAGCACCAGGGTTGTGAGATATAAAAAATACTGAAGTAGCGGACTAAATTTGAGAAGATGCTGGAGCCAGACAGACATTGTGTAGTGCACACGGAAATATATTAAGAAAAAAAAAATACACCCTAACCCAATTATGGTAAAACTCTTCATCCTTAAAAACAAAACCAAATACCCACCAAGCACCAAGAGCAAATCTAAATGCAACACCTGCCTCCTGGTCCCCTGGCTTATTCCAGAAAGGATGGTTACTACATGAAACAAGCTCAGCAGCAATGGTTGTGAACCTGAGCCTGCAGGCACTCAGTGCAAAACTCTCCTGGCGTTCAGCCCCAGGAGAGTGATCCAGTTTTCACTGAAGCCAAAGGGAGTTCCCTATAGACTTCAGACTGGCCCCACAGATTGACAGCAGGAGCAGGACCTTCTTTTCCAGTCGCTGCTTCTCTATCTGGCTACAAGAGCCACCCCCTGAAATTCCAGAGGGGAATTTCCCCTCCATGCATGCATTTTACATCCATTACAGTTAATAGCAGTTACACATGCAGATCAATGGAAGAAAAGTCCCAGTTGAGAGGAATTACTGGTAGTAAGAAAAGAAACCCAGTAGAAATGCTGGGAATTGCTAAAGACCCAACTCCCAAATCTGTTTCCCTGTTTAACCAGCGGGCATCTGCCCACTGGGCAGTAATGCAGGAAGCTCTATAGTGTGTGGTTGTGTGTGCACGGGTGTGTGGCGCACGCAGGAGGAGCGATCGGGCACGTTGTGCAGTGCGCCGGCCCGTCAGCAAGCCATGACCTGCCACCACGACCCAGCATGCGTCTTGAGTGCCAGCCCTCGCTGCTCTCACTTATGAGTTGTGTTGTTACAGTCATCCTGTACCACAGCTGGGTGGGAATGGTCTATCCTGAACTCTCCCTCCAGCCCGCCAGGCGCTTTTGCTGAATCCCCCCAGGCTGTGGGCTGGCGGCCGTCCGCGCTACCCGCCTCGAGCCCCAGGATCTGTCTCTGCACCAGCTTGGAATAAAGACCTCCTTCTTCCATGAGCTCCTTGTGTGAGCCCTGCTGCACCACGCGGCCCTTGTCCAGCACAATGATGTTGTGTGCCTTCTCAACAGTGCTCAGTCTGTGAGCTATGACAAGCACTGTGTGGTTCTGCAAGTCGCCATAAATCGCCTGCTGAATCTGTTGTGGGAAGAAAATGTGTTAGTGCATGAGCATCACTGGCACCATGTTGGAAAGCAGCTTGGTGGCTCTGTGTTAAGCTCTGGACAGGACATTTGCTCTCCTCTGGTTATACAGGGGACACAAAGGCAGGGCTCCCTGTAGCCCTAGGGCCATCCTGTCTCTCACTGTGGAGCTCCGAATTCTCCCAGTGCAGCCATCCTTCACATGGGGAGTGCACACCTCCACTGCTTGTAATGGAATGGTGAAGTGACAGGCCTGATCTAGTAAGCTGAGGTCTTGCTAGAGCTGGGATGCAAAGCTGGAGGTCACGCAGTGCTGGCCCTGCTGAAGACCCTCACCCCATCCTGCAAACCCACAAACTGCCCTGAGATCAGACACTTGTGCAGTGCTTACCACAGGGAGGCCGGTCCTCATGCACTTTGCACCAGCTTTTCTGGTGTTGATGAACCAGCCAGATCAAAGGAGACGACTGGTAGAGTTGTTTGTCATCACATCCCAGCCAGATAAACCATGGCTCAGCCTACAAGCATGGTTTGTTTGGTGCCTCAGTTCAGATTTTAGCTCAGGTGCTCCTATTTTCCCTACTCCAAGTTTGTCTATGGATAGGAAATTGAAGCAGTAACCTTTCCTCCAACCCCAGACTACTTTTTTGACCCAGAGACCTGAGTTGCCCACTCACCGCATGTTCGCTCTCTGCATCCAGTGCACTCGTGGCTTCATCCAGGATTAGGATGGGTGGGGTTCGGATCAAGGCCCTGGCAATAGCCACTCTCTGCTTCTGGCCACCTGATAGCTGAGCTCCTTTTTCACCTGCCTCTGTTGAATCAAGAGCAAGAAGCAGCAGTCAAAATAAAAATAAAAAGTTGCCATCAAGTTCAGCACCCAGCCAACAACACCAGGACGGCATCATGCTCTGAAGAAAGACTATTGTGTTAATGCTACTGTGTTTATTCACTTAACAGAGCAGTTTAAATGTACTAAACACCTTCAAGGCTGCAGTCCTTGCCTCCAGCAGAAAGTTCTCCACTGTTGTCCCAGTGTGTGAGGTACTGATGCCCATGGAAATAACCAGAGCAAGAAGTCACTGAGCCTGAGAGATCATCCAAGCCCCAGCTTCTCTCTTGCATTAACCCACATGGCATTAAGATGGGCCCTGAAGGCAGTGCAGCTGAAGCAGCAACGAGGAGAAGCTACAGCCCCGGCCTTCTCACGGCTCCCTCAGTACAGAAAATGCTTTTGGTGCAAACAGAGGGATGTCAGTACCTGTGTGGTAGCCGTCCTGTAGCTCTGTGATGAAAGAGTGTGCGTTGGCCTTCTGGGCAGCCTGAACAACTGACTCAAAGGAGGCTGAAGGTAAGCCGTAAGAAATATTATCAGCAATAGAACGAGCAAACAGCACTGGCTCTTGGCTCACCAGAGAGATCTGCAGAAAGGAAAAGAAGAAGAGCAGGGAGTTGGGAGTGGAAGACATAATGGCTGACCAGCATCTCAGATTATCAGCATGTGTTTCCACTAGGTAAGGACCAAGGCACAGAAATGCCTCAACGTGAGCTTCCACCAACACTGCTAGGTGTCCAGTGGCAGTCCCAGTCCACTTTATGTTGTCTGCTGGAAGCTATTGTGCAGAAAAGGAAATGCATGTGATGTTGGTATGCTGGCATCTGGGATGGGCTGCTCACTCCAGGTCCCTGCTGTGGTTTTGCTCCAGACCCAGAACTCCTTGCACTTTCCAGTATGGGAAATCAGTTGCTTGGACAATGCAGGCTGGAGGGAGCTTTGCCCAGAGTCTTGCTAATTTTCTGCTCGAGGCAAATTAGGAAGTTAAGAGCTGCTGTAATTCCTAAATAGCTTAGCAACAGCCTCCCTGTCCTACTGTACAGTCATTGCTCCACACTCTCGAATTCAGCCTGCTTTGTTAAACAGTCTATATTGAAATAAATGGAACCCTCCAAATTATTGCCTAGAACTGAACATGAAGAGAGCCAGCAGGATACAGTCATATTTTAACTGACTTCTCTCCATGCTCCTAGCACGACACCAGGCTTGCTAAGCTGAAAGACTTGCTTGTCTTTTAATTTTCTCTCAGCACTGGCTGAGAATGTCAATTAGTCACACTGACTTTGGCTTTTCAGCCTGCTTCTGATCAATTGTTTTCAGGTTTTCCTGCTGACTTGCGAGGCCATTCACTCTGGGGCAAACAAAGTGGGCAGTTACTTGCAGAGGAGATGGAGGCTGATCTGTGCTGACAGACAGAGCCAAGGGGCCTGGACAAAGCACTCCTCTGCTGCTTCCAGGATTCCAAGTTTAACTCCTCATCATCTGAGAATAATTTTAAGATCTCAAGGTAGAACATTCTGGATGAATGCAAAACACTTTTTCCAAAACCACTTGAGACTATAATTAATTGAACAACCAAAACTGTACTCCTTTTGGGTTAGCCAAAAAAATATGAAACAAAACACATTTCTTGTACTGTTTTCAACAGACTTCCCCTCCCCCCAAAGCCAGTCACCATCTCTTTCCCTTCTACCCCCCCAAATTATCTAAATTTGTTTCCTGGACCACCTCCAGCTTTTTGGGCACTTCAGAGGTTTCCAGATCAAACCCATATCCACATTAAACACTGCCATCATCCCCTCTGACCACAGCAAGTGATAGCTAGAATACACTTATCAGTCGCTCGTACCACTGAGTGCAGGTACTTGTGATCGTACATGTTAATGGGACGCCCGTCCAGCAGCACCTGCCCGTCTTGCAGAGGATAGAAGTTCTCCAGGATGTTGACACAGGAACTCTTCCCACTCCCCGAGGGGCCCACCAGTGCCGTCACTTTGCCAGGGTGCAGGGTGAAGGACACGTTCTGCAACATGGATGGGAGAACACATTCAGGTGCTGGTGTTCACCAGCTCCTGGAGCAGTGGCTTCAGTGCTTCACAGGAGAGGTGACCAAAACGTGGCTGAGGAGATCCAACCTCTTTGCTGCCTCACCCTGTCCCACGACCTCAACCCCTCTCACATGGAAGCAGCCTGAGACAGCTTGGCAGAATGCCCTGCACCATGCTGACGTGTTTAATGTCTGAGCTGGGAACAAGATTTTTATTAATAAATCTAATTCTCTGTAAGGAAAGCCGGCCCTAAACACCTGCTGTTCACTTAAATCTGCTTGCCAGCATGCTGCTGAGGCTGCCTTTATGCATCTCTAGAAGGGCAAATGACCTTCCCCACAGGTTGAGGATTGGTTATGGTCATTACGGAGAAACATCACAAGATGCCTCTTGGTGAGGAGTGCTCTGCACCAGTGGGGCTCACCTGGAGGACCTGCGTTGCAGAACGAGTGCGGTAAGAGAAGGTCACATTTCGGAACTCCACCTTTCCATCCACGTGGTCTGGGGCCAGCGAACCATCGTTGACCATTGTTGGCTTGCGGTCGATGAACTCAAACACCTTCTCAGCAGCACCCACTCCCTGCATCAGGCCGCTGTAGACAGAGCCCACAGACTGGAAGGGAAGAGGAAATGGTAAGGCCCTCCCATTATGGAAAGAGCAATTGGAGCCACTCATAAGGAGAACAGCTCAAGTGTTGTCTGATGTTAACTATGGTCATCAGGCAGAAAAAGAAAGCTCTTGCCCCTAGCTAAGGTAGAGGAAATGTCTCTAAAGGTGCATGGGTAAACACAGAGGGGAACACAAATAGTTGGACTGGGAAGAGGTGTGCCAAGAGATGCATAATCCAGACTTCTTTCACCCATTTGCTCAAGACCAGCAGCTCCCCAGCTCAACAGTTGAATGCATCCACCCATGGCATTGCATCACACCAATGTGAGAGCAGCTGGCTTGTTCCCTAGCACACACATTACAACTGCCAAGCAGCATCAAGCTGGATCTTTCTAGACCACCATTAGGCAGCTGATAAGGCTGTTCCCTGTAGTAATATTGTCCCAGTGGATCTACTGTTGTTTCTTCCTCCCACTACAATTGCTACATGCTGAAATAACCTCCATCTTGTCGGCTAATCTTAAAGTTAAACCCAGAACTGATGAACAGCCTGTACTGTAAGTGGTTCAAACACACACCAAAACTGCAGCCTGGAAACACCACCAGAGCCTGCAGCTATCAGCACAGATGGTGAGAGCTGGGTGAGCTGCCTCCAGCTCTGCTGTGCTGCTGCACGAAGGATGAAGCACCACTGAAACCAAGCTTGGCTGCGAGGAAATCTGGACTTGCTAAATTCTTCAATTGGCCAGGCTTACATCTTTGCAATAGGAAAGCAGCCCTGAGTGGGCTCCCATCCCACTCACAATCCCAACTTGCTAATGCGCTGCCAATGCAGCAGCTTGCAGCCTATTCCAGGGAGAGTTAAAAAATGTAATGTAATTAAGCTTTTAATGAACTCTGAAATTGAGCAGGCAGCCACGCAATCTCTGCATCCTACGCACTAGAAAACATGCTTGGAAGGCAGCCAGGACTCTCCCCTTCAGCAGGGGCAGCCCAACCCCTTTAATACTGAGTGCCTTATCAGTGATGATGCTTTCAGGTGTCAAGGTGTTAGCAGTGGTTGTATTCATGGGGCCACAGTTGAAAGTGAGTGGGAAGCAGAGGGGAGAATCAGACTGCAGATGGGCAAAGCCACAGCAGGTGGTAGGGAATGCAACACTAGTTCCAATCCTGGGACTGCAGGGGTTGAGATAATCTCAAAGATATGTGATATGGGGTCACCCGGAGGGATCAAACAAACTCACCTCCATGCAATCTCCTAAGACAAACTCATAAATGATGAAGGATATCAGGCTTCCACTTGTCATTTGCCCTGAGATCACAAGGTGCCCTCCGTAGTACAGGATGCTGACCTGGACCACCAGAAGGGTGAGCTGAAAACAAGCAAACACCCCAAAATCAGCAGGGACAGACAACAATGGTGCAACTGTAGTTACTCGTGCAACAGACCACACTTCAGCAGCTGGTATTTACTCTTTGAGTCCCAAACCCAGTATCCCTGACAGCACACAGTATGGGTATGAGAAGAGAAAATCAACTTGGTTACCTGGGCTGACTGATGGAATTCAACAAAATACACGTCTGGAATGGCAACAGTCAAGGAGGACAGATTTTTGTGAAATAACAGCGTCTCATGGACATCTCTTAAACTAGCATAACCCACACTCAAATTATCCAACGCATGAAGTCACTTCACTGCTAAAATAACCTCTGTGTTATGTGACACGTTTTAATTTAGAGCACAAAACCAAGCCAAGAGCTAATGCACAAAATCCTCCTTGTGTATACAAGTCCCTGAAGGATAACCTCAACTCTTGCTTGGAATCACTGTATGGGGGCACCAACTGATGCAACCCTGAATGTTTCACTTCGTGCAGTGCCTGGTGCTCCATGTGACATTTGGCATGCAGGCTGCCTGCCACAGGGTGACATGAGTGCCTGGAGTTTGCTGGGATCACAGTCAGTGGGAAGAACTGTTAGCTATGAGTTCACACAGAGGGAAAACACAGGGAAAAAGTTCCTCTTCTCTATCCCTGCTAAGATCTGACCTTAAGATCCTGTTTCCTCGGAGACAGACTTCACTATGGCTGTGCTATATCTGTGAGCTTCTTTTTACACAAGCCCCACAGGAGCAGTTTTGATCGGCTTTGCCTTTTCTGACTCAGTGGGATCTGTCCTGTCCCAGTTCCCACTGCTGGCTTCACCTGGATGCTCAGGAACAATGCTAAGAATACTCAGAATTTGCTTTCAGCCTTGGGAACACGTAAGCCTCCTGCCGCTATATGAAGGCATAACTCACACAACTTTCAACATCAGCTATTTGGATCCCTAACGCAGAGGGTTAAGGGCAGCCCCACGTGAGGGTTCTGCACAGCTTTAGCTAGCAGCAAGCCCCAAACCATCTGGTCTCAGCAAAGAAAAAGCATTTTGCAAAAAAAAACCCCAAAACTAAACCAAACAACAAACCAACAGCCTCCCTTCACCACCGCCTACATGTAGAAAATCTCTGTTTCTGAGCAGAATCTCAACCAACACTGTGGCTGTTTTCCCAGCCGGAACCGCCGGAGATGAGCTGGCACAGGCACGCAATGCAGCAGCCTGAAAACATGGGGTTTTCCACGACCTTGAGCAGTTATCAAATACATTCTTATGTACAAGAGAAAACAGTCTGTTCAGCACCACGCTACGATGCTGCCCTTAAGGGGGGATGGAATATATTTTTGACAGAGAGCAGCAGACATCAAGGCTGGGCTCATCCCACAAAGCTCCCTGAGAACAGCACATACACATCAATCCACGTGCATTTTGTCACCCGAAGCCGTATCCCCTGCCCATCCCTGGTGCAGGGAACCTACCCCGCTGGACCACACGTAGTAGGTGTAAGCCAGGGCCTCCCGCTTGTTGAGTTTGTACACCTGCTGCAGCTTCTGCCAGTACACATTTGCCTCCACCTCCTCATTGGCAAAGCTGCGGACGGTCTTCATGGCAGAGATGGTCTCCTCGGCAGTGTTGTTGGCCTTGGCCAGGGCATTCTGCACGTCCTTGGAGAGCTTCTGCAGGAAGCAGAAATGAATGGTGCTCAACACACAGCCAGCTGCCCACGGCAGCTCTCCCACAGGCTCTGGGGAGAGCACAGTGACATCTTCCAAGGTCATGGGCACCAAGGTTGAGCGATGGGATAAAGCCCTGACCTTGTGACGGTGGGAAGCAGGGCTGTGCTTACTGAAAGCACCAACAACCAGCACAGGGAGCGTGTGGTGTGGAGCTTGCACGGTCCACAGGACACAGCACTGGACACAGGGGACAGTCCTTGGCATAGGGAGGAAGCACTGGGCTGGGTTTAACCCCAACTCAAGTCACTCCAAAGGGAGAGGAGAAGACAGACAGTATGGGAACAAGCAGGCACACATTGGACAGTGCAAGCTACCACCCTCTGAGACACTTCAGCTTCTGAGCCTGGAGGTGATAGCCAAGGTTGTGCCACCTGCTCATGTAGCTATAATGGTGACCTTGTGCCACTACTTGCAGGTAAAGCACTCAAGCATCAACCCAACCAGCTCCAAAGCCATCTGGAGCCCCCACAGTGGGGACAGCCCAGTACTGTGGCACAGCTTCACCAGCTGCTCCTGCCTACCTTGTAGTACTTGCCGTAGATGTCAGACACGAGCATGATGATGGGGAAGCCCATGAAGGTGACAAGCGAGAGCTTCCATGAGAGGCTGAACATGAAGAAGATCACCCCCGTGGCCTTCACTACATTGCGCAGGAAGATGTTGATGTTCTGGGAGACCAGGTCACTCACAATGGTTGTGTCCGATGTCAGGCGGGAGATGACATCCCCTGAAGGAACGGAGGGTTGGGGAAGGGGAGAGCAGAGACACGTCACTGCGGCAGGTCGTCACCTGTCTGTGTCCCACATCCCGTCCTGCCGACTGTAGAGCAGTCTCCTGGCAGATGGAGCTCCTCATCCAACCCAGCCCCTTCCTGAGGTCTGCAGGGCAGCATGGAAGAGGATGGCTGCTGCTGGGGATGTGAAGCAAAGCAGAGGAGCTCAAATTGCTGCATGCAAAAAAGACATGAAACCTGAAAGCAGGAACTACATCCTTGGGTCGCTCAGGCTGGCTGCAGGACAGCACAGGGGACTGGCCCTGCACTGTACCTGGAGGGCACCCATCTGGGTGCACCAATGGGCGTTTGCTGAGCTGAACACAGCCTCTGGTTCATTTTTAAATGAAGCCAGGAGCCCTCCTCTAGCTGACTGCTGGCACCTCTCCCTGCTGTCCTCACAGGACCAGAAGCACGCCTAGTGCAGTGTGCCCTGCAGAGTGCCAGGCAGCTTCAGAGAGGGCAGCTTAGGTTTAGCTGTGTCTGCAGCCTGGAGAAGACCCAAGTGACCTGGAGGATATGAGTGCAGCCACTATGAGCAAAGCTCAAGCAGTGAAGTCAAACACCACCTTGAATTTCTAAGCACTTGGCCTGTGTTCCAGTGCAGCCAGGGCTGAATTTCCATGTTTCTGCATAACTATTAGTCCAGGGTTACCCATATCCCACTTACAATAACATATCCAGTGTCCTTAGCTAACAGGGCAACAGGCAGTGACAGCTAAATATGGCAACAGCCTCAAAACTAAAAATATTACCGAGAAGAAATTAAGTATGGGAAAAGCTGCAGCTGACTGGGACCACACCAGAATGACACAGACAGGGACAGGACTGCATGGCAAGGAGGGAAAGCCACAAGCATGCACAGCAAGCTTTACACATCTAAGGTTTCCAGTGCCTGGAGCAGAGATGAAGGGCAGCTGATCAGTGGGAACTGGAGGAAGTGCGGGAAGGGGGCTGGAAGTGTTTTGGGGATGAGATGACTGGAGACAAATATGCCAGCCCAGGGGCTGCTGGATATCAGGCTGTTTGGTGGCAAAGTGGCATTCCCAAGGTGCTGGACAATCCTGACCCCATCCCAAGTAAGCACCCAAAAGGAAGGGCTTTCTGCTGCTGTATCTGAACACGAGCATTTGGGTGCCACCTCTAAAAACCCCTGGACGGAGAGAGGGCAAACCAGGGGGGAAAAATAGAGCAAACCCAGGGGAAAGAAAAACCCACCTGTGCGATTCTCATCAAAGAAACTCATCTCTTGAGACACCAGTGACCTGAAGAGGCAGTTGCGAAGGCGGATATTCAGTCTCGCAAATATGAGCGTAAAAACTCCGCCCCGGACACCTGCGGCAAATGAGCTAATTGCAGATAAGAAACGTTATAGACCAGTGGACACGAAACCCGCTCCTCAGCAACACAAACACATCAGTGCCCGTACCAAGGGCTTGGGCAATGCCGTGTTGGTATCACTTTCCACCCCAGGTAGTGATGGTTAAACCAGCCCACCCTCCCCCTGGGTGCTACCAGCATGGGGCACTGGTCCTAACCCCTGTAATGACAAGCTTCAGAGGGCAGACAGTGACCATCAGGGAACCCATCCCCTGTGCTTGCTTCCGCAGCACTGGCAGAAGGACATGGAAGACATCATGACTGCCACCACTATAAGAGCACAGAGCAGTCATAGCTCCTTGCTGGGCTCCAAGCCCTGTGATTACCTTCCTATGGCGAGCAGCGACATGACCAGCACCGCCGTGGAGAAGCGGTCCATGCTCTTCTGCACCACGATGCCGTCAATGGCCAACCCTGTGTAGTAGGGCAGGAAGGTCTCTCCTGATGCAGAAGCACAGGACAAGGAGTTACAAATCCACCAGGTGAGATCGGCACAGGACCCAACCACAGGTTGGTATTCCCAACCATGAAGGCCCATGGTCAACCCCCATCCCAGCCATGGAGTTATTTGCCCATCGCATGAGATGTACCAGGAGGCAGGAACCTTGGCAACACATTGAAAAGTTTTATTTCCCATGGCATTTTATCCTTCGCTGTTTAATTTTTCCTTCAGCCCGCTAGCAAGCCCCAACATGGCTCCTCCTCTCTCAGTGAAGAGCAGAGCACCCCACAACCCCCTCCAGCCCCTTCACTTACCAAGTGCGGCCACGAGGAGGAAGAAGGAAGCAATGCCCAGGAAGAAGGCATCTGGCTTGGTGTAGGACAGCAGCTTATGGATGGTGGGCCCTGCTGCCTCCTCTCGCTTGTCCCTTGGGGCGTCACAGCTCTCCTCCGCCTCGGTGCGGGACTCAGATCCGTGCCCCAGCGCCTCGCGGGAAGACGTGACACAGGCCAGCAGCTGCCACTGCCCAAAGGTGGCCACCAACGCCACGTAGGTCCAAGCAAAGAGCCCCCAGAACCAGGGGTCCCTGATGGTCCTCCGCACCTCGGAGTAGAGCAGCAGCTTCACCATCATGTAGATGCCCATGAGGAGGCAGACAACGGCGATGAAGGTCCGCGAGGCCCTGAGGCGCCGGGGGCCATAGGCCGTGTTGGTGGCCACCCCGATGGCAGCCCCCAGCAGCACACAGCTGCGGTAGAGACAGCCCCCCCAGATGTCCAGCAGAGAGTTGAAGATGTTGAAGTGCTGCAGGTCCTGAAGGATGTCCTGGCCACCCCGGCCGTGGGCATAGAGCAGTGTGGTGACCACCACATCGGCCCCGCTCAGCACCAACGTGCTGGCCACTGCCTTCCAGGCACGCATCCTCTAGGTGGTGGGGGACAGGCCTAGTACGGTGAGAACATGGCCACAGTCTCTGCACAGGGCAAGAAGAAGGGATGGGGATGTTATTAACCGTGAGGAGTTAACGGGGTTGCAAATGCCATTGGGGAAAGCCACAACAGTCACCCACTGATCCCAAACGCTGCCATCTGTTCCTTCATCCTCTCCTCTTCCCCCTCTATATACACTCCAGGACGTTTTACAAAGTCAGATGCACAAATGAAGACAAACTCCACCCCTTCCAAGATGTCTCCATCTATCATGAATCTAAAACCTGCTTGTGCAGGCAGGTTGGGCTGGATCATCTCCAGAGGTCCCTTCCAACACCAACCATTCCGGGATTCTCGTGTCTCACTGGAAACCTCATTCTGGCTGGGTGACACTGGCACATGGGCACAGGACATCCGTGCAGCCCTCGTGCCCCGTGCTATGGGGCTGCAGAGTTCCCGGGCTCAGATGTCTGCGATCTGAGGGTCCCTCCCTGATTTCCTGGGATGAAGCCAAAATCAAGCACTCAGTTAAAACCAGCGTGAAGGTACAGCAGAACATAAGGGAGAGCAGTCCTGCTTCATAACAGATTCTCCTCTTTGAAAAACAGTACATAATACCTAAACACAATCCAATAAACGAAAGCGTGAACAGCCACAGCGGCAACATCACCCTTTAAAATATTAATTTGGAGCAGCGGTGTCAGCGTGCAATAGGGTGGCACCCAATAAATATCCCAAGAGGAGATTACGAAGCAGCTCCGAGTGGGGACTCCGCCCTTGCTATCACGCGGGGGCAGCTCTTCCCCACGCAATGTTTCCC
This sequence comes from Odontophorus gujanensis, assembly GCA_013399175.1. NCBI lineage: Eukaryota > Metazoa > Chordata > Aves > Galliformes > Odontophoridae > Odontophorus > Odontophorus gujanensis. The sequence goes on from VXAB01013650.1 coordinate 92,506, forward strand.
CCTCCCCCGCCCCCCAACCCCTACCACCTTTCTCCTCTATTTGCCCAGAGGATTACGCAGCAAATCCTAAAACCGGAAGGGAAAACCCACCCGGGACCTGCCCGCTTCTACCCACGCAGCGAGACGTGACCCCGCTCCTACCTGCAGCGGCTCCGGCCCGGTGCGACCGATGCGGCCGAAGGTCGGTGAGGGGCGGGGCTTCCGCCACGGCCACGCCCCCTCACGTAGACCACGCCCCCACGCTGCGGAGCGGACCCGGCAGCGCCTCCGTGCGTTGGGAACGGGGACGAGCGAAGGGGACGGAGACGGATACGGGTCCCGCTGCACCCCAACCCTCAGGCTCTCCCCGCATTGCAAAATGCTGCGGAAGGCCCGAGGCTGCGGGTTTATTTCATTGCTACAGCACTGGAGCAAGTGGGAAAAATCTTAAGTTGCTCTGAAGCAGCTTGATGGGGTTTGAGATCAAGGAGTGCCGAGGACTTATTTTCAAGAAATCCAGCTTATACCTTTGTCTTCAAGTGCAGACAAATGCACGTCAACTCCAGAGGGATGGCAGCGCTCAGCCTTCTCCCTACTCAGCATCTGTGCACCGAGGTGGGCAGCATGTGTGACACCAGACCTGTGCTCTCAGGTGGGTGACACGTGACACTAGATCAGTGCCCCATGCGTGGGACACGTGTGACACCAGGCTAGCCCAGGTCACCACTGCAACATTCAGGGTTCATCAGTGCTGAACTTCAGCCTCTACCACTCCTCCAGCACAGATCTACACTTCAACCCAGTTCTGGAGAGTACAGAACAGTGATGCTACTATGAAAGAAGTCATTTTTCTCTGCCTGGTTAAACAGACAATAAAAATCTCACGTTCTGTTGTCGATTTTATTTTTGCTAATGAGTGGTTGCAACTAGAAAGCTCACATCGAGCCACCCCCACGTCCACCGGGATGCAGACACACCTGGCATGGCTCTTCCCAAGTCGGGCTGACAGTGGGAAGGGCTGTTAGAAACCATAGGAAACGGACTGCAACTTGGCTCATCTGAGTCTTGTTCCTGGTTCTTTCCTCACCTGCACCCAGAGCCCTCCCCAGCCCTCGATGCAATTACCCCCAGTGGGGCAGTTTCCAAGTCGTGTTCACGGTGGAGCTCTTGCCAAGACCGAGTCCCTTGCTGCCCAAGCATAATGAGGATGGTGCCACTTCACTGTGTTGTAGGGATGGTCCCAGCCTCGACTGGGATGGGATGGAACAGACCCCACTGTCTGAACCTTCCACTTCCTTGCCCCCTGTCACTGAGCAGGCTTCACTGTGCCTGGACCCCCAAACAGCTGGGACAAGAACCTCAGGAACAGTTCACACTACTGTCCCCAGCCCCATGGGACACCCAACAAAGCCCCAGAAGCTAGCTGGTTTTCTTCACCTCAGCCATACTCTGCTCATTCGGCAGGACTGTCTCGATTTGGAAGGACACAAACTGGCCCTTCTTCAGCTTCTTCAGGGAAGAGGCACCATTGCTCCCGAACACATTTTCTTCCATTTTGAATGCAAGAGAGGGCAAGACCCGACTTTTCCTTTTCATGGTCTTCCGCTCCCGCTTGTAGGCTGAGGTCATATTGGCGATCACCTGCAAAGCGGATAGCTTCGGTTGGGCTTAAAAGAGAGGCAGCTTAAAGATCAGCTCAACCATGGAACTTCGTTGGCAAAAGCTGTGCCAAGGTCAGCACTGCCAGCTGCACCTCAGGGCAAGGGAGGGACTGAACAGGGACCTTTCAGCCTCGTCTCACCAGCCCCAAACTTTCAGAAGACCTTGTGTTAAGAAAGCATTATTTAATGGCTGTGCTCAGAGTTGTCCATCAGTAGAGGGCAGAATGGGATCTAGGCTGAAGCTACTGGAAGCTCACACCACCTGCTGTTAAACCACAGCTCCTGCTCTGCTTCTTCTGCGAGCAGCATCAGTGACCCAGCCAGGGCAGGACACCTGGGTGTTGCCTAAGCAGGGCTCTCACTGCCACCATGTGCTGCCCACTGTGCCTGGCAATGGGAGAAAGCCCACAGGCAAGAGGTTCCTGTGGGATGGCATTTGTGGACAGATGGGGGACTTAGCTGCAAAACCCCTTCAAGGCACTGCAAGACTTACAATTTCCTTCACTGCATTCTGCTGCTCTTGAACTGCAGCTGTGAATGGTGGGAGGCTATCTGCCTTAGCGGAGCTGACACTCTGCTCTTTTGAGTCCTTGACAAAATCCACCTGCAAGGCACAGACACGTGGTTATTACCCTGCAGCAGCATCAGTAGCAAACCTCACACACAACTCTGCTCCGTGGTGGAGTTACCTCAGACGACAGGCACACATATCTGTTGAACATGAGGAAGAAGGGGGTGTACTTCGTGGCAGAGTTCACTGAGGTGCGGAAATCGAAGAGCACGGGGTCGAGGTGGGCATCCCATTCGCTGGGCTTCTCGTTCACCACGTTGCAGATGGAGGATTTGAGCACCTCAGTGCTGTGGTGATCCAGGCCCACGCAGTCCGTGGGGTTTGCAGGGGTGAGGATCTGAGAGATGTTCCAGCGCTCACACAGGTGTCGGCTGACCTGCAAAGGCAGGGCGTCATGCCCACAGGAGAACAAGGTGGGTTTGCACTCCACAGCATGAGACAGCACTGCCCCACTGGGATGCAGCTGCAGAGTGCAGGAAATGAAGTACTGCTTGTAATGAAACAGACTGAAGCAGAAATCACGCTGGCAGCATGAGGATACTACAGGGGAGGGAGAAAGGTACTACTGGGCATGACAAACTCACTAGAGAAGTCAGAGCCTGAGAAAGTGTTGCAACAGATATTACTGTGCTTGTGGTTTTCCACACTACTGGCAAGCTGGGTTAATCCTGGGGCAGGGCAGAGAGCTCACAGCCATCATCTCACAGGATTTTTCCTTCTGGGCAAAGAAGCTGCAGTGTGGCTGGATCCTTTGTAACACACAACCACAGCTTCAAATCCTGACAGTGTGAAAGCACTGGCAAAGCACCTACTGCTGGCAACAGGGCTGGGGCAGAGAGAGGGCAGCTTCAGCTCCTTGTACCCCGTATATGGACATGCCTTAACTGCCCAAAAGCAAACACCTGAGATCATGCTGCTTCTCCCTGAAACAGCCAGCACCTGACCTACCTCCTCACAGAAGTCCCAGCTCTCACCAGCATAAATGTTCTTGGATGCTCCAAACCTGAACAAGAAGAGGACACACAACTTGTTTTACTCTGTTGACCACAGGTCAGAGGCAGAGGCATTCAATCTGCACAAGAAACAGGATACAAACGGGAGAGAGGCTCTCTACAGGAGCTGGTGCTAAAGAGGCAAGCATGACCTCACCATCCCAAGAGCAGAGAGAGGTCTGTTGGCTGCATCTGTCTCAAAATAGGCAAGCCTGTTTGCTTTTGAATCACAAGGCATCAGAAGAAACAAGCAAAGTTTCCTACTCTGAATGCGAATTGTCTGCTGGCCACAAGAATTTCCCACAAGGTACAGTAGTGGCAGGCACCACATATCTCTACAAGGCATCAGAGTACATTTTATAACTCCTGTAGAGAACTGGGGCACCAGCTCTCTTGACCTCAGAACCACAAAGAGAACCACTTATGTCTCCTCCTTTCCACTGCTAACAAGAGAGTAACATGCTGTTCCCAAGGACTCTGTAAACAATGAGAGAGGCACTGCATGGCCTCTACTGCAGAACAGTTCCTGCTCTTCTAGGGGTACCATCTTGTGGACATATAACACACTTCCTAGAACACTCCCATATCTCACAGCAGAGGTGCAATTTAATCAACAAGAGAAGAGCCCACCTGTAAAAAATGGTAGCCAGTGCTTTAGCTACTGACAAGGCATCTTTCTTCTGCAGAGGAACAGCCTCAATCCATTTAGTGAAGTAATCGGTCACAATGAGGACATGTGTATTGCTCTGGCTTGTCTCAGGAAAAGGTCCTGCATAAACAAGCATTTAAAAATAAATACATAAATAANCTTGAGGTTCTTCCTCTTGATGGAGCAGAAGCTGGGCGGGAAGCAGCCCTCGGCCAGCAGCCGGTAAATGTCCTCGAATTTGCTGCTGGGGACGCACGGTTCGGCCGCCACCACCACCTCCTCTTCGGCCACTTGCAGCGACGACTCCATGACCGCCGCGGGGACCCGGGCCGGGCGCGTGCCCGACGACCGCGGGCCCGACCCCGAGGGGCGGGGGGAGGAGGCGCGGCCACGCGCGGCGCAGGGACCGTCTGCAAAGAGCCGCCCCGGCGTTGAGATCGCAAGAAGCCGCGGAAAGCGGAGGGAAATAGCGCTTTACCGCCGCCTCCTCCGCTCCGCTTTGTCCTCGGTTTGGAATTTTCCGACGGCCCCTCCCGCGCGCACCGGAAGCGCGGCGGCGGCGGCGGATCCGTTGCCGCCATCCGGCGGGAAGCATGGCGGCGGGGCGGCCGTTCCGCGGCTGCGCGTGNTCAGTGTGACGCTGTAACATCACCCAAACAAGGAAGGTAAAAACCAAGCCCAAAAAACAACTGCTTAAAAAAGCCAAAAAACTTTAACTCTTTCCGGCTGTCTTTTAGACAGTACAGTTCTGTGACCCTTGTTAGCAACAACACACCCGTCGCAGCCTCAATTCTGAGTAACTCACAGCCACAACTCCTATTGTGTGTGCAGTGGGACCTGTGCCAGGCAGGTCGCACCCTGGTAAGCTGCTACAGCTCCCTTGGCAGCTCTTCAGCGCAGAGGTAGGCGGCTGTCACTCACGTGTGACCATAAATCTGCCACGCTCCCTGACAGCGGGTGCAGAAACCTTGAAGAGCTTGTGAGACAACCACAAACACTCACCGTGAACAGCTAATCCCAGCACTTCCCAGGGGGACTCCACTTTAACAGGTCTGGCTTTCCGTGACATGTTTTTGTTGTGCTCTGCGTTCTGGCACGTTTCGCACATTTTGATCTGGAAAAGGAAAAGTGGTATCAAAGGACTTTAAAATATGCTGACAAGTTATGTCAGATTCTGAACAGGTCATAAGTAAGTGGGACAGTACCTCTGTGCAGCTTTCTTCTACCCAATAAAAAGAGGGACACGAGAAAAAGAGAACACAACAGGCTGACACAGTCCATCTCCAACAAAACTCAACTGACAGCTTTCTCTGACACTATAACCAACTTCCTCAACGTGGCCTAAAGCAGAGACATTTCTCATCCTGGTTTTGGGCAAATATTTATTGCATTTCTTTCCTAATGGCCAGAGAAATTACCAGCCCTAGGATACCGGAGGGGTACTGTCCGCACCACGTAGCGTAGCCACACTTCTCCAAAGCAGGTTGTGCTGCTGAGTCCTGCTGCAGGGGGATTTCAGCAATGCAATAGGTGAGGCCAAGCAGCCTGGGAGAGCTGGTGGAAACACAGTGCTCCTCTCTTTACAGCAGTTCATGGAGCTGAGGAGCTCCGGCAGGAGTCCAGCCTGCTCACAGCTAGACTCAGCAGTGCTCTGTCTGAACCAATCCCATACTCCCACATTGGCCAACACTGCCCTGCATGAGGATGCCTACCTGTGCAGGTTTACTGACGCTCAGGGGAAAGGACATCCAATCTATCCAGCTGCCTGAAGACGCTCCAGCAGTTTTGCCTGCAGAGTGGCCCAGTGCGTGGCCCCAAAGCAACAGCACTAGCAGCAACACCATCCCTGCATCAGGGCTCTCCCAGCTGCTCACTGGGGACTCCTGCCTGAACATCCCGGGAAAGCTGCTCCAGACTTACCCAGTCCACCACATCCTTCACAATCCCCAGCCAGTAGTACCGGCTCTGAATGCGGTGCACCGTTTTCTTCTGGCCCAGGTGGTTCCCGATCTCGGTGAAGTGG
>VXAB01013650.1:99825-161603 GCA_013399175.1 Odontophorus gujanensis
GGCGGTGCTGTCAGCGGGCCGTCCCATTTTTAGGGTCCCTGAGGGTCCCGTCCAGCTCGGGACGCTCTGTGGGTCCGATCCCCGCGGGGTGAACTGAACTCGTGGGGTGTACCGAAGAGGATTTGCTGCCCGAGCTGTGCGGTGATGGACGAGCCTGTCCCAGCGCCGCTTAGCGTTAATCCCCGCCTGACAAGCCCCGTCTGCCTCCCAGGAAACGTCTTCATTGTGGACAAAGCTTTTCTTGTCAGGACGTAAGCCAGACCCAGAGCGATTCATGAGGTGTCAGAAATGCCCGAAAGGGCTGAAAACTCACAGCTCCTGTGACACATCCATGGAAAGACTTGAGTTAAGCCATCCATTGTGCAGATGTGTCTCAAATCCCTCTTAGGCATCTGGGTTTTTAAATATTTACTCAACTTGTCTTGACTATGAAAAAGCAAAAGCACACACTCGGGCTCCCAGAAGTGCCCTGAGCGAAAATAACTGCTTTAGAACAATGAGCAGATTCCTGGAATTGTTTTAGTTATCCTTTCTGGTTCTCTAGCACGATGCTCTGTTGTTTATTCCTAGATTGAAGCAGAAGTGCAGAGAAGAAAACAGCTGGTTCATCAGTCAGCAGAGCGCAAAGCCATCATCTCACAGTGTTACAAACGAAAACACTCAGAAGTGTACACTCTTCAGGTAGATCCAGCCAGACTCCTCCCCACTGCACTAAGAATAAATCTGTCCAGTTATACTTAGAAATACCCATGAACTACAACAAGACAGAACTTACTGGTAACACTTCCTGCCAGAGAAGTAACACCAAGTGAGACTATTAGCTTTGCTCCCTAGTCTCTACATGTTTTCCTGTGTGTTTGTGGAAGTTCACGTCCATCTCGGGCTGTAAAAGACTGTGTAAGCTAACTGTGTTTCTGTTTACATTTATCATCCTTCCCTTGGCACCAGGATTCATTTCTGGCCCCAGATTTTCTAGAAATCGTTAGATACTGCATGTCACCAGATGCTAATGTCCACGGCCTCCTGCGCTACACCGAGTCCTTCTCAGGTACAGAAAACAACCCATCATCAACAGAGAACACCCATGTGACCCTGCAGCTTCAGTGATGGCAGCTGTTTCCAAGCCCTGTGTTTGACAGCTCGGTTTTGATGCACAGCTGGGACAAGCAGGATGTTATTTTCTGCTTGACGAGAGTCTCTGGAGAGGCAGTATTGTGCAGCAGTTATGTTGTGGACGAGATCCTGTTTTCTGCTTTTCCAATCCCAGTCTGCTGATGTCTCATCAGAGGCTCTCACTGCAGCAGGGCTGGGGTTTTGTTTGTACCATAATGGCACAGGGGAGCCTGCTGAAGGAACACTGTTAGCTTGAGGGGCTTGGTTTTCCCTCCCCGGTGCTTTCCCGTTTCAGACAATTCCCTTCGGTTAGTCTGAGCTGAAATATTTTCAGTCCAATTTTCAGCCTTTTAAAAAGAGATCTGGGCTTTCAGCTTCCCTGGTGGCAGTTTTGAAGATCCCTCCCTGCCAGAAAGTCTGGTGAAACGTGGAAGGGAAGCTGCAAAGTTGCCTCTTTTTCTCAAGACAAAAAGAAAAGAGACAAACGTGTGTGTACAAGGCTCCTGTTGGTTATTTTCCCAAGAAGTAGTTTCCAGGCACATCACTTTTTCACAGTCTTTATCGCAGTTCCTATATCCTTAATACTGAGTTCCCCTTAGACCTTTAGGGCTCCACCCTGCAAGGCAGTGCAGACAGCTTGGCCGTCCCAGAAAGCTGGGCTGGACAAGTAAATTCCCCAGCCTTGGAACAACCTTGAGTCCCTTTTATCCACGGGCACTGCCAGTGATGAGTTGTTGCTTTACTGCCCCTCCTCTGCAGCTTCTGGACCCTCTCAGAGCATTTCCTTGGCACCTACAGCAAGCATTTAAATTGGTGCCGGGTCTCACAACTGGATGGGGAAGCCTAGAAGCAAGGGGTCAACATGAAAAATAACAAACCCATCCCAGAGCTGATCCTGAGGAACAGTGCCAACTCCTTAAGCAGCCAGAGCACTATGTGAAGTGTGCCTGCTGCGTTCTCACCAACATAGTCTAGCTAGAAAACACAACAGCCAAGAAGACTTTCCTGTTTTCCCCAGCAAACACTGTCTCCCTTTTCTCGACAGATAAGCGGATCTATCGACTCCCAGTGTTCACAGAGGAGTTCTGCCGATCCTTTATTGAGGAGCTGGAGAACTTTGAGCAGTCAGACATGCCTAAAGGCCGGCCCAACAGCATGAATAACTATGGGGTAGGACTTACCAGCTCTTGTGTGTCTCTAGGGGGAGTGTTCACAAGCACTGTTTACCTCCTTGCTTCACAATCCTTGCCATTCCAAACTGTCTGTCATTTGAGAGCAGATTCTTCAAAATGAAAGGGTGGAAGGAATGTAAGTTATTTGTCCAGAGGCAAAAGGACGGGCAAAAGCAGGGAGAAGGGGTGGGATCTGATATCTCAGAGCAACGAGCACCCTACAGTTAAGCAATGCATGTTTAAAACAAGGATTCTGTTTTAAAGACATTCAACTTTTGATCTTACTCTGTTAACCATCACTTTCTACCTCGATCCTCTTTCCTTTCCCTGTACCTGGAGTTTTTTGTTCCTTCCTTTAAGCAAGCAGCAGAGTTGGAAGAAAGCAAGACAGCTCAGCAGCTGCTTTGATGAAGCAGCAGATGTCAGCTGCTGGTCAGCTGTTCCCATCTCCTCTCTTTGGGACAGGTTTTGCTCAACGAGCTAGGGATGGATGAAAATTTCATCACACCTCTGCGTGAAAAATACCTGCGTCCCATCACAGCCCTGCTTTATCCAGACTTGGGGGGTGCCTGTCTGGACAGCCATAAGGCATTTGTTGTCAAGTACTCGCTGCACGAAGATCTGGATCTGGGCTCTCATTATGACAATGCAGAAGTCACCCTAAATGTTTCACTGGGAAAAGACTTCACAGAAGGCAATCTGTACTTCGGGGATTTCAGACAGGTACTGAGCACATTCCTCATCTGGACCCTGCTCCCGTTCCACTCTCTGTCCCCCAGTTTCAGAGCACTAACTGTGTTTGAAAAAGCAGTTGCTCACTTCTAACAGTCAAAACCAGTCCGTCCCTTCCCCTTTTCTAAAGTGCAGTGGTTACTTAGGGACCTCTTCTGCTACAAGCAAGTTAGCTAGTTGCAGCTAATTCAAAGAGAGGACAGGCACAGCTACTGTAATAGCAGCTGAAGCAAAGCAAACCAGCCCACCTTCCCACAAGGAAAATAATGATCAGGGAGGTACTGAGAGGGAGAGACAAAAGTTACTGCAGATGAGATTTAATTGCATTGCTGCTGTTATCAGGGGAGAGAGAAAAACCCCCACAGTGGTGAAACAGGTTTGGGTTGTTTTTTTTGTTTTTTGATTGAAACTCTGCCTTTAAATTCCCACTGGACCTGGCACTGAAAATCACTTACTGTAGTTGAAGAAGAGGTTGAACCGTGGGTGAAGAAAATTCAACTACTTGAACACTGTTCTTTTAGGGACTTTCTGGTGTAATGCCATATCCACCTCCCTCTGTTCCAGGATCCTTCCCCTGTGCCAAAATACATAGAGGTGGAACATGTGGGAACCCAGGGGCTGTTGCACCGAGGAGGGCAGATCCACGGGGCGCTTCCCATTGCCTCAGGGGAACGCTGGAACCTCATCATTTGGCTGAGGTCATCAGCCATCCGCAACCAGCTGTGTCCCATGTGCGACCAGAAACCCCAGCTGGTGGAGGCAGAGGGCTTTGGGGATGGGTTCACAGAAACCAGCGAGGACGACGTGCCCGAGACCGTGGATCTCTGCTCGGTGTGGTAGCAGGCGGTGGAGCACACGTCCTGCAGAGCACGCTGCCTCCGGCTCCTTTCTGCCTTCCCAAACCGCGCAGATAGACTTGGGCAGACGCTGAGTCATTTAAGAAGGAGCTGTCGCCTTGAAAGGTGACACAAAACCTTTGGTCCTGCTGGGAAGCCAGCTGCTCCCGCTGCTGCTGGGGTTGGAGGGCACACAGCCACAGCGGAGTGCTGGAGGAGCGCGGGGATGTGGACTGACACACTGCAGAGACGGTTCAGGTGCAGAGGACCACACCCGGCGCTGCTTTTCTTTCGCAGATCGCTCAGTGCCGACGGGCGGTGCGTTCCCTCTGTACGCGGTGCAATAAATCGCCACGTGCACCACTCGGCGCAGTTCGCGGGAGCTCCTGTCTCTGATCGCGCGCTGCCGGCACCGTGAGCTCGCGGGGACGCTCCGCAACCGCCTGCGGACGTTTACCGGGGAGAACGGCCACCGGAGGGGATCCGGGAGTGCTCCGCGCCGTCGGTACCGCCGAACCCCGGAACCATGGAGCGCGGCGCGGGACCCGGGCGGCGCCTTGTGAGGGAGGACCGGAAGTGGGCGGAGGATCCGGAAGGAGCGGCGCTCGGTGCGGACGGGGCAGGCCCGGGGATAACGGGGAGCGCGTGCACGCGGGATGGCCGTTCAAGGGTCGGGGTGCGCGCTTAAAGGGCGCGAGCACCTCTTAAAGGGGCAGCGCGCCTCTTAGATGCTTTCGGTATTTCCAGTCGGTGCGCGGCGCTGACCTCTCCCCGCAGGCCCCGGCGCGCCATGGCCCGCGGGCGGTCCCGGAAGCGGTCCCGGAGCAGCAGCCGCAGCCCCTCCGGGAGCAGACGGGAGAAGCGAAGCGCGAGGAGCAGCGCGGCCTCCCCGGGGCCCCGGCCGAGCTCTGCTGCCGCCAGGGAAGGTAGGGAGAGCCTTGCCCCGCTTCCCCCACCCCCTTCCCGTTTGGTGCTGCGCTGAGCCCCCTCTGTGCGTTACAGGAAAGAAGAAAGAGGGAAGGAAGAAAAAGAAGAGAAAGGCGAAAACTTCATCCTCTGACAGGTCTTCCTCCTCCCGTTCCTCGTCGTCCTCCTCCTCCACCTCCTCTAGTGACAGTGACACCAGAGCAAAGCGGCGTGGCAGAAGGAAGCAAGGGAAACACAAAGACAAGAAGAAGAAGAAGAGAATAAAGAAGAAATCAAAGAAGAAGTCAAAAGAAAGAGTTAAGGAGGAGAAAGGTGTGGATGAGGTGCCTCCTGGCCCTTCGCTGGAGCTGTGGCAGAAGGAGCTGCAGGCAGACCCCGGGCCAGGTAACTCCAGGCTGAGGAATGGCCGCTGTGCCCTGCTGGGGTTGGATACAGAGGGGCATCTGGCTCTTCTCCCTCTGTGGCCCATGCTGTTAAGTGTAGGGAGCCATGCTTGTGAGTTCATTGATAAATTTCACTCTGATTTCTGGATGTGAGCTGAGAACGACGACGCTGGATGAAAGGACATTGTCCATCCAGGCTGCATGGGGCTGTGAGCAGCCTGGTCTAGTGGGAGGTGGCCCTGCCTATAGCAGGGGGTTGGAACTACATGGTCCTAAAGGGCCCTTCTGACCCAAACCATTCTATGATAAAGCTGCTGCCTGCATTCATTCGGGACATGAAGCACACCCAGATCATCCTTCTTGTGGTTTATTGCTGAACCACCAGGTGCTGTGTTCCCATCTGCTCACTGCAGGCACAGTGCTGCAGCTGCTGGTCCTGCCAGCATGGCTCTGACTAATGGACACGTTCCAGTTTTGACAGATGAACAGAAGTCCCGGATCCAGGCTATGAAGCCGATGACCAAGGAGGAATGGGATGCAAGGCAGAGTGTCATCAGAAGAGTTGTGGATCCTGAAACAGGGAGAACCAGGTATGGTTGCTTTGGGCGGAAGGGAGGTGATGGGAGGTCCGTCCCTATCCAGATTGTATAGGATGGAATCCTGGAAGATGAGCAGCACTGCCTAGAGTGATGTCCCCCTTAACAGCAAGATTTGCCCTGCAGGTCCTCTCCATCAAACCTGCTGTAACTTACCCTGAAAGTGGCAATTTTACATCAAGTGGAATAAAATTTTCACTGTTCAGAGCTGCAAAGTGCCATTCCTAGCCACAGGTGCCCCAGCTCCAGATAGCATCCAGGAGTGAGCAGGGAGGGAGTGGGTCTGTCCCCCTTGGGGTTACAGGCAGCAGACTGAAGTTTGTTTAGCTGCCAAAGGGAAATGACCCAGTTTGTAATAAGCTGCATCTTCCAGCAAACAGAAAACATCGCAGTGAGGAGAATTGGGTATGACAAGTCCAGTCTTAAAATAGAAGGCAGCCTGCAGGGCTTAGGGAGGTGTGGAACTAAGGTCAGTTCCCTGTAAAGCATGTAATGAAGACAATTAAATTCCTGTTCATGCCTGGGGGTGTGAGGTGCTTCTGATGCTGCAGGAAATATGTTTGGGTGAGATGCTATGATCTGGCTGCCTTCCAGGCCAAAACTGGCTCCTGTTTGAACGGCCCTGCAGCTCCCTCAGGCAGTCGGGAGCAGACCTGAATTCAGTGGGGGAAAAAAAAGAAAGGTTTTGCAGAAGCTGAGTCCACTGCTGTTGACAGTGAAGGTTCTGCAGATGGTGGGGTGGGAGGAGATGTTTTCTATTGCAGATATTTTCTCCTTCAGCATGCAAATGTGACTAGCTCAGCACATCACAGATGCAGGGCCCATAGCCTTGGACAGGACCAGTTGGTTCAGCAGGAGGATGCTGCTTTCTTTGGGGACCATAGTGGTGCTGGCTGCAGCTTGCTGATGCTTATCCCATACGAGCAAGGGAAAAACTTGCCTTGCTGTTGTTTGATATGGCACAGAAGATGTGTTGTGGTTTAACCTGGAAGGTTGCTGAGCACCACACAGTCGTTCACTCATTTCCCTCCTTTGCAGTGGGAAGGGGGAGAGAATCAGGAAACAAAAAAAACAAAGTAGAACTTGTGGGTTGAGATAGGACTATTTACTAAGATAGAGAAAAGGTTAATAATTAATACATACATAGGTATATAAAAAATATATAACAAGTGATGCACAAGCAATTGCTCACCACCCCGACTGATGACCAGCTAGCCCCTGTTAAGCAGTGAGAGAACTCTCATGCCTTTCAGAAGTCCTTCCCCTTGATGTCAAATGGTACAGAATATCCATTCAGCCAGCTGTCCTAGATCTGCTCCCTCCCAGCTCCTTGTGCCCTTTGCTGAGAATGGCCTTGGCTCTGTACAACACTGCTTAGCAGAGACTATAAACATCGGTGTGTTAGCATTGTTGTTCTCCTAGAACCAAAACGTAGCATTATACCAGACACTCAGGAAAAATCCATCCCAAGTGAAACTCTTAAGATGCAGCTTCAGGGGTGGGGCAGTCACTGGGCTTTCACAGAGGTGCACCAGCCCAGCTCCTGGTCCTTGAGTGTCTGTCCCATACAGTGCTGGAGCATTTCATTCAATTGTTTTCCTGACACATACTGCATGGGGCAGGGGGAACCAGCGTGGGTCCTCACACCTCGTGGTCCTGTGCTTGTCTTCCAGGCTTATTAAGGGAGATGGAGAAGTGCTGGAGGAGATTGTCAGCAAGGAGAGACACAAGGAGATTAACAAGGTACTGAGGCTGGTGGCCACGTTGTTTTGCCTCTCGGGGGGGGGCTCCACCAGGGCAAACTTAGTCCTGGCAGCCCTACAGAGGCCCCAGCCAGTGGGTGCTGTGGTCTTTTGTCCTGGGGAAGGCTGTGTTCTGAGTGCTCATCTCTCCCCTTCCAGCAAGCCACGCGTGGGGACGGGCTGGCCTTCCAGGTGAGATCGGGGATGCTGCAGTGAGCCTGTGCTCCAGCTGTGCCAGGGCCCTGTCCTGCTGCGGCCACAGCCCTGCTGTGCACCACCTGTGCACTGATGATCTGGACCAGCAGGCAGCACCGCATTGGTACGCCTCCCCGGGGCAGCATCATTCACTCTGTAAGTTACTGACTGGGAAGGAGAGAGATCTTAATGGTTCATCTCCCTCTAAACAGCTTCTCTCCTTCCTCTCACGACTGGGGCCAGTGTGGCTGTAGCGCTGCTTGCCCTGGTGCCCCTTTTAAAGCCTGAGGAGCTCAGTAGCACAGCAGTGCTGATGCCTTAACTCTGGGCTTTTGTTGGCAGGAGCTGGCATAGGGTCTGCAGCAGGGCTGCAATGCTGGCAGCTGTGTCTTCCGTTCAGGGGCTGCTCCTGGCTCCTGTGCTCCTCCGTCTGCCCTATGCACTGAGAAACTGGTGGCAGGGGTTTTGCTATCCCTTTGTGGGGAGAGGAGCCTTTGCCTTGCTCTCTTCCTGCCCTTCCCTGCAGTGCAGGCCCAGGAAGCAGCAAGGCTTGGAGGCAGCTTGGGCCCACGCCCACAGCAGCTGTGACACATGGCTGTTGTTTTTCCCCCACTGCAAAGTGCACGCATCAACAAACCTTAAAGTAAAATAAAGTGGTTATAGGGCAGATGAATGCTGCAGGACTGCTCTGCACAGGTTTCCATGCTCTGTTTGTTGCTCTAACCCCCATTAAAGTAGTGCCTGCTCACGTCCTGAGCTTTGTGACTTCTGTTTCTAGAACCTCCCCAATAAGCAGACAGAGACGAGCCTTCCCATTTCTTTAATCTGTGTAACTCACAATGATACTGTACACGAAGCACACCCAGTCACTGGGACGATGCACTAACAGCAAGGAGGAGAAGGAAGTTGTACAGAAGGTTTGTCACACACAAGCAAGTCGTCTGCACGACACCGCGCCCGCCGCGCCGTGCCCTGCGGTGGTTCCCCACGCGCCCATCCGCCACCCCCCCACCCCAGAGCAATTTTTTGTAAATAAAATATAATTAACACCGTTGAATATAAAATCGAGGGTATCAACAGGCAGAGAGGGCGCTGAGGATGGGGAAGGGACCGTAAGGCTTCTAGAACTAACAGGAAATGCAGCAACGTGGCGATACCTGAAGAAGGGGCTGCTACAGCAAGCACGGCGGCTGCTGGGCGGAGCGGCGGCGGCGGTGACCCTTTGGCTAGTTCCTGCACTCTGCTCGTGGGTTGGACACTGTAAACGTTTTTTGGTATGAGAATCTCACCTCGTCTGACAGAGCGAGCAGCCCAGGAAAATGATTCAGAGGGAGTGCGTGGGCTATTTTGGTTTTTCTTCCTTGAAAAGGATTTTAAAGGGACAGCGTCAGGTAGAAAGTTTGGCCTAATAGTTGAGAGAGATACAGAGCTGATTGTTAGAAAAATCTGAGCTCTGCAGCAGGGTTTGATTCCCATGGAAATGAATGAAAAAAAAAAAAAAAAAAGAGGAAAAGAAAAGAAAAAGAAAGGAGAAGCCTAAGGCAGCCTGTGCAGGGTGTGCTGTGTCGTGTGAGTGCAAGAGCAACATGGGCCAAGGGCTGACCAGACAACAGCCAGGAGGAGGAGGCCAAGGAACTCTTCGTAGTCTTTCATTTCAAAGCAAACGAGTTATTCATAACAGAAATAAATTAGGTCTTCAACCTGACAGTGCCCCTTTAGTAAGGATCGAATAGACAGTCGTGTTTCCCTCCCTGCATCCAAATGGATCCTCTTCCAGACATGTAGAAAGGCATTGGGTCACATGCATCGCTCTCCAAAACAGCTCAGAACAAACAGGTTATAAACACAGAGTTAAACTATTGCTATTGTTCTTTGTGAGTAGCACATTGATCTTTTATTTCGGAGAGATGAGTGCCAGATGGGGGTGGCCAAAGATAGACTGATGTCAACTGTGATGGACTGAACTGGTGGAGAAAACTCACTGGCCTATTTCCTGGTAACTACACCCACGTCATCTGGTATTATTGCAGCAATAAAGGTCCTGCTCTACAATTGCTTCTCCATGTTGGATTTGCACAGATGGGGGGCAAGGAAAGGACGTGGGGGATTTCAAGAACTGAACAAAGGGTGAGGACAGAGCGCTATGATTGTCAGTCTAACTGGTCAGTAGCTGCTGGGAACATGAAGTGATGGAGAGGTGAGTATAATATTGCACTTCTGCATTCATTGACAGTTACATTAAAGTTGGTCCATGAAGTAATTGCTTTGTACATAATGCCTGAAACAAAAAGCTACATTTTTAAATATTAATAAACCCTGAAGGCTCCAGTCCCTCCAGACATTTCTTCCTCTACATAAATAAATAACTTTCAATTTTATATACCCCACTTTTTATGTTGAACATTTACATTCGCCTCTGTTTTACACTATCTACACGTAAGAAAACGCAAACACCTCATCAGCATTGGACAGCACACAGCCTGCACCTCGCCTCCGCTGTGGACTTTGAGGAGAGTGGAATTTTGCAAAGGCCACATCCAAATTCACAGAGATCATTTTGTGACGTGGTTTGGTGACTTCACAGAATGGACTGTGGCTTGGCTTCCTACTCGGATGGCAACGGTTTGATCGAATGTTCGACTAGCAAAAAAGCTGGGACAATTCACATTGGTTTTAAACCCAGTAAGCTCCGGATGTACATTCAGAGGGAGCTCAGCTGAGTCCACAGAAAGGGAAGTCAGTTTTCGGTAATAAAAGTCATCAGATACATTCTGTAATTGAAGAACTATCAAAGAGAAGTGGTGAAGCAGTTTGCAGTCAGGCTGCAGGACGGGGGAGCTGCACTGTCCCTCGGTCGACCCAGAGCGCCGCGAGCACGAGGTCTGCGGGTGCCTGACGTGAGATCTGCCCAGCGTGGCCCGGGGCCATTGAGCAGAGAGCAGTGTTCACAGTGCTGCGTGTCTCAGTGCGGCCGTCCTGCACTTCGTATCGAAACAGATAATAAAATGAAGCAGCCAGTCTAAAAAATTTTGTTAGAAATAAGATCGTCGGAAGTAGAAAGTGATATAAATACAGGAAGGTGCGGTGGGGGTAAGCGGGGTGACACACAGTCGGGGAGCTCAAGTAGGACTATAAAATCTCCACGTGAAGAGGCCAACTGGAGCCTGTAAATGGGCCACCCAGGTGTGTGCAAGGAGGGAACCAGGCCCTGGGCTGGGGGCACGGGGCTCTGCTGAGCCCCCACAGCAGCCACTGTTCTCACTGGCAGCACAGCAGGCAGCTCCCTCTGCCACGGATCAGCCCCAGCTCCAGCAGCACACCAACCGTTGGCTCAGGCACATCCACTGAGAGACACACCAGGAAAATGAAGATATGGCCTTTTCTTACGCTTGCCCGACTCTGTTGGCACACTTCCTTACAGTCTCCTTACTGGAAAAACTTCTGCACAGAATTATTGTCTTTAAATATATACACATACATATATATATAATGTGTGTGTGCGTATGTATATGCACACGTATATACATACATACACACACACACAACCTGGTAGCAATATTTAATTGTCATGCACTACAAACAGTTGGGTGTAGCTACATGAGATGGTAACAGGTTTCCATTCTAAAAATCATCAGTGCAAAAAACAATGAGGTTTTACAGTTCAGTAACTACAGGTCAAAGAAGCGAGTCTAGTTCCCACTGAAGCTGTGACTGAGCTTGGAGAGAACCCAGGAAGAAGAAAATGTCTCAGAGGTGGGAGTTGAGAGAGTCAGACCCTGCATCTGAATGAGAAGAACTGCTTGCAAATATATGGTGGTTAGTTTTGGAAATAATATATAGCATTAATATTTGGAGACTTCAACAGCAAATTAAGTGTCTGAGGCTTGCAACAGCTCAAACAGAATAGCTTGTGTTCTTCTTTTCAGAGGTCACTGCATTCAATTCCATTGGCTTCTAAAATGTCTCTTTAAAAAAGTAATAGTAGTACCAACCCCACTTGCTCGGGTGTGAATCTGCCGACATCCTTCCCTTCCCAACATCATCCACACCGTCCTGCTTTGCCACTGCACATACTCCTTGAGAATGTGGCTGAACGTGAGGCTCTCGGTACAGGTAAAGCTCCATGCCAAATCCCACACCTGGGGCTGTCTGTGCCACAGGAGCAGAGTGCTCACTGACCCCAACCCCGGCCCTGCACTGGCACAGCCCCTCCAATGGCTCCCGAGACAACCAGGAGCAAGTTCCCCAACCTCACCCCCTGTTCTGTGGCTCTGAGGACAGCACTCGGTCACACATATCGGAGTGATGGCTAACAAGGTGAGGAGGCACGTATTTACAGTCACAATACCTGGATAAGAGAAGGAGGCAGGAAAGAGCACGATCTTGACCTGGAGACTTCCCCCCCCCCCCCCCCTAAGTTTCCAGCTGTTCCTTGAGCTCACACCGCACGAACCCGACGCTCCTGCTTGCAAGGCCTGCACGTTCTGCGTGGGAAACATCCCATCTCTTCCCAGAATACCACGATGTTATGAGAGTAGCACCATATTTACCCTTCCACACTAACGCCGGCCTCATCCCTCTTTCCTTTTCTTCTCCCATGGCTGCAGCCGACAGTCGCTGGCTCTGGCACGGCTACTTCTGCCCCAGGAGGCCAGACTCCAGGCGGGACGCGGCGCTGCGGCCCCAGCACCCCGTGGCGATGCTCATACTCCTTTGGCTGCGTTCCCTGTCCCTCTCCTTGTCGCCGTCGGACTGGCTCTGCGTGCGCTCCGGGCGGTGGCCTCCAGCAGCGGAGGGCTGCGAGGAGATGGTCCTCAGCAGGTGATTTCTTTTGCGCAGGAACTCAGTCTGGCTGGGCAGGCCGAAGCTGCCCTTCCTCAGCGCCATGCGCGTGGTGTTCTTGGCGGGGCGCGAGCGGTGGTTGTACTCCAGCTGTGCCAGGTGGGCCGCGTACCCCTCCGTGATGAACTGCAAGGCAAAGAGGGACGGGGGGAAAGCGGTCGTGTCTGTCCAGCAGGCACTACGCAGCTGAGGCCTGTCCCACCCCTCAGATCGTTTCTGTGGCCCTCCTCTGGACTCGCCCCGCCAGGTCCCCGTCTCTGCTGTACTCAGGGCTCCACATCTACACCCAGTAACCACGTGGCAAACACCAACTCGGGGACAGGTTTTAGGGGGACCACGGTTCCACTGCGTCCCACGGGAAGCCCGTGGCGTTTCAGGCAGCACTGGCAGGGCTCAGAGCAGCTGGCTCCTACCTGACACTGGCTCTGCAGCTTCTTGGTGGGTCGGCCAACAATGTAGATGTGTGTGGGTGGGAGGCTGATGGAGCTGTACACTGAGATGTCCTTGGTGGATCCATATGCCGCGTGGATCCTCATGTGGAGCTGCAGAGAGAAAAAGCAGCACGCGGTCGGAACATATGGGCGCTCCATGCTGCTCAACAGGCAGGGTTTGTTGTTTTTTAATAGCATTTGTGGGAATCTTAGGTCAATAACTTATGTAAGTTCCCAGCTGGATAATGCATCGCTGAGCAAAGCATTAATTAACAGAGCTGAGGAGGTTTACAGGCCAGGACAAGGGGAATAACGGCAACAGCAAAGCAGATCTGCCCTTGCTGCTTTTCACTGAGGTCCACAGGGGCAAGGGATGGTATGCACTTGGCTGCCTGCTTGTCCTGGGGGGGAGGAGAGCTTTGCAGCCTCCTGTGCAGCCATGATTAGCATGCTGCGTTCCCCTTGGGTGGCCATGCTGCCACCATGCAACACCCACTACTCATTGCTGCAAGACGGAGAAGGGACAGGCAGCAAAACTCTACAGGTGGTACAAGGCCACTCCCCATTCCCCTCTGCCCTCCAAAGGACACCTTGGAGCAGCAGGTTACACGATGGGCGGACAGAGAAGCTCTGAACAGGTGACTAAAGCACTTGAGGAGGGAAGGAGAGACACTGCTCCCTCTGTTTCACTTGGCATTCA
The DNA here is from genome assembly GCA_013399175.1 of Odontophorus gujanensis. NCBI lineage: Eukaryota > Metazoa > Chordata > Aves > Galliformes > Odontophoridae > Odontophorus > Odontophorus gujanensis. The sequence continues at coordinate 113,495 of VXAB01013650.1, forward strand.
GTGTTGGAAGAACCTGCGATGAAATGGGACAGTGCAGAGCAGAAATGACACAATTTAACAGCACAGGCACTCGTGTGGAGCAATAAAAGGACGAAAATAAAATGAACAGAGATTAATCTTCCACTGCGGGCCGCACGGCTGCCAAGAGACCGGTGCTGACGGGGGCAATTGGATGAGCAGCAATCTCAACCTGTGCTACAGTCGTATTTCAGCAGACACAGGCTTACATCTGTGATGAGGGATTTCAGGAAGTTGGCCTTGTGCCGCAGCGGGTCGTGAACGAGCCCATCGCAGAACGAGACGATCCCATGGGGGAAGTTGTGCTGTGCTAACCACGCTACCACCCTCTGCTTCTGCATGTCGGGGCGGCCCGTGACGTAGATAATGAGGTAGCCAAGGTCTTGCCAGTGCCTAGAAGAAAACCCACAGATCCATGGATTACAGACCTAGTGTAATGCCACGGCCAAAACAAACGGACCAGCCCAGCCCCTGCTGCTCACCTTACAACATCGACTGCTCCAGCGCGGACTTTGGGGTCACTGCCCATGATGGATACACTGGCTGCAAAGGAGCCGTCAATGCTGAACACCACAAACTCTGTCCCCTTTGGCAGAACTGTAATGTAGCTGTCTGCGTATGTGTGGTCACCCCTGGAAGGGAAACGGGTTCTTCCAGTCCTCGACATACAGAAGTTCTTACAGCAGCATCTGAACCTGTCCCAAAGCCTCCAAGAGCTGTGCCACCCTCAGCTGCAGCAGTGATGGACACTGCAGGAAGGGCTGTGTGTTAAGATGTGGCTGGCAATTGTGCTCTGGAGCCCTACAGTCAGTGTACTTCAGTGACTCAAAGTGGCAGCAACAGGAGCTCAGCTGGAACCTCCTGGGCTGTAAATAACACTGAGTACAGAGTTCTGTCCTTCAAGGACAAGTCTATGTCATTTAAAATACACTCAGTTGTGCATTTTTGCATGAGAAAGCAAGGCCATGCCCCTGTGGCTGCAGAAGGCCTGCTCCTGCAACCAGATCTCAATTACCATCCTACTGATGATACAAGAGGCAGAACAAAACACACATCTTCCTCGTACAGCTGCAGAGTACAATTTTGTTCCTGTTGCTAGCAAACCAGGCTCTAATCACACTCAGTAATCAGAGCTGCCACAGAAGGAGGGATCATATTCTTGTTATCAAATTTCTCTTCTGTTATGGGCAACAGAACAGGTCTACAGCTTTGTCATGCAGTCCACGTGGCATGTTTCAAGCCTACGGTCTCCTGTCACAAGCTAAGCCACGGCCACCCAGGGCACCTCACCTGACCACCATCTTGACGGGGTACACGCCAATGCCCAGGCGTCTGTTCTCAGGGATGACATAAGAAATTCTGCCACTGCTGTTGCTGATCTCAGTGTCAAAGTAAACCCACTCTCCTGATGGTGGCTGAGTCATGATGTGAATGTCCACCTGGGAAGAGAGTGAGTCTGAGTCAAACACAGCACTGAAGACACGGACCAGCAGTACAGCAGGCCAAGGGTGAGGACCTTCCAGCCAAGCTCCTTTGGCCTGGGTCCTGCTTCCACCCTCTGTGCTTCACTAGATCTGAGCTGGGAAGCAGCTGAACACTGCGATGTGGTAACAAAACCTGACTTCTGTGCTCAGTTGAAGCAGGGGATCCTGGCCAAGGGCAGCAAGCCCACGCAGGCAGTGACTGAGCACTGATCAATGCTGCCTGTCCCTGTCCCCCATTCTTTTCACCACACAGTGCACAACCCCATAGCAGACAGTACCTTTTCTCCTGTGAGTGTGACCATATCTAACGGACCATACATAAACCTTCCAGTCAAGGTTTGAGGCCCATCTTCATTAGCAATGGTGTCATTTATCCTGTGGTTGGCTGTGACATTCTATACAAGTCAAGAAGAAAAAAAAGCAAAACCAAAGGGTCAGTCCTTTGAGTTCAGCGACGAAAAATCCCACAGGGGAATACCAAACACAACCAGGCAAATTAGAGTGTGGGTTCCTCTGTGTCATTCCCCTCCAGTTCATCCACAACTCTCAGCCCCTCTACATGAGGGTGCTCCCCACTGCTGCAGCCCCTTACCCTCAGCTTCACGTGCGTCCTCTTGCGCAGCCACTTCTCACGGGGCTTGGAGGGGGTGAAGACAGACACCTCCTTCCCATCCAGCTCTAACACGCTTGAGTTCTCGTGCCTCATCACCTGTGGGAGGACGGAGACCACGAACAGATCACTCACTTGCACAGTGCCTCTTCTTCCTGTGCTCTCCTCATCTCCCCAGCCAGCCCTGCATAAGGATAATGCCTGGACTGAGATGGCCCAAGTTTACCTGCTGGGCATTTGGTTCATCAGCTAGCAGGTTTTAGAAGTTCCTCCCACAAGCAAAGATCAAACTGTTCTCTTTACAGCCTTAATCCTAGCTGGGATGTAGGTAAAATGGAGGGTTATGTTGTCAGGAGGCACAAAACTGACTCAACCAGCAGGAAGAGCACTGAACACAGAGACCTGCCCTTCCTCCAGGAATTCACTAGTCTGACCTAGCGTGCTCTTACTCTCCCCTTTCCATTCCAGAGTGTAACACCACAGATCACAAAGTCTAAGAGGTATCTCAAAAACTGGAACCCTGCAAGAGAACTCCACAACTGGCAGTAGTCCTTAGTGATCCTGACCATCCAAAATAGTACAGAGACTCTAACGTGTGGGCTCTTTTACATAGCTAGTGTGGTCAATAGCTCTACAGCTGGCCCAGGCTGCAGTGGTCTGGCACGACAGCTTGCTTTGCAGAGCTGAAGATGTTTTAATTCCAGGGGAACAGAAAAAAGACCCCAGGGAGGATGTGCTTGCTGGGAAGGGATTTCATGAAAATCTGAGGTAAGCAGAATAACATATTTTATGGGAAATTATTTAAATCAGGAACCTATTTTGAGTCCTATTTGGGCTTGTTTTAACAAGATTCAGTCGTTGAAGGCTGAAACTATTCAACAGTTTTTTTTCTATGCATTGTCCAGAGATTAGAAAGAAGTTCTTATTAGGGGGAGAGATGGCTTGGTGCTCTGTAAGAACAGCAAGAGGACAAGGAACGTGAAAAATGACAGTTTCAAGGCAGAGATGAGTGAGCAGAGACAGGCACCAGAGGAGGAGGGGAACCACACTACAGAGGCAGTCACCAGCAGGCTGAGAACGGATGGAGAGCTGCAGGATATGAAGTGCCACACTGTGCTACAGACCCTGGTTTGGGCTAAACCCAGTGGGGCATTTTGTGCATGACACTGTGATGACTGTTCCCACTTATGCACAATTATGGGTCTCTTGCTCTCAGAATCCCTGAGAGGATGAGCTCAATGTGGGGCTGTGGTTTCACAGCAGCTGATCCAGCGAGCAGAGATCTCTTGCTGGGTTGGATACAGCCAGAAAAGAAAGGGTCTCCCTGGATTACTGCTGCTGCTCTGCTGCCTCCAGCACTGACATCTCTGTTGTTTATGGTTCCCACACAATTTTGAAAACAGCCCTGAAAGAAAGTTTGCCAACAGAGTCATAAATAATTGAGAGCTGCAGTGAAGGGGGCTGAGAGAGCAGGGACAGCTTAACAGCTGAGCTAACACAAAGCAAGTCCAAGCACTGTAGTGGGCAACACACCCAGTTTTAGTTTTCTTTCTCCATTTCTATGCTCTTAAGTACCTTTCCTTGTGGGTGTTCTTACTTTGTAAGGCAAACCCCCCTCCCCAGCTCCAAGGAACTGAAGAAAAAAAAAATCTGTTTTAGGAAAAACATATTTTAAACAGTAAGTTGAAATCTCAGGCCAAATGTAGGTTGACAGAGTCTGAGGTGTTAGACTCCAGAAACCCCATTTACCTGACCCCAGGAAAACTGCTTTGTATTGGAGAAATGAAAAATTAATCCCCCATGGTAACTTAGCCAAAACTGAGAACCCAACCCTATCCATCAACTCATGTTAAATTCATACAAAACTTCTCCTTCAGTTTTACTATATTTGATGCTATTTATATTTACACACTGAAAAGTTTCGTTTAAGTTCAGACTAGAGATCCAAAGTCACACACACACAACAGCTCTCTTGCAAAAAACAAGTGCCACCATCTTTTGCCACTGGGATCTGATGGGAAACAGCTCCAGGCTCACTCCAAGGCTCCTTGGTCAGACTGTCTAAAACCTGCTCTGATGACAAAACCTGGGCCCAAATTAAACAGGTGAAACAGCATATATCCAATGATTCTGCATGGCTCTGCTAGCAACACAGGTTAGAAACAAAAAGAAAGGGAAGAAGATGGACCTGCAGCAGCAGAGTTACACGAATGATGGTGGAAAAAACAAAGAAGCCCCCTCCCCTTGTTTTTTTTTTTTTGTTTTCCTTTCTTCCCACAGCAGAAACAGGACCCAAGGGACAGCAGGGGTGGGAGGACCTGTCTCAGCAGGAAGGAGACGACGTCTGTGGATTCCCAGTAGCTGGCATGGAAGAGATGTGGCAAGGCGACCGTAGGGAAAGCCGTGAGAGCGTCGGGACAGTACAGAGCGTAGTCGATCCTTTTGGTTCCCCACCACTTGGCAGCAACTAGAAGCAAAAGAGCTGTTTAGACAGAGCAGGTTCTGGTGCACGCACGGTCTCTGCCACAGGGCTCTGGCTCCTGACTCCAGGTACTGGTAGGCTGCTCCCTGGCTGGTCACACTGGTAAGAGGCAATGACCACCCCAGGGCTCAGTGCCTGCCCAAACCAAGGGAGGAACACGTGGGAGCAGCAGCACTCGAGCTCTCCTTATTTTAAGGAGATAGGAAGGCACCAGAGGGCAGCTATTAACTGGCCACTATGGGAGGGACCCAAGGCTCCCATGCAGCCTTGTGTCAAAACAGAAGACAAAACACATCTCCTCTGGAGATAGGAGAGGAAGGATGTGTGAATGTTCTGCCCATTGCAGCACGTGCCCAGATCATCTCCAGCCCTGCTTTAAACTCCTTCACCAAGGTGTGAAAGACTTGAGCATCCAGATTTTGGCCACATCACACAGGACTGGAATATTGGGAGTCTGTGAGAGATGTTGAGATCACCACAAGGCAGGGTGGTACAGCACACTGCCAGGATTGGCAATCTCCAGCAAGTCCTTGTTGCCCACCCAGAAAGCATCCAGATGCTCTGGTACTCCCCTGCACAGAGGACTGAAAAATACAGTATTTGGGCTGGCATGGTTCAAGAAAATTTAGAAAAAAGTTTCTTCTCCCAGAGTGAACAGCTCAGGCACAAGTGAGTGGCAGCTGCCATTCACAGGAGGATCCCCACCACACTTCAGCACTGCCCTGAACTCTGCCCACGTACACATCCTTTCCAACTCCAGAACAAGCACATTTCAGCCCAAAGCCTCCAACCCTGATGGCAGTGAGGAGTCCTCGACTCCTGCACACTCCAGCCTGGAAGAACAGCCATGGAAAGAGAAGATGGATCTGGTAAAGACAGCAAGAGGAGGAGCTGCATTTGCATGCAGATTGCAAGCTGGGGCCTTGACAGCCTTTTTCCTCAAACTTGGGTTTTCTCTGTGACCAATTTTTATGGACTTCCAGGAAGGCTGCCAGGTATAAGGCACAATCCAACAAAACCCTCTTATTAAAGGAAAGCTAGCTGATGATGAACTCAGATGCTGAACTTAAATAATGGACCCACCAACCCCTTCCAGAGACCCTGCTACATCACAGCAAAGCGTAGAGACTGACAGCATCAGCACATCCCCACACTCAGCTCTGGTGTGCCAAATGCCCAAACCACCGTGGGCCATCCTAATAGTCCCTGAGTTTCTGAAGAAGCTCCTCCTGGAAGAGAAGGAGGGCACTGCTGGATCAACATGGCTTTTCCAGATCACAGGGGCACCTCCTCGCAGCCACTTCTGGCCCCCTCTCTCTTCCCAGCTGGCAGCTCCTGGTCATGTCCATGCCTTTCACTTCTCATGCAAGTCCCCAGCAAGGTAACTTCAAAGTCTTTGCACAAAGCAGAGAGGATTTACTCTTCCATGCTCAAAAGAAAGTATGAGGGCAGTGGAGGCACAAGTGTTGCCCCAAAGCTCTGCCTAGAAAAGCTCCTGCCAGGTGTTAGTGGTGTTATGACTGTCCTCTGGAGCAAAGTGACAGAAGTTACTTGTTAAAAATGCAACCAGAAATTTTAAGTGCCTCAGTGAAAGCAGATAGATTTCTTGTGTAGTGTGACCACTGAGCGAGAGAGGAGGTTGGCTGGAGCAGGTCTCTCCAGAATACCTTTCGTGATGTCCATGTCAGGTATCCGAAGAGCACAGTCTGCATCCTGACTCGATGGCCCTTTGCATTTTCTTCCCCTTGAAGGGACTTCATGTTTATGCTGCCTGTGTCTCTTGGATGAGGTTTGGGTGGGGGATTTGTGAGGGAGTGCGAGTAAGGACAGAAGACTAAACCCTCTACAATGGTTAAGGTGGTGTTTGGTTTCTAAAAAGTAAAATAAATACAAACAAAAAATCAAAGCAGAAATCACACTTAATACGGCACACATGCTGCAGGTAACACCAGCTCCATCCTCCAGAAGCTCCTGCTGTGAGGAACACAAAATCTTTGTGAAAGGACAAGTACATTCTTCCTGCAACTGTCACCTCTAACAGTGCACAAACCTCTGCCTGGTGCCCAAAGCCCTTCAGCAGCTCACACTTCCCTCGGGGAACATTATTAAGCTCAGTAATTAATTATGAAGTGAGTTGTTCATAGCCCTGTAACCTAGTGTGTTGGGAATGGAGCATCTCTAAGTTTTCACCACTTTCTGGGATAAAAGTTCAGGCTGAAGTCTGTTTGGTTTTTAAATCTGTTTGGTTTTCAGTGGTCCCTTAGGACACGTGCTGTTAATCTCACAGCCCAGCTGAAATAAGAACGGGCTGAACTGACAGCAAAAGCTGCATTCCTTATGGTATTTGCTAGAAAGTTATACAGGTTTTTGTTAAAAATCAAAACCCTTACTCTTCTCACTCTGCTCTGGGACACAGGTCAGAACTCGCTGATTCTTGGAGCTGTCCTGTAGGCTATAAAAGAGCTCAGTTCTCAATGCAACGTGATAAACAACCTGATCCCTTTTCCCCTTTCAGCGTTACAGAAAGGCTGACTCGTCCCCTACTTCTATGGATGACATTTACTGACCAGCATTAAGCCACACACTACCCTGCATTATAGATCAGAACTGTGTGAGTCAGAAGGGACCACCGTGGGGCACCTGGTCCCACTGCCCACAGTGCACAGGGACACCCACAGCTCCATCAGTGCTCCCCTGACTGTGGGTGTCCCAAGGACAGCGCATCACCACCTCCAAGGGCACCCTGTGCCAGTGCCTCACTGCCCAGTTCTGCCAGACTCAGAACCACCCCTCTGCATTAACCCTCACCACACACAGCAGCCAAACAGTGCTCAGAGTTATCAGTTATTATTCCTTTGAACCATTTACACCACGATCAGCAGCACAGTCCAACATGCATAAGGCAGCACCGGCCCCTGTATCACCATCAGGTTCTTCCAGGTAACACGCAGCTCTGACTACGACAAAACCAGGTGAACAATTCTTGGTTATCAATGGAAAGCATACCCCAGACAGACAGACGGACGTGTGGACGGAAGCTGCGTGGCCCTGACCCGGCGCGGCCAGCTCGGGCTGTGGTGCTGAGACAGCAGTATTGTCGGAGGGGGTGAAACACTTACTGTTGGCTATGTTGGAAGCAGTGTAACTGTCTGCCATTCCTGAGACCTGGCTGGCAATGCTGATCTCACTGGCTCTCCGGAAGCCCCTGAACTGAGGGGCTGAAATGGGGGTGGACAGGGACGCGCTTTCCATGAAGACGGCACCATGAGACTGAACAACATCTGCTACAAAGTTGAAACAGGGAAATCAAAATATTAGACCAACAGACAGAGACTGGGCAAGATGAACTCGAGAGGAAGAAGGAGAGGAAAACAAGGCCCCGTAGGTGCAAAAACCTTTCGAAACTGATCTGAATGAAAAAAACATTTCATTGGAGCTCTAGTTTGGAAAGAAAGCAAACACCGCACCAAGCAAAGAGGCATGCGGCTGGGAGAGCAATCTTGGACTGACAGAAGCAAAATAATTAGCTCAAAAAACAAAAAACCAACAGCCAAAAACCCAACCAAATCCAAAATGCCAAACAAAAAATCCAGGCAGACTTACTTAAGCAGCAATAACAGAAGCGTGTGTCATACATACAGATGTGAATATATACAACTTATATATCCACAGAGACAAAATAATCAAGGGAAGGAGAACAATTAAAAACAACCTCTGAAAAGGGGTATTTGTTTTCTTGCAACATTTAAATAAACATCTCCAAGACAGAAGTGTTAATGCAAAAAGTATCAAGAAAACATTTCATGCCTGGAAGGGATTACGTCTGAACTTGTATTTTATTGCTAACTGATACAGCCAACACTGGTTAAACTGAAGTAAGGGCTATTGAGAGAAAGGAGTCCAGCACTGAAGCACTGAGCACTTACATCTTCAGTCGGTGTTGGTGAATGGGGGAGCACTCAGCCTCTGTGAAAACAGAGCTTCTTTTGAACAGCTTGCAAGCCTGGGTTTTAGACCCTAACCTGAGGTTTATCAAGTGTGGCTTAACCCTCTAGTGCAACAATACAGAGCAAAAGGATTTCAAGTCATGCCCATTCAAACTGTATACGTGTATCAGATGGAAATGGACCTAAAATGTTCAGGACTGGCAAACCAAGAGATGAGGAAAGTCAAGATGAAATCTCTGCATTTCAGTTTTCCCCCTTCACCAGTGGTACAAGCACCCACCCCTCTGCAGATGCAATGAGGTCAGACTCAGTGTCTCTGGGATATCCCTTGATCCTGCACTGCAGAGGATTTACTATGCCAGTACCAGGTGTACTCCACAGCAGGCAGCACACGAGTGGCAGAAACATGCAAAAGCAAAGCTACTCACTACTATTTTAACGTTGCCCATCTCTGCTGTACCTGAGTAGCAGCATCTGAACTTTGCAGACAGGGCACAGGCTGGTGCCCTCCTGGGTGCCAGATGCCATGGGGAGCATAAGCACATTCCTCCCCCACACCAACATCCTCCACCTGTTTCAGCCACTTCAAATATCCCTGGATCTGATCCCAGCATGTGGTTGACGAAGGGTTTTTTTGGTAACTGGTTTATTTTAACACAGATCTCTTTGCTTGGGGCTACTGATCTGCTTCCTCCAATCTTCCAGCTAACAGCAGCAGTGTCTGCGCCCACACAAATCCTGCTGCAGTGGAGGGAAAGAGAACGTTCGAAGCAGAAACCATGTACCTACGTGTAGGTAAGAGTTCTGTTCTCTGCAGGGAAAATCAGGCCACAAGCTGCTCTGTGTAAAAGCCTCATGGACAAGATGGTCTGAGCCACAGTGGGAGCCTGCCCTGCTCACGTTGCACCTGAAAGGCCATTACCACCATCACTTCCTCAGCACTTTTCCTCCTCTTTTCACCTTGCCTCGAGCTGCTGGCTGTCGAGGATGCTACCAGCACCCATGGGCAGCGTGGCTTCCTTACTGCAGAAAGCTCCAGCATCAGGAGACAACTCAAGCACAGGCTGTACCTGGAGATCAAGAGCCAAGCCAGGGGCTGGCTGCATTCACCCACACACTGCTGGCATCTACTGGCTGTGTGAGCTGGGATAACCCTCTCAGCTCTCCAGGTTACCCCTTGCCTGTACAGACTGTGAGATTCTTCTGCAATTATCCTCTTCTAACACATCACGTGGGTGCCCCAGCACAGCTGTCACACAGATGATAACCATCAACTTCCCTGAACTTGGTCAGACGTGACGAGAAGCTTGGCTTTGTCTGCACTAGGAAAAGTGCCTGGCTCTGGTTTCAGCCAGCACCTATCAGTGAAGCCTGAACTTCTTTCCTTCCCCTTAGAAATAAACATCTGTGGCCCGAATTAGGAAGCAGCTGGAAGACACACTGAAGAGCAATACAACAATGCTACCCAGGAGGAAAGGCCGGGCCAAACAGGGCTGCATGGGCTGATGGCAGCTCTAGCTCTGCTGGCATATCTTCAAAAAGAAAACCCAACTTACACAGCCCCTCCAAACCAGCTAGCTAGTGTCATCACTGCGCTGATTTTTCACTCATACAAAGATCCAATCTGTTTTAGTGTCTCTGAACTGCTCAACTCAGCACTGCACTGGAGGCAGGAGCCTGCTTGGCTCTGCAGGGAGTGGTGAGCACTTTGCACTGCTCCCATGCTCAGCCTACCTGGGTTGCTTTCAAGTTTCACCCTTCCTCTCACACTACGTACCTTCTGTCTTTGAAGCTGTCAGTTTATGAGGAGAAGGAGGGCCAGGAAACAGCAGGGCAGGAAGCAGGGACAGAGAGCTGTCCCTCCAGCCAGGCTCCCTCAGCCCAAAGCTGCAATGACAGTGACTTCCAGATGAAACACTGGGACATGACTCAGAGGAAAACAAACAAACAACAGAAACCTAACAACTTATTTCCTCAACTCTGCATATTCTCTGCACCAGCTCCCTAGGGCAGCACTGTTCCTGCCTTTCAGAAACCACAGGAGTTCTCTTTGGGGAATACACGAGCAGAGTGAACTGAGATTTTACTGCACTTCCAGAAGGGGTGCCATAAGAAACAAAATGACTTTTTTTCCCTGGCTACAGATCTGTAACACTCATTTCTATGCTGTACTTTTTCATTTATGGACTCGTTTGTCAATGTCCTTCGTGATTGTTTTGCACTCAGCAAACGGCACCGGGCCATCCTCCTAATGTACTGCTGGCACGGAGTGAAGTCCTGGGGCTATTGGAGTGGCAGATTTCAGTATGTGCTATTTACTGTGCCACCAAAGCAGGGAATGCTGAAAGCACTCACAAATCTGTAAGGTTCAATCAAACACCAAAACCAACCAGCTGCTCAGCAGAGCCAGACCTCTGTCTGCATCAGTCACCAGCCAGCACTAGGCACTCTGCAACTGCTACCCTGAGATCAAGAGCCACACGGAGTGCTGCTGTCCTTATGCTTTTATGGCTGTGGAGCTCCTGCAGACCAGTGGCCACACTTGCTGCTGTCAAACCAAGCACTGCTTGGCCACGTCGTGCTCCTGAAACACAGGGTAAAGAACCTGAAAACACTGTCCTGACAGCAGGATCTATCAGATGACAGGTAAATGGCACTTGATCAGTGACCTCCAAAGGGATTAATTAATTGTATCAGAACCCTTTCCTCTGCTTTGTTACGGAACATGACAGAAATACAGCAACTGCACACCTACCATTCACCTGCACCTTCAGAAGACACAGGAGAGCCTATCTGGAAGAGCCTGCAACGTTGCCCATCCTGTACGACCACATAACACACTGCACTGCTCACAAACAGCAATGGTCAGCTTGTTAAAAAGAAAATAAATAAATGACAGCACAGCTGGGTTCTCTATTGGAAATACAAAAAGAAAAAAAGTGAGAATGGGCACGTAACAACATGGGTAAGAAAAAACTGAAAGTCTCATTAAGATCACAGTTGTAGCACCAGCCACCACCGGAATAAATGAGGCCATGCAGCATTTACCATGGTAGAAGAAAGCAAAACAAATGTGCTGAACTTTGCTTTTAAGGCAGAAGTCAAGAAATTAATTTTAAAAAGCCAACACACAGCCACCTTGGGGTCTGAAAGCCTCATTCAGTGTACTCAGCAGTGCCACAAGGACTGTCCAAACACGGAACACTCAAATGGACAAAATCTGGTCCGATGCAGTGTTAACTGCTGGCCACAGCACAGCGTGGCTGAGTGCTGGGGAGCTGCACACTGCAGACAGCCAAGCCACTCCTGGGGGATCCTGCACACAAGCAAGGCACCCAGGACTCCATGCTGCTGTGTCAAAGCCCCTTCCAGCAGCACTGCCACTGCAGGAGGAAGAAATGAAGTATGTGGCAGCAGTCTTCTCTTCCAAACTCAGCACTGTGGTTCCGAGTCGCTCTTTTCCTGGTGGGTCTCCCAAACCCCAAATGGTTATCTCATGTGGCACAGCCTGAGACACAGCATGAAGGCTTCAGCTCCAGGCGGTGACAGAATGATCTCCAAAAAGCACCCCGAGTACCCAACACCACAGACAATACAAAAGTGTAGATTACACACACTCAGCAAAACCGGCACTTTTATTGGAAACATCTTGCCAATTCAGTACAGGAACAGGGATACTTGTTTCCATGAAGCTGTCCTGGTGCTGGGCAGCACCCAGAGGGCTACTTTCCATGAGGAGGATGGGATTGTTCTGGATTGTCTCAACTAGAAGCAGATGGGGAAAAAAAAAAAATACAAAAGGACAAAGAACAACAGACATGTGGCCACACAGTGTTAACGTACAAACAATTACAACTGAGCACTTCAACTATGAGGCAAGGGTCTTGAATGAAAGGACAACCTTCAAATAGAGGAAAAGAAACAAAACATGGGTGGCTTTCCAAACAGACCCACATCAGAGAGATTAGCTGGTAGCAGTGGAGAGCAAAATGATGGTATTTCAACACCAAAAGAAAAGTGTGCCTCTTCAGCAGCTTCTCCAAATGAGCTAAATCCACAAATAGCCAGCAGATCCAGAGAAGTCTTTTTACTACAAGGAAAAATAATACATGCTCTACGGGAAGATTTACTTCAATAAAACTCACAGCCTACACAGTGCAAAGCACAGGAGTATGCGGGGATGTGAACTGGATTTCACTCTGCGAGTTGGTCGCAGTGAAACAGGGACTCAACATCTAGTACAGATGGCACAAGGAAAATGATAATGGAGTCCCGGATGGGGAAAAAAAAAAAGCCAGCTATCTGCACAAGGAAATACACACAAAGAGACATTATGGAACATTTTGTACATAACTAATTGTAATAATTGAGTTTTTGAATTCCACGTGATCATCAAATCATATACCTTAATTATAGCAACAATTAACTTTTCTGGAGCATCCTACAATGAACACTTCTGGGTTATTAATGGCTTTACAAACCATGGTCAGAACAGCCTTTCTAGGTAATGCCTAAATCACAGCCATTTTTGGCTCTAATGGAAAGGAGCAGCCTGCTACTTTACGATAAGCAAATGAAGAGGCTTTGTCTTATACAATCAGAGAATTTAAAGTTGCTTTTTTGGTCACTTTTATTCATCATGTCAGAGCAGCGTCTCTTACAGTAACACAGCTCAAACCTGGGAAGAGTTCTGAATTCACCCTGCCTTTCCTATAGCTAAGCTAATGGCAGTTTAACTCCTTCCCAGTACATCACTTACAAGTTCCCCTTTCAACTTAGACACAGCCAACCTAACAGAGGTGTAGGGAGGCACAGTAAATCAGTGAGATCACTGCTGTAGCACAGAATGATAACCAAAAATGCAGGTAGAGGATTTATTGATTTTTTTAAAGCTACTTGCAGCTGATACCTAGAATATACACCCCCACAAATTTGCTTTTCAAATTTCCACAGATTCCCCAAGCTGTTGTAACTGGACTGAGTACAAATGCAGTTGTGGGTGGATCCATTTTTAAGAAGTGTTGCAGCCAGATCTCTGCTAAATTTGACAAGTGGGGTCTGCAGAAATGTATTTTATTCGCTTTGCTAAATATGGATTTTAGTTTATGCCCATTTAAACAAATCAGACTCCAGATTCAGCAATTAAAACAATCTTTCAAGATACAGATACATAGAAGACTGCTGCTTTCCATTTTCAATTTAAAAGTGATGCAGAGTATTCACTCACCCCTAGATACATATTTCTCTTCATTTCATCATGCATGATTCGAGTATTTAAGTGAAAATTTAACCAGAGTTTTAGAGGGGAAAAACAAAAAACCAAACACACAACCCCAGCCTTCCTAGATGGTGGCTTCTGCATTTGACTCCAGTTTGCCAGCATGATTTCTTGTACACTGCTGATCTAGTTTTCCACTAGCAACTCTGGGTAGTAGCTACTCTGTTGACTTTAAGTAGTCTTTGATTAAATGTCTCCTAACAAGGGAAAAACTACAGTGAAACTGTCCTTCTTGCTCCTAAGCCCTTACCCTGAGAGGAACTAAAGCTTTAGGTGAAACAGAAAGGTTAAATTTAGTTTTGTGCAGTGGTTAAATTCCTGGAGAACTCCTTGCAATGAGAGCTTGCACTGAAATGGCAACAGACCATGAGAATCTAGGCACAGAAGTGAAGATGGTAGGAAATATAACTCATTCTATTAGATCAACTGCAAGAGTGCTGATGTAATGGGAGCTGAGGCAGGGCATGGTCAGGACACAACTGTTTCAGATGAAACCCAGCCAGCCAAAAGGACATGCACACAGCTGTTTGAGACACTGTTACTGCTGCAATTGGGGTAGAGCACGTGAAAAGGCCACTGATGGCAGAGGAGTCCTAGGTAGACAAAGAGTCTCACTGGCAAGGTGGAAAAGGCAAGGCAAGGTCAGCAGCCCACCCATCTGAAGTAGCCAAGTCCCTTGACTGGTCCATGAAAAAACAAAAGGGTTCAATTAAGGAAATTATCTCATTCTCTAACTGTTGACTTTGCTCCTTCCAGTCTTCACTGGCTCCCTGAACAGCAAGGTCCTAAAGCTCAGTCAAGTTAATCATACCAATTCATCCCAACAACAAGCACTAACTTGAGTGTGAAACATGGACCTTCAAAGGGAGCTCACTAGATTTTGACTCTCAGCAGCTGACGGCCTCTGTGTGACAAATGACAGGCATCTGAGTCACAGGGCACTGGTTTTGTTGGAAAAAAACCCTACTTTTCTGATAAATCAGGAGTAAAGTTAACGCTTCAGGGCCAATTCTCTCTCTTGTCATTCCCAATTGCTTTGATAACTTCATGTAAAGTCTGGACAGCTGAACAGGGATCCAAAGCGACTTACCCAGAACAGCAGAATTGCCATCACCCAGCGGGAACCTCTGGTAACGGGGAATATTAAAGGGGGGCAAAAGGTAAAACTTCCTCTCCAGAAGGGGTTCGAGGCGTGAAGCAGATGGGTCTGCAGGGTGGAACAGGTTATAGACCTGCTGACAAGCTGGTCTGAGCTGAAAGACTAAAGAGACAGAGAAAAAAAAGATTCAAGCATCACACAGTTATTTGTCTATAAAACAGATAACTGTTTTTTTGGTTTTTGTTTTTTAAAGTGCTGAAGATTTATTGCCTCTCTCATATTTCATTTTAAACAACTGAAATATTTTATCAGTCCATGTGCAGATCCAATAATTTTCTCAGTATTTTTAACACTTGGAAGTAAATGACAAATACACTGCATTATCAGTATCATCCAGAGCACATGGTGACCTTATTCCTTATGGTGCAATAAACATTTTCTTTAGTAAAAAAAACCACAAATATTTATTAGATTACTCAGGGAGCACAGCAGTTTATACCAGGACTTACTGTCAAGAGCTGGAATGACAGTTTTTCGCAGTGCAAGAACCAGACCCAGGGGAGAACCAAAGAGGAAGAAGTCAGTGATCTCAAATTCAAACTTGCCAATGTTTCCTCCATCCAGCATAGTGGAGCTACTGGATCGCCTGGATCCTGGGTCGTTTCTCAGAACACTAGAATGTAAACTAGAACAAGACCAGAAAATAACATCAAAATTTCACCCATGCTATTTTGTCATAATTGAAGGCCAGATAAGTGATTGACAGTGAGTATAATTTCTGCCTCTCTAGCAAAGGAACTATGCCAATCAACCCACTGTGCCTCTGTACTGTAGATCTGCTAGCCAGCAAAATGTGCCCCCCAGACAAAGACCCCATTTCACTGGTATACTTTAGACTGTACAAACCCAGCCTTCCAAACCTTCATTATTGACACATTTCAATCACCTCAAAATGTAGGTTTTTTGAGGTGTCAAAACCTTGTCTGCTGCTAGTAGAACAGTCATTTGCAAGCTAAAATAACCAGCAAACCAAAGAATAACGGGGGAAAAAAAGCAGATTTACAGTGATTCACTCCATTACACACATCACTGCTGTGCTTTCTGGTTGTCAGCATTTGACTTCCTTCCATCACCTGACTCTCAAATGTTACAGAGAACTGTGCTTATCCATTGCTTCCTTGTAGAAGTAGATGGACAAATGTTACAGTATTAAAAAGAGGAAAAGAAAAAATGTGAGGGGAAAGAGAAAAAGAAAGACCAAAATCTGCAAGATGTCTTCTAACATACTTGTGTACCAGGTTTGCACTACAGCTTCCACACATGTGCACAGCACACACTGGGAATGGTAATCTGGGGTAATTAACTCAGAGGCCATGATGTAAATTGCATTTATTATGTAACCAGGACTCTCTCACCTCTGTTTTTCCCTTAAGGTCACATATACCGAGTTATTACCACCCAGATTACCTCTCAACCTCATCCCAACAGCCCCAGGTAACTGTACTTAAGGCAAAGAAAGATACAGAATGTGTCTACATTTTCCTTTTAGCTGTCAAATCTCCTTGAAAAATTAAACTTGTGTACAGTGCAGGTTGGCCAGTACAGAGGTTTACAAGACTTGATGTCACATATCCCTTGGACACTAAGGAAAGGGAAACAGGAATATTTTGACAGCAAGCTCAGGAATCCACCCCCATGGTAGGAAGCAGTCAAGGTCTGGGATAAAAGAGTGAAATGACACTAATAACCTGGTTCAGAAAAGTTTTTCTGTCGTTCTTCTATCAGCAGCCTAAAGCAATATGCTTGAATTTCTTTTCCTCTCCATATCCTACAAGATTCAGACTGCTGCCTTGCTGGGCTATCACCATTACAATTGCAACTGGAGAGCTGCAGACAGACTCCCAGCAGTGACTTAACAGAGTGTTTTCAAACACTTTAAAGAAGCATTAGAACGAGGTCTATAAAATATGTAGGATAAACGAGTATCACAACGGACTGGCTGGAAAATAGGTTTACTGGCCTGGAGTCAGGGATGATGTCAATGCAAGTCTCTACCCAGCCCCAAGACAAAGTCCCAGGTGGCCACCAGCACATGCCACAGCACTTGTTCATCAAGGCCACATGTGAAGGTAGCATGTCCAACTGGGTAGCAATGTCCCAGCACAGCAGAGCTCATGGAAATAGGGTCACTCTCTCCCCACCACCTGCAGACTTGGAACTTTGGCAAGCAGCACATTACCCCAAGGACAACATCTCTGCTGGGTGTCACTCCCAAAGGGTGCTCAGTACCTTCTCCTTGTGCCCCACTGCTGTGTATTCTCTGAAGGTGCATTCACAGTGCTATTCTCCTGGTTACTGTCCATAGGGAAATAACCAGCTTACTTAGAGAGATCACAAAGTCAAAACAGCGATGTCAAAAGCAAGAGGGAACAGGAGGTTACAGCAGTGACAGCTAAAATGAGTATGTTCCCATTCCTGTGATGTGAACAAGCCTCCCTGAGATCACACTGCTGGGGTGTGTGATGCTCCAACAGATTTAAAAACAAGCCACCTTCAGCAAAGCTACAGTTATTTTAGCTGTCGAGTCTGCAACACATTAAGTATGCTGCATGTAAGGAATACAAAGTTATTTAGAATAAGTTCAGCTCTGCTGAGGACAGGGCAGCAGCTGCTTGATTCAAACAGTCACACGACGGAAAGGATCTGATGGCAGATGTGTTACAGCAGGGCAGCTACAAGGCTGTTTGCATATACACTTATCTTCCCATGGCATCTCTTTGTGGGGAATGGAAGAGAATGAGAACAGTCATGCTGCTAAGCAATTTGGACAGCTCCTCTCATTTTACTGGAATCTTGATAGTCTTCTTCTGCAATCAAAAGAAATGAGAGCCAAGGGGAACTCTGAATCTGTCATGCTCCGAGCAACATACAGTGCCCTGTTCTCCCTTTAAAAAGCAACAGATGTACTGTGTGCATTAATTAAACAAGAGCTTACGAATTTCAGAAGCAAATCAACTCATTTACAATAATACAAGTACAGCACAGCCAGAAATAATGTAGTTGTGCAGAAGGACTGAATTTAAAAATAAATGTGTGATTGTAATCTCCAGATGCTGCTCTGGCTTGCTGGGCATTATCCCAGAGAAGCAAGTTGGTTTGATACATGAATAAAAAATTAGTGTCTTTGGCACAAGTTGAAACCTGCAATAGGCACAGAGAGAAAGGCCCCTTTATGCCAGGCTGCCAGAATGCTGCACCCATTAGGAAAACTTGGCTCTGTCCTGCCAGTCTCCTGCACACTGCATCAGAGCTTGGTTTTTCAGAGGGGAAAATCATTATTTAGTGACAGAGAGACTGATGGGGCATTGAGCCAATGGCTGGGCTGGTATGACACCCTGCCAAGGGGAAGGGGTGAGCCCCCATGCCCAGGATCAGAGGGGGAGAGATGCAAATGGAGCTCATGCATTTTTCCTGAATGAATCTTGTTACTGAGCTCTGGGAGAGGCCCATTTTTGACCCAAGGTTTAAAGGTTGATTTTAAAAGATACAGGAACCCAAAAGAAGTAAATGTGCCCTAATCCATCAGCATGCTAAATGCTGACAGTCCTTTTCAGGCTCCTCTCAAATGCATTCCAATGGGAGCAGGCACACTCCTTAAGAGATGGAGCAAGAAAGACTGGGACAAAGCTATCTGAAAAGACAGATGGCACTGCACCATCCCAGGCTCACTGCCTCTACTAAACTAATGCAAAATGCATCAAGATGCCAGCCCACTTTCCCTTGCTCAGCTCCTGCTCCTGAGGTCAAGAACATGGAAGAGAAAGCACCTTTCTGTGTGACTCCTGTAACACAGGAGGCTGTTTCAATAAGGTATGAACAAGAGACTGATCATCTTTTATTAACCTGCTAGGAATAGCTGAGAAGCTTACTGTTCTGTTTTGTCTTTTGTACATGCAGTTATCTTTTTGAACGCAGAAACTCTGTGCTCCTACGAATCTTCTGCAAATGGGTCCCTGACATGGCAGGACAACATGAGCTCCTGTGCTGGAAGAACAACTGCAAGTAACTGAGGGGAAGCAGAAGAGTGGGACAAGATTTCAGCTCAGCACAGGGCAAAAGGAACAGCACTGGACACAGTCACAATGCAGATAACGGTGTCTGCTTGGGCAGACATTACTCTCCAGTGCTGGGGATGTGGAGGGAAGAGGGATTAAGAGAATGGTTCCAGTTCCTGGACAGGGCTGTCCAGATCCACAGGCTGAGGGAAATGATTCAGACAAAAAAAGGCTCTGGGCTTTCAGAAGTAATCCCCAAATGATCAGCAGCAATGGAAAGACCACTATGAAAATTTTATCAGTTATGTTAACGGGTCTGTTTGTGAAAGCCCATTTGAAGAAGCTTTGCAATGTGATGCTGAGAGCTTTGATAGCGAATAACAAATTTGAAATACAACCTAGGAAGAGTGGAGCAGCTCTGGCAGAGAACAAAATCCAATCCCCTGCCCCTGCTTCATGTAATGGCATGGGTGACTTTGCCAAGTAGTCACACATGACAGCAGAGATGAACCAAACCACACATGAGTGAGGGCTGCACCCTGAACCAACCAAGCAGTGAAGGCTCAGGATGACTTATCCAAAGCATCTGACTGTCCCAGCAGCAGAAACGTGCTCCTGTGACAGGAAAGGGCACTGCAGTTCAATCTCACATTTGAAACAGGCTAAAATTAAAGGGCACTCCACTCATGCCCATCTGTCCCAACAAGAGGTCAACTTCTGGAGGTGCGTTGAAATTAAAACAACACCAGACTCATAATTCTGCTTCACTCTCTTCACTCACACTGTTAATGTATTTGCTGTTATGACCTTCATGCTGCAATTGCAGCCCAGAAAAAAGCAGTTACCTGACTGCCTGGGCTGTCAGAAACAGGATAAAGAGCTGCTCCATTGTCATAGTGATGAAGCAGAGCAGCTGGATTCTCACTGCTGCCGAGTAAAGGTGCTGTTAGGTGTTGGGTATGCAACATACTCAATGAAATCTATACTCCTCTCATCTTTTTCCTCCATCTTCCTTGACGCAGGATGACAAAGCAACATTTGAGTTTTGCAGGTGCATTATCTCTGCTCCAGAATACTGCTGGCTTTGTTCCTTAGAAATCTTTACCTTGAAAGGAAGGCTTGATGCTGCTTTATCGTGTCCAGTTCGTAGGTTGACGAATCACTCCTCTTTCGTGGCAGCTGCTTCTTTGGATCCTCTCCGTTGGTACGGGGAATATCAATGTTGCTCCTGCTGAGGTGCCTGCTGGCTTCCAGATTAGAGCCACTGGAGCAATAGCTGTTGTTCACTGCTATTCCAGGAGACAGCAGGTCGGTATCCTGGGATTTGAAATACTTAGACTTACCACTCTGACAACTGAATCATCCACACTATTATACCCTCCTCCTTCCATCCTCCTAAACCCACCTACATCAAGATCTCATTCAGAGCAAAGCCCACCAAGTCCTAGGATACACACACACTAAGACACACCTGCTGGCCATCAATTATAAAGACAGACTTTGCTGTTCTGTGCAAAGATGCTCACTAAAACCAGGGGCTGTGGCCAGCAGACCCACTCCCAGCAGACACAGGGAGTCAGCATTACCTGGACACTCACAACACTCCCTCTTCGACTGCTGTTTTGGCTCTCAGACACAGTTTGATTGCTGTAGCATAAGGCATCGAATCCCAGAATTCCTCCAACACAGTCTCCAACCAAGCAGACCTGAAAAAGGCAACAGAGGCGGGGCAGGGAAGAGCCCTTTGACTTCAGTTCAGAGATCACAGTTAAAAGGAGTGCTGGATTATACTTGCAAAAGCTGCTGTAACAGGATAACCAGCTTCTATCAGTAAGACTATTTTGTCAGAGATCATCCACTCATCCCTGCAGACTCTTGCTAGCTAACAGGTTCTGCCTGTTCCCATCCCATGCCAACCAGAGCAAGGTGAAAGCAACACAGAGACCATCTATGGCCCTAAGTCCAGGGTCAAAAAAAAAAAAAAAAAAAAAGCAAGCTTGAATCCCTCCTCACCGGCTGTCCACACTACCTCGGGTAAGCTTCACTGTGCTTCTGTGTTCCCTGCTGGTGCTGTCAGGAGATAATGCTGTCCTGCCTCCAAGAGCATGCAGCAGGTAGGCACAACACAGCACTGAGACCCCTGAGCAGAAGGAGGCTTTCTGGGACCCTGGGGCTGAAAACAAGCCCAGGGTGGATAAATCCTACTGCAGTAATGTGCACAGCCTATTCAATAGTTCAAATTTCAATAGGGCTAGAGAGTCACTTCGCTCACAGAGTGCTCAGTGATAGTATATTACAGGACACAGGACTTGTGCCATCTCAAAAAAGAAACCCATATTTGTGACAGGCAACTCCAATGAGAGCTGCTGAAGGTCCTATTAAAAAGCAGAACACTCAAACATCCTTGGTTTGCAATGGGAGTAATGTAGTAACAAAAGTAGAATTCCTGATTTAGAAAGGTGTGTCACGCTGAAAACTGATTATCTTCACAGCTTTGTAGCTTCATTTCTCTACACAAGCTCTGACTTTGCTTTGAATCCCAAAGGCTCAAGATAGAGCGCAAGCAATAATCTCTCTTTCAGAAAGAGATGGAAGCACACTTTCTTACTGCAGCTCAACACTTCTGTGTTTCCGTTCTTCCTGAAAGATTAATGGAAGGAGCTTGAGAAGGAAATTGCTTCACTTGCTCTTCCTTTTGCTGTGGCTATGAACAGCTGCTGCCTCACCTGGCCATTGAATGACATGCCCTCCTGGGATCTGATGAACTCGCTGTAGGCCTGGTTGGCTCTGACAATCACCGTGGCTACTGCTTCTTGGTACTGAGGTGATGATGTTGCTAGCAGAGGGAGGGCAGCAAGGGGAATGTGGTCCTGGCTGTTGGACAGGCAGCCTTCATCGTAACTATATGGGCTGAGGCTGGAAAGGGCAAGAGAGATTGGAAATACTAAGATGCAGAGTGGGGAAAACAGTTCAGGGGCAGTACAATCAGAGGTGAGGATTGTTAAAAAAAATAAAGCCTCGAGACAGAACAGCCATTTACCCCAGTGTGAATGTATAAGAAATTTAATAAATCTTTCCCTCCCATCAAATGTAAATCTTCAAGGACAACAGCCTTACATAGATAGAACAACCCTGAGACAAGGAACTAAAGCCTCAGTATTTATTGGATTAATTAGAGTAAATCAATCACAGAAGTCCTGCTGCATGATTACTGCGTTCACTGCAGCTAAGTATGAAATCGAGATTGAGTGCTTCTCTAGTATATCAATAAGAGCACTCCTGAAGCGTGGTCAGAACTTCCAATGTGCAGCACACTTCATGAATGCCAGTGCAAAACAAAAACCAAAAGCAAGCATGAAATCTTACACGTCTGAAAAAAGCAGCATCACCTTACCTGGACACCAGTGAAAAGGCTTCGGAGCAGATGGCTGGGCAAGGGACAAGCCTGATGGCAATGTGTCCAAGAGCAGCTGGGTAATGTACCCTCATCACTGTGTCAAAGACAGTCGTGATGGTGTTGACATCCCCTTGCTTAGAGCTCTGATCACCACTTCCCGAGTCTAAGATGTTCCCTCCATGGAGTACTAAGAGGAGGACATGGATTTTACTTGGCTGCATTAATGGTTGCACTGATTCATCCTAGGTGGGAATGAACAGAGCAAAGTAGAAAGGTTGATTCTGCAAAGAAATTATATTTCTCCCATAAGGAGTTTAAGGAAATTTTATCACCTTTTTTCCCCCAAGCTCATGCATGGTACCTATAACACGTGCACTAGGTTAAATAAGCTTAAGACTTCAGATTTGCTTATGCTGCTGGCAAAGAGGAACTGAAGAGAAAAAACTCCCCTGTAAAAAAGATCCCTATAGTCAAAGGGCTGGCCAACAAATGGCTGTGCAGCTGCTACACAGACACATCACAGGTTTTCATAGTGGCCATCCAGGTCATTTGCCTGTGATGTCAAATAAATTCCTTGCCTTAAAAGACAGGTTGCAGTTTGAACTCCAGAAAGGGTTATTGCTAGGTTTCCCACCAGAACAGCTCTACATCTGACCTTGATCCCCTAAAAGCAGATCCAAGAACATCTATTTGTGTTGGTTACATGTTATAACACAATGGAGCACAAACTATTTTTGCTATCTCTCCTCCATGAAGGCTCTCTGGGTTAACAGCTCCCTTGCAGACTCCCCCAAAACCTCTGACACATGCAGAAGCAGGTACTGATCTTTTCTCCTGTGCCTTACCCCATGAACTAGCAAGCAGAGGCAACCTGAGAACATCCTGGCTCCTTCCCCAGGGGAAGGCAACTCCCTGCTGAGGCAGTGCAGAAGACACTAGGAGTGGGTGGGGAAAGGGGAGGAGGGGGCAGCAGGATTTTCCATTTGGCATTTTTTTCCTCATTTTAACATCTTTAGTCACCCTGCTGCCTTTTGAGCAGTGATTGAGCCCCTGACAAACACACTGGTGGGAGGGAAGCATGCACAGGCACACATTAGCAACCTAACAGCTAGCTTGCATTTTTACCAGATAATGTTAAAGCATGTGTTAATACGCAGCCCACCAGAAGCATTAAAATTCACATCCAAGTCTGTAATAAAGATTTTCCAGACCTCCTGCACAAGAACAGCCTTTAATTATTTAGCACCATTACATTACATTAACGTCTGCTCTTTAAACTTCCTCCGATTCCAGTTTACAGCGCTTGCAAGGTGAACTTTTCCCTGGCTGGAGGCATCAGAGGACCTCTCTGAGCACTGCTTTCAGATAAATGTTTTAAGTGCTCATTTGGAGAACAATATGAGTCACCAAGCTCAGGTCATCCAGAGGTTTATCAGTCATTTGGAGGCACCGTTCCCTTCCAGTTCATTAACCTCTGCTCTTAAAGGAAGTGGGGAACAAGCAACTGCTGATTATTTTAGGGGTGGTGGTGGCTGTTTAGAACTTTCCTGCAAGGTCTGGATTCATGTAAGACAACTGAAATCTTGGGCTACCTTTTGGTGAGGGAGGCTTTTAAGCTGGAAATCCCTGCCATGGTGGCTAGAAATTTCCAATTGTTTTAGTGGACTATTTGTGAACAACTACAAGTAAAAGGCATTTTCATCTCACTTTCAAGTTTCTTTCTTTCCTAAAATAAAGCCTGAAATGAGAAAGACTTGAGACTATCTGAAGAAGACAGCAACTCCTCTGAACTGATTCAGCCTCTGCATGAAATCTCAGGGCTCTGAGCTGCAGATGGTTTACCTTGAGGTGGCTAGAACCACTCCATCTCCAGCCCCACACTCTCTTTCCCCATAGCCCTCGAGTCTCTGCAACAAGTCTTTAACAGACCATAACGAGGGACTCTGTAAGCAGCAGCCACATCAGCTGTGCAGCACAGGCAGGCAAGTGGCTGGGGGGGCAGGATGACTCTAAGAGACATCTCACTAGGGTGCTGACTTATAAAAAACCTGAATACTCCAAGGTTGGAAAACCAGGGGGGGGTAATCATCTGTTATTTTATTCAGAGCTCTGATACAGGCTGTGCTATAACTGGCTTCCAAACAAGGCCCTGAGCACCTCAAATGAGTGGGCTGCAGCACAGCTGTGTCAGTGGGACTATTGCAGCCTGCAGTCACACTGTGCTCCTGTTCCCACTAGCTCACTTGGCATTATCAGGGCAGCTCTACCAGCAATGCCTCAGGCAGCTGTTATCCCCACAGGATCGGTGTTTTTTCCAGCTGGATACCTGACACTGCCTGCAAACGACAGAAATTTTTCTATCTGATGCTCAAAAGACAGGTGAAATAATCCCTTAAGCCTAGCCAGGGAGCATACAGCATAGCAGTGTGGTTTCAGAAGATACACAAAGACAAGACACCACTCGCAGAGAAGAGAGCAGTTTACCCCGTTTACCCCACGCAGAGACTTTCCAGCAACAAGGGATCTTGTTATAAGAATCCAAAGTGCTTACTTCAATGATGCTGAGCCTCTCCACACTGGAGCCAACGTGGTACTCTGCTGATGTCTCATGGTACAAGTCACCTGCAAGCACAGAGGTTTAAAATGTCAGCACTGCATGACGCTTTGGCAAAGACACTCTTTCACAGAGGCAGACTGTGCCAATGCCTCTCAGCCTCTTTGCCTCAGATTGCCTTAATTATTTCAACAAATTGCCCTCTCCCTCCCCCCTACATTCTTCCAGCTGAGAAGCCTGGGCAATGCCAGGTCACTTATATTCCAGCAATTTCTCATAACCTCAGTAAGCACTTGAGGACACCAGCAACCTCTACTCCCATCACACTAACCCAAGCATCCCTACTGCATCAGGCATTGCACCAATGGGAAACCTCTGCACAATTCTCAGAAATGATTAATGTGCAGGAAAGTAAAAGAAAGCACTCCAACAACCTTGGGGTAGCAGAGATCCAAGGTACTCTCATGTCTGTGTCTACACAGACCAATGCTGTACCATAAAACCTAAGTGTCATCTTCCACCATGTTGCTACATGAACTGAGTTAGATGAGGAGTCCACCCCCTTCCAAAGTTTGGTAAAGTTGAGCAGAAAAAAAGATGGAAAAAAAAAATTAATTGAGGTGGATACAGATAAGAACAAAGGATGGAGCAACTGAAAAGAAAAGCCAGGGGAAACTGAAGTAATTGAAGACAGAGCTGGAATATTTCATCATTAGGTGAATGAGTCCTGGCTGTCACACAAAGGAACTCAACCAACATGGGAAATGAAGAGAATCACGAGCTTCCCTATCCCATCTCCCACCAGGCAACACTGGGCAGTCATTCCTATGCTCTATCTCAGCTTCTCCGTTCATGAGATGAAGATATCAAGTTTTACATTCTTCAGAATGGGGCTGTGAAAGTGACCTGGAAAGACTGTGAAATATCACATGCAGTTTTGACTTAAATAAAAAATAAAAAAATAATTACCCTGGACATCATCACATTCGGGGGTTTCAATTTTATCCATCAGATCATTGGAACTCCATTTGGTTATTTCTTTCGGGAACATTTCCTCATTGTCAGACAAGTCCTCTTTAAAAAACAGATTTTTTGAGTCACACACAAATGATTATGTACACAGACAAGATCACAGAACAGAATTTTAATCAAAAGACCCCATAGCTATAGGTAACCTTAGAAACATCCTGATGGTTTAAGTCATAATAAAACACAATGCTTTATCAGTTTTTGTTATGTAGGAAAAAAAAAAAAAAAAAGGCCTATTTTGAGAAAGTTAAAAACATGCAGCTAAAGGGTTTTGTTGCCAAACAAAAACCATAAGGTGTGGGAAAAAAACAACATAGATTCTCAGAACAACCATTTGAAGTAGGAAGTTAGACATTTTTCCTGCCATACTTTCTGCTTGGCATGACCCCGTATGGCTGCTTGGTGATGCTAGAGCAGCCAGCAGGTTCCAGTAGAGGAGAGGACAAAGCAACATTTGCTGCTGGGATCCTCCCTGAGTTATGTGAAAGCCAAGAGAGGTCTTTGGGGGAAGGAGTGACAAGGATCACTATTGTTACAAGAACCAAATACCTAAAAAGGCAGAAGTAACAAAGGAAATGTGAACTCCTTGGGCTATCTTTGGCCTGATTTCCTTAGGAGACCGACCACATTGCCTCTGTTTCTGCCATTTCCCTCTGACCTCAAGAGCTTCTTCCTTGGCTAATTTCAGCTACAACTGGTAAAGAACAAAGGTCCCCCAAACACTAAGTTCCTAGAAACGTAATGAAAAGGAAGAGGTATATGAAGGACAGTGCCAAAAAAACACTCCCCAGCAGCATCCAGGAAGGTTAACAGGGCTCCGAATGAGCCCTCAGCAGGAGGTGTGGGGCCAGAGGGCTGCCAGGAAGGTGACAGGGACAGCAGGTTGTGCTTCATGGCATGTGCATGCAATGCCTCAGCAGACAGCAGTGAGAGTCCCCTTGCAGAGCACCCCACAGCCCCCATACTCAGTGCTTCACCAGGAGCAGAGCCCTAAGGCTGTGCCTGAACCCACAGTGAACAGCAGCAACTGAAGGCTCACAGCAGTGCTTTCGTTATGCGTTGCTGGTTCCTTCTCTCTCTCTTTTTTTTTTACTCGTCTGTTAGGGATGTATCCTTTACTGTTACAGAGGTTAATTGGTTTCTAACTTATTTATTGCTCTGTGCTTATTATTCCTTTCCTGAAAATTTTGGGCTCGTAAATTTAATAAAGAGATATAAACATAATAATAACAGCAGCAATTACAGATGTCTTGATCTAAAATCTTTTAGAGTCCCAGACGAGGGTTCTCCCTTTCTTGGTGCTGTGCAGTCACTAAGAAAATAATCAGCTGGAAGAATCCTAGGATCAGGAACAAAAAGATTATGACATTTATTATTCTTTCCAGCATATCTGGGCTAGTATCTCAGGTCTAAGCACAGAGCCGGGCAATGACCAAAGACCAATTATTTTTAGGAGTTTCTATTTACACATTGACCACAGAAAGGCAGCAACCTGGATACTTCATACTGGCATACCATTTCCTTTTTCAGCTATGGAAAAAACTGAGTAAATCCCCAGTGCCCTGCACAAGAGAGCATGGAGTACCTGTTCCCAGCAAGGGGAAGGATGCGTGAGCAGAACGTGTGCTGGCAGAGAATTAAGAAGATTGCACTCAAAGCTCCTTCAGCAACTTAAGCTTAATATTAAACTTATTTCCTTGAGAGGTTTAATTGCAGCCCTTATTGCTGCCTAAGTGATCACTGAAAGGGATATTACTCCTGTTATTAGCATTTATTACAGGATAGAAATCAGATATTACTGCACTTGTCACCACTTTAACCAGAATCAGTGAATGAGGACGAGTGGGAAGCACAAGACAAGAAACCTTCCCGAGCTCACAGGGTACACCCACTGCACAGGGAGGGAATGTGTGTGGCCATGGGAAGCACTGCTGAGATCTCTGCTGGATGCTGACTCGCACCCTGATCAGTTCCACTTCCCATAGCACCAACCCACCATCTCCCAGCAGGATGAGCTTCCCCACTGCTGCTGGTGTTACTTCTCCCTGCCAGGCACCTTAGGAGCACTCCTGGGATTCCCTGTGGGCCTGGATCCCAAACATCTATCTCAATCCATCTCCATTTTATCACTGAGTAATTAAAAAGAAAAAAAAAAAGGGGTGGATAGCAGTGATGCCATTTCAATGACTCACTCCTCTTTTCTTGTTATGTATATTGCTATAATAAATCCCCTTCATAGTTTTTGTAGGTGCTACATAAGTTAACAAATTGAGACACTTCAAGTTCGCCTTTCTCTTTCCAAACAAGATGAATTCATCACCTTGGCTCACAGGCATCCTGGCCACTGTCTACCCCAGCATTTGGGATGCATACCAAAATTCCTGACCTGGGAACTCTCCTAGAGTGCAATACTATCAGGTTTTAGAGACTGAACTTTAGCTGAACATCACTGAAATTCTGCTTTATGAAACTGGGGTGTGATCTTCTCACAACTCCATCTCAGAGAAAGGTCACCAACTCCATCAGCACACGCTGCACATGTAACTTAGATTAGCATTACAAGCCGAGAGGACTCCATCTGTTGTCAGCAGAGACAGAGCCTTTCAGGTTCACATACATATTAAGTACAACATATAAAATGAATGCAGTGGCACAAAGCTTCTTCGTATAGAGAGAAAAAAAAAAACACACCAAAGCTTTCATCAAATGCAAGCAGTCAAAATTACTTTGTAAATTCTGGAATCAACACTGATTAATGTTGGCACATGAATTACCCTGTTGCACTCATTTACTTCCAGGAACAGGAGGATAAGGAGTTAATAAAGGCAAACTTCAGTCTCTTCAGGCCCAGACAGAACAGTTAATCATATTCCTTACTGATTAAAAAATTATTGCAACATCAGTCTTACTGAATCAGAATCATTAAGACACACCCACAGACCAGTAAGCATTGCTGAATTTTACCCACACATTTGCACCAAATAAAATACAGCTCCAAAAGTTTAAGACTGCTCAAGATCACGTCAGATAGATCACTCTGAATCTGAAATGCTGCTGTGTTAAATACAAGAGTCTGCTGGGTAGTGCTGGGAAGCTCGAAGAAGCTGCACTAACACTGCAGACAGCTTGGTTAGAAAGGAACAGACTTAAAACAAAGCAATGAAGTCTTCCTTCCTTCCCTGCTCACTCCCCACAGCTCTTGCCTTCTGCCCTCTTATCCCACCATTTCAGGTACGAACAAAGGTGATTAAGGTTCCACATACCATGTGCATCAAAGAATTCATCATCTGAGCTGTCATCCGAATCCCTGGCAATGCTCTGCATCCTCCACTCCGAGATACTATGGCGTGAGGGACTTGCTGGAAAAAGCAGAAAAGCCTTATGCAAAATGCTACTTGGACAAGACAGAGGGTTCCCAACATGATCTTTGCTGGAGGAAGAGTCGTGTTTTCTCTGCAAAAATGCACTGCTGCAATATTAAAAACACAAAACCCTGATGATGCTGGCGTGATGTCAGTGTACCACTTTACAGATCCTGTTTGTTTACTGTTGTTATAACCTGCCAGCAAGATGCTACATTAAAGCAAGCTGTTTGTATCACTCTTAGGCTATTTTGAATGGCAGCTATTTATAATTGTTAGTAGGACGTGCAAAATCAGCTGGGTTTTAAAGTTTGCAATTAGGAAGGAAGCAGGCTGATTGGAAGCTTTCTTCATGCCTCTAATCAGCACACAAGCCATGCCTCTGCTTCACTAACTTTTGGGTGGGTAGCTAAGCAGAGCAGTGGATAGAAATGGATATCCTGGATAGAAATGATCTGTTTTCTGGAAGGAAATTGCTTCCACACAAATTGGATTAGAGATCTATTTAAACTTTAAACTTGAATGATTTAAACAACATGCTATCCAACTACTTCAGAGGGGAGCTGTTGGAGCAGCTGTCCTGCTGCAGCGAGGAGAAAACCCAACAGCCCCTTCAGTCCCTGTCCCTGTTCACCCTCCTTTCCCTCACACCTACCCACTTCCCTTCTCTCTCCCCTCTAGAGTTCCCTACACTGTATGCAAACACCTTATGGCACTATTTTTTCAGGTATATGTCAGCAGTGATGCAGTCTGAACTCATCACAGAAACGCAGTCCAATGAAGGGAACCACAGAAAGAATTAGTTACAGGGTTTTTCTCCTTTCAGATTCCTCTTGCATGTCACAGAGAGGAGTGCAAACCTCACCTAGCACAGCAAAACCCTGAAGGGATGGGCAAATTCTCCTTTAACACATACAAAGGCACTGAAAGGCTCTGATTCCTGCGAGAGCTGCGCGAGCTGCTTCATACTACTGCTGCAACAGCGTTAAACATGTAAGTCAAACACTTCCAATTCTAATCCTGCTACCTGACTGACACATGCAGAGATGAAGGAGACCCTGTGCAGTCATCTAATTGCAGCCTAGCAGAGGTTTGGCAGCCCCCACCTCCCCCCACCACCCACCCCTCTGGAGCTGGGAGCGAGGAGGTTGGCAGAGCGCAGCTAATTCACGCCGAAGTGACGTCAAGGCACTCGCATAATAGTTGCTAAAAATAGAGCATATAATAACATATGGGATGGTGACAAGGGTCCTGCTATCACCAGAGGTCTCACTCGCATGGTATAGAAAGGACTGAGATCTTTGGCAGAAAGGCATTGCATTTTTTCTGCTGGAGGGAGCGGTGCGTCGACACAGCCCTCCTTGCTTCCATATGTTAATATGCTGCCAGAAAGATGAAAATATCTGCATGACGTACTTCTCACCACATCACAATCCATTGGCTTCACTACTTTTTTCCTGCAAAAGCTGAGGAAATCCGCAGTTTCAAACGGATTCGTGCTTTGCTATTAGTGAAAACCTCCAAGTAAAATCCCTAAAGGGTCTGAAACCTACAGCTGCCAATGAACACGAAAGCACAGGGGGTTCATAACAAAGAGAGCAGTGAGAGATGGGCACATTGCTAAAAAAAAAAAAAATAAAACCCACCCTGGTGCAGGCAAAGGAGCTAGCATTTTTATCTCTGTACAACGATTTATGAAGCATCTGCTAGGTTCTTCCCTGGGGCTCACTGGTGAGTCATTGCAAGGTAAAACTGCTGCTTGTATCTCATTCACCATGTGATGAAATCAGTGATGGAGTGGTAAATAAAAATTGGGAATCAACTCCAAGATTTAGTACATGTGAGAGATGGATAAGCTTCACTCACCCAGATGCCTCTTCCACTGTCCCTGGAAGAAATGCTGCTTCTTTGGGGTTTTCAGAGAAACCAAGATTTTTGCCCTCCTGCTTAGAGAGCTATTACCCAGCTATCATCTGTGCCTGACTGAAAGGAGAGAGAGCTGTTGAGGATTCAAGCCCTGTCTCCCTGTAACTTGCATTGCGCAGAATGGTCCAAGCAAAGAAAGAGTTTAACACAGCAAAGAAAACCCAGACTGACTGCTGATGGAGAGGTGAGGACTCGAAGCTGAGCCCTACACAGGGTATCCACAAGGGCTTTGAGAGCAAAAGCCTGAAAGCTTGCTGAATGGTATTTAAATGGGAAGGTAACCATGATTCATGGCCTCAACTGGTTTCAAGCTAGCTATGAGTTTTGGTCCCCAAGCAGCCACCGTGCACTACCACTAGAGAAAGGCAGCAAACACCAACCCCTCATCCTTTCAGAGCACCTGCCTTAGCTTCTCCAGCAGCTGGTGGGGTCCTGGGCTGTGTCAGCTGCACATCATGCAGTAACATGTAACTGCAGCCAAGGGCACAAGGTGCCCATTGGTAATGCTTAACCACTGGGCACCATCCCCCGGGGCCAGGTACACCACAGCACGCACACAGGGAACTCTGCTGAATGACAAAGGCATGTAAAAGCCACTGGTGGCTCTTGGGTCTCAGGGCCAAAGCCTGCTGCACTGCTTTGTTTGTCATCTTCTGACACCCAGCACTGCTATCCAGCTGTTTCCTGCTCTTCTACTGCTTTTCCTAATTCCTGCGCTTTTGAGAGTGGCATGAATTCTGCCACGTGCTCCTCTGAGGGTCACAGTTATGGGATGATGATAAATATTTCCAAACCCACAAGGGGCCACCTCAGAAGGCTGAGCCTGCAACACCGGCAGACATCTCTTACGAGAGCTGAAAAGGCTCACAGGAGGAATAAGCACTGTCCCAAAGGTTCCAGCCAGCCACTCCTCCCTAAAGCCCAGTGTCCTCCCAGTTCAGAGAAGCAGCACCTTACCTCCTCTCTTTGAAGACCGTGAGGACTTGGAAGAGGTGGACCACTGCTTGGTGAGCGATCTCCCAGAGGCTGTTTCACTGTTACCAGAGGCATCTTCTGGGTCCACAGGTGAAACTGTGTCGGCTTCAACATCCTTCTCACCAGGAGCATCTTTGACTCCATGCTGCTCAGGATCATTTTCGCCGCAGAACTGGGCCATCTTCTGTGCCAGCATCAGCTGTGCCTCTTTCTCCAGCTGCCGGATATCCTCAATGGTGAGCCCATACCACTCATCCTGCCAGCACCAGGCCTGCCGATGAGCACGGACCATGACCTTCCGCAAGCCTGCAAAACCAGAATGCCCCAGTCAGCACTGCCAGAGGAACTGCAGGAGGAAGTGTGTCCCCTTTCCCAAAACCTCAAAACTTGGTGGCACTGACATTACAGAAGTGTTGACAATGTAATGACTCAAGCTGTAGAAAAGGATGTTCTTCTACCAATCAAGGTTGGAAAAAATCGGTCATTTCTATACTGTGCCTCCTCAGTTCTTGCTAAACAACCATCCACTGCCAAATCAGCAGGTCTTCTGCAACTGTTTTTAACTTGGAAAGGCACTGCCTAATTCCAGATCCAACACTTTGCTCTGCAACTGCCTGCTCCACCAAGGAAGAGCCAGGTACAGACTCCACATATCACTCTCATGAAACTTTGGGAAGTTAAGATTCAGCCTTCAAAGTGAGTGAGACATGTTCCCAGAAGAATGATAAAAAGACAACCAAAAAAAATAATCACAGCTTTAAATTATTATTATTTTTTAATCCAGGCTTGTTTCAGGTGGCTCCTTCACAATGATCACACAACCCACCACAATATGGGACACAACAGAAGGACTTCCCACATTGGTTGCACTAAGATGACCATAATCTCTCCTTCTCTTGGAAACCCCATACTTGGTTTCCACACATCAGTGAAAAAGTACCAAATACAGGCTTCAGAGATAGTGGAATGGGAAGCAAAGAAAGGAAAGGAATAAAGAATACTTCACTTTGTAGATACTATCTTTCTTCCATAACATGAGAAAAATGAAGTGCACAAAGCCAATTTAAAACATTATTTCTACGTGTCACATAACTGAAATGAATAACTATCTCACTATCAACACACAGTGCTCACAACAAGGCAAGAGAAACTCTCCCAAAACTTGCAGATAATGGCTAACATCACCATGACTTCTAGAACAGAGTGATCACTTTGGATTTTCAACCAATTTTACTGCTTAAAGCTCACGTCAGGTCAAAGCTATATGTTACTGAAGGGAACACACAGCAGTGTGACCTCACTACTTCCATGCTTTCTGTGATCTTCTGCCTAATTACCCCCTTTGTTTTCAGCAATTAATTACTTTTTATTTTATTAAGCATATAAAAGCTTTTATTTATTTATTTATTTCTAGGCCTGGGCACTTCATTTTCTGCTCTGCATTTCAGTTAGTCCTTCATGCCACAAGCTAATGCAAACCACCCTATCAGGAAAACAAGCACAGAGATCAGCAGCTAACAGGATGGATCAGCTCAACCTGAACTTCATTTGCACAGTAAGATTAAGCCTATCAATATTTTATGTAGTTCTCTGCTTGACTTTCAGATGGGAGCTCCACTTAACAGGAGCACATTTGAACCAGCAGACTGTGACCTTCTGGGGGCTGAACAAGGGGCACTGGCCACATAATTCAATTCAACCTTAGCCAAGATTCTGTGTTATTTCCCCCACTAGGTTACTTTTTGCCGTACTGCAAGAGAACCTTTTAGCCTTTTTCACCTCCTGTTAAGACTGACAATCAGCAGAGCTTAAAAAACAGATTAAACTCTCATCAAATCCAACAGAAGGCCAAGAAAACACTTCCCTTGCTATAGCCCACACCACAGCCATTCTTTGGGCTCGCCTGCTCCCAGCCCAGCAGAACCCATGGACATCCCCACCAGCACTGCCCATGTCAGGTTGACTTAACATCCCAAATCACCCTTTCTCAAAGCCTTCTGTTTTGAAAACAAGATGACATGATTCATCATTCCAGATTAGTTATGAATCTGGAATTCCTAGCCTCTGGTCTTCACCTGGGACACACCAGCAATGCTGCTCTTCTCTTTCTCAAGCACAGGGAGAAACCTGGAAGAGAGCAAGGCTGTCCACGTATAGAAGAAACTGAAAAATACACACTGATGGTCCTCTACACAGCCATATGAATTCAAGATCCAGCTACAAATGACTGATGTCACATGTCTGAACAGGTGCAATGGAAAAATTTGAGTCTTACAGCTTTTTCTCAGCATGTCAGAGAAAAACAAGCTTATCTGAAAACTGAAAGGGAGGGCATAGATCAGGAAACAGAGCATAGGTGTGAAAAACTCTTCTTAACAGATCAGAGATGCCCAACAGCACAGTGCTGAAGTCTTCCAATCCGAGCCATTCTAAGATTATTCTCCAGAATTGACAGACAACCCCACAGTTTAGGCAGGCAAGTCATCCACTGAAGTCAGTCAGAATAACAAGATTTTTATAAGGATGCAGGTAGCAGTGGTTTCCACTAATACCAGCAGTTAACAAGACTTCATCATTTCTCTAGAGTACACAAAGCTCTGGTTAAAAAAAACAAAACAAAATGAACAAGGAAGCCACACATGCACACCGGTACACATGCAAATTGAGTTCAGAAGTATTCATCATTTTTGTGTTGATTTAATTATAACATTTCCCACTGTGTTGTGCAGAAAGATGATCTGTGAAGAGTCTAGCAGGGTGCAAACATTTAAATCATTCCCCTTTCAACTCACCACCTCAACAGCTCTGCCAGAGATGGGCTGAATCCTTCAAGTGCTGGCTTTTATAAGTGATTTGCCTGCAGACTGTGGTCTTTAGCTCAATTTCACAAAAGAAAGTGTAAATGAATACAAGATAAGCCAGGATAGCTGAACTTATAAAGCATTTGTCTACAGTTTGGGTTTGTTTTCCAATTTGAATTTAAAAGTAGCAACTATAGCAATTAAAACAAAACAAAGACTACCACCAAATCTTGCCCACCAAATCTCCCTCAACCATCTACACAAAGCAACTGGACAGACACCCACTGATTATGCACACAGTGGCAACATCCCAGAGCTTTTTAGAATGCACTCTCACAGTTTCCTGGCAGCTGATAAAGGATGTCCGATTTTCTCCATGCAACATTATTTCCTTGATGGTCACAATGGAGTCGATAACCTTGTCAGTGCACTTCTGGCTGTCTGACTGTATCTGATCAAAGGTGACTGCAGCCATACTTGCTGACTCCCTACTTTCCTTTGCTCAGATCTCTCACAAAAAGAAGCATGTGCTAATCTCAACCCACCTTCCCTTCAACAGACCACAGCCCACCTGCAGGTACCAGTGGGTGCTGCCCACCTGGATAACCTTTTGTACTGGAGTGCTTAAATGAAGTTCTGCAGAACAGCTTTCTAAAACCTCTTCCACTTCATCACGGTACAACAATTTGGGCATATTTAGCCAAAGACAGAGTAGCTTACACAGAGCTCTGGTTTCTGGGATGGGAACACACTTTGCCACAGTGTGTAATCAATAACCCATACACAGTCAACACACTTGTTTAGCAACAAAAGAACTGTAACTCACATGCACAATTAGGAAGCAAGTGGGAGCAGAACATTATGCAGTGCCAGTCCAATTAAACTTAAATGCCAGGGGAAAGGAGTAAAAAAGCATACAAATATTACAGCCAAGTAGACTAACAGCCCACAATTTTAGTCTGTGTCTCGGACTGTCAAAGCACTGAGTAACTGTCCAATTAGTCATCCAAAAAAAAAAAATATAATGGTTACTGCACTTAGTAAGACTGAGAACATTTCAACACCATCCCTCAGAGTCACACCCTCTGTGCTCAGTAGCCTTTCCACAGATTACAACCCATCCATCTCTTAACTTAGAACTTTCCTTCTCAATGGTCATTCTCTAGTTTTAGTTTGCTCCATTGAAGGACTGCTCCCACCTCAGGGAGAGTTTTGATTTCTGCCTCAGCTTTCTCTCCATTTTGATGACCCTAGGAAGAGCTAATTCCCCAAGGAATGGATTTGCAGGAGCCATGCCCATCTGTCATAGCTCACATTCTCCCAATTTAAACACCCTCACACACAAGCTCGGACACTTTTCCCACTCACAGAGAGCTTGTCCATGGCTGTCCCATTCACAGGAAGGCTACACATCTGCAGACACCCAAAGCTTTTGCATTCACTTTTACTCACTCAACTTTGTCTTGCTTAAAGTCTTCTCTGATTTTATGCATCTTAACCACTTTGAAAAACAGTATTTGCCATCACTGTAACAGAGTGGAAAGGCTTTTGAAAGGCAGACAATGAGCTGGCTCAGCTCTCTGCAAAGCCTCAATCAAGAGGAAAATGGTAGGCAATCTTTTATGAAATACAAAAGAGACATTTCTAAGGGACCACGGTTTAATCTATGCCAAACACCTCTGAACAACTAGAGGAGTCACATGCTTCTTTTTCATTTAGCAGATACAAAGGAGTTGTTATTCTGCCCCCATGTTTTGCAGCACACACTAAATTAACCCATGTCACTGAAGCACCAAGGGAGTTTGTTGCAGAGTACCACTTGTAATGCAGTCTACAGCAGGAAAAACTTCCATCTGTAGAAAAGTAAAACCAAACTAGCTCTAAGAAAGGAAGCTGTGACTACTCAGAAATGGCGTGCAGCACTCTCCACTGCTCTATCAGTGTTTTCCACGTTAGCTCTCAGGAGCATAGTATAACTAAGAAGAGTTATAAAATGACTTGCTTCTCCTATCATCAGGTCCTTCCAAGAAGCTTTGCACGTGGAAAGAGACAGCTGTACAGGAGAACTCACTGCAGACAGAAGGTAGGAAGCATCCTTTACACGGTCTTCCTTGGGACAGCCACAGCTCTGCACTTCTTTTGAGATGGGAATGTTTCCTTAAAACATTCTTTAAGTTATCCACCCAGCCATTGAGTCTGTCTCCTGTGGCAAGGCTCAGAAACTCTATCAGTTGTGTTATAGATTTTCTGCAAGAACAAATTACTGCTGGAATTGCTACCTGCACAGTCCCCACTTAGTTTCTTCTGGAACACAAACAACAGGCTACCTCCTTAAAAGCACTGACCTAAGTATGATGCATCAATCAAAGCAGCAGATTTACTCACAACTGAGAGCTGTCAATGCCCCATGGTGTGTAACAGCACAGTGAGGTGGGGAGTCCAGAACACCGAGATGCACGGCAACATAAAGACCCACCTGCCCCACCACAAGGAAGGCAGGAGCCAGGGATGATCCAAGGGATGGTTTTCTGGGACCAATTAGGACTCACAGTTGAAGCTCATTTCCTTGAGCTGCCCTTGAGGACGTTGTCCGAAATAAAGAAAAATGGCAGATTTTGAGAAGGATCCAGATCTACAGGCAAATCCTTATTTAAAAAATGGAACTGAAATCCTTTAAGTGGCTGCACGTGATTTGGATTCAATCATGCCATGACTGTAAGTAATATAACATTTTTCTGAACGGTCCAACAGCTCTGCAAAAGAACTATCAGGTCTGAGAATCTCTTCACAGACACGTCCTACGGTATCATACGTTGCACATACCTCACTATTGTATTTCAGTTCAGAAACAACATCAACGAGTCAACAGTGAACCTTGCAAGTCTATAAATGCTCACCAACATCATGGATAAACCGCTCGATTTTTGACTGCATCCCCCAGTATCTGAACTCCACTTTACAAAGTTTGTATGCACACATGATGGGGTATTTCCCAGGGTTGTTCTTGTACTCCTGAATCCAGTCTTCTGAAAGAGGGCCTCTTTTAGTCTTCACCGATTTATACAGCTTTGGATCCTCCTCAGCTTTGTATTCATGTGGAGGGATAGGATCTTTAACAATATCAATAGGATCTGTAGAAAAACAGAAATAGACAGACATTCTCTGAGTAAAAGATGATGTATTTTTCAGGAGTTATTTCTGTTTTAGTAAGTAGCAGAAGCATCACAGCAATTTAGTTTCTTTTTGACTTACACGACTGATATTTAAACTGTTTACACACTGCTTCTGGGCAGCAATCAGCTCTGCCAGAGGAACTTGTATGCACAGATCCAGCATACCAAGGTTTTCCTCCAAACCTTCCTGCCCATTCACTACAGGGCCACAGCAGATCTGCTTGCTCCACCTTTCCAGCTCCAAAAAGATTTTTTTTTGCCATTCCATCTCATTCTCGTGACTCACTGCGGTACAGCTCTGCTTAATCTGAGACTGTCAAACAACATCCCCCCTTTTATCTCTTTTAGTACTGTTACAGAAAAGGGGCTGCTGCTGAATGTCGGATCTTTGAAACCCGTTAA
The DNA here is from genome assembly GCA_013399175.1 of Odontophorus gujanensis. NCBI lineage: Eukaryota > Metazoa > Chordata > Aves > Galliformes > Odontophoridae > Odontophorus > Odontophorus gujanensis. Next base: position 152,087 of record VXAB01013650.1, read on the forward strand.
GTGAGGTTACTGTTAACTCCTCAAACCTTATTGTTCCACCAGATGTACTACAGAAGGTAGAAGGTACAATGCAAATCCCAATTGTCCTAATTAACACTTGAACAATGGAGAAGTGGAAATCAACATATACTTGATCCATCCCCATCGCAAAGACCTGCAACCCCCACCCAAACCTCACCAGCAGGATCTCCCTTGATAAGAAACAGCTCTTCCAACACTGTGAGCACTGCAGCATGACTTAAACCTACGTGCTCAGGACCGAAAGCCCGATGAGATAGGCTCAGGAATTGCAAGCAATCAAATCAAAGATTTCAACTGCATTGTGTTAAACAAGTAATGCTCAAGTATAATAGCACAGTTACTGCCACGGTCAGCACGTCAAAGGAGACTAAGGAGCCAGAGCAGACACTAGGTGTCCTTCCCCGGGGCTCCTACTGGGCCAGCCTGAGCTCGGATCCCTCCTGCAGCCCCAGGGATGCCTCACATCTGTGGGGCTGAGCGTGCCAGCACTCCCCACCGCACAGCCAGGCTCCAGCAGATGCTAGGCACCGTGGACAGCAAGACAGAGGGATGCTCTAACGCTTCTGCCGTTTGACAAGATGTCCTGGTTTGCCTTTTCTCTTGTTGAGTCCTTACAAATATAAGGCTTATTAACCCAATCTTCACACAGCTGTGAAGCTGAAGTGGTAACCTGCATGAGGTAATGCTAAGAGAAGGGGAAGCAAAAACAAAATGCACCTTCATTTTCCAGAAACACAGATAGGAAAGTTCTTCCTACACACGAAGGAGACACTCATACAGCACTACTTTCTTCTTCAATGGTTATTTCTATTAACCCTCTAAACATTAGATATGCAGCTGAGCTGCACAAATAAAGACAGAAAAGCATTAGCTTCCTTGTGTAGACAGGAGGATTCAAATGATTTCCATGTGCTTTACATCAACCTTAGAACAGAACTCAGGTGCCCTCACACTACCTGGTGTAACCCTGCCCAGCAGTCGTGCCACTGGTGGGTGTGCATTTCTGTGTTTAAAACAAGGAGATGGGACATACCAAGAAAAAACCTTTACACAGCAAAAAGCAGAATAAAGGCAAAAGTAAAAGAAAAAGGCTCTTCACCTAGAATGGTTTGTCTTTTTTCTGCAGGAGAAAGGTTGAAAACATTGACGTGCTCTCCTGGATCAGTTTTGTAGTATGTCTCAATATCAATAGAGAACTTCTCCACAAAAGGGCACGTATACCTGGAAGTGAGAACAACACAGTTAGAGCAAACTCTGCTCAGTTTGGCAAGCAGAGAAAATGCTTGCCTAAAATGTACAAAAATCAACTTCAAATCCAAGCCAGTCTTCACTCATATTGTACTTCAGATACACATAAAATAAGGACCGTACAGATTAAAAAAGATTTTTCTTTCAGTAACTTATGACACAAGCTTGCCTTGGAATTATGGCTTCATTGAAACTCCAAACCCAGAGCACAGAGGAGTGTGCTCCCCATGAGGCACTACGTGGATTTCAGATGAGAGGATTCCACACAGTTACTGATGATTGGGAAACCAAAACTAAACAAGAAATATCTTCCCAGCCAGCAACAAGCAAATGTTGGCAGGAGAAAATCTGAGAGGACAAGAGATGCTGACAAAAGCCTGTGAACTTGGGCAACGATGTCTCCTTCAGATTATTATCAAATCAGACCATATATGAAGGAGCAACTTTCACAGAGGAGGTAACTACTGAGTCTGATGTATCAACAGGTTTTAAATGCATCTCTAGCACAAAAAACACAGAGTTTTTGCCTGGACTCTACAGCAGAATAAAATGTGGACTGGTTTGGCACAAGGTCAGGTTTCCTGGCCAGATGATTGACTTACAGGCACTTCAAGAGGATGGGTAAAAACAGATTGAAAGTGGATTTTAATCACTCCAAAGTCATACAGCTCTATTACATTCAGTCACGAACAACTGCCCATATACAGACGCTGACACTTCATCTTTCCCAAAATTCATGTTACTTGTGTCAAGGCCAGCTAAAACAGATCTATAAAACTTACCTAGATTTATGATAAATACCAGAAGACTCTAAAGCCTTTTTATTATGGAAGATGACAGAAACATCAGATGGAATAAGAAGGAATGCTCTAAACCAGAGTAACTGGTACGACAGTTATTTATTCCAGGGTATCTGAAGTCTTCCCAGGCAGAAACAGAGGACCCAGATGGCTCCACAGAGCCTCTGACTCTCTTTTCTTCTCAGAGAGAAAACCATAGGGTGTAAGTTTGTTATTTTCTAGCTTGATAACAGTAAGATAGCACCCAGAAAAGGAGTACTAAATTTATTATCAATTTTTAATGATTTTTTCTCTCCTCCCACTTTCTCTCCCAGAACAAGCGAATCCTGTTGTACTTGATAGTGTTCAGCATGACAACTTTCCCATCACTGTGTACATTTATAACTTCACTGAGCTGGCAGATAACTGCAACAGTAAGTAGAACACACAGTGCAGGAGACCAGACTAAATAAAAACCATTTAAGATTTCCCACGCTTTGATGGACAAACAGCTCACATTTTAGAGCAACCAGCCACAAACTGTCAAGTACTTACGCAGCCAACCCTGGCAACACTTAAGCTTCTGAGATTAAGCACTGTGTAAGACTTTCAGGACTTGGCACCTCATTTTCTCTGAAGAACATTACTGGAGATCTAAGAGATGCCACTGTCACAGAAAGCGATATCAAATCCTCTCTGTAAAGTAGGCACAGAACTCTGAACATTTTGGTAAATTTTACCTTGTCCTGGTATAAGGATATGCATTCCATGATTCCTCTTCAACTCGCAGAGCTGCCTTGGGCAGTATTGACCGAAACCAGCTGGGTATATGCATACCAATGTGGTATACTTTGTGAGTATACTGCCCGTTCCCTCCTGGCCCATCCATGTACGGTCTGTTCTCCAGGATCTCTACTCCACTGCCTTCCCCACATGTCTCTTCTCTGCTCTTTTTCTGAAAGGGAAAATATACCACAGAGTTAATCATTCCCACGTATTGTATGCACTGAGGTCTCAAAGCACAGGAAGATTGGGGATGGTTTCTAGGGCTCCTATTGACCATAGTTTCATATAGACACCAGAACTGCAGCAGCACCCTGGCAGTAAGAGTGCTGGAACTAGAGATTATAAATGAAAGATTTAGATATTCATCTGGTCAACACAGGAAGCAAGACATTATTTATTAAAGATCCAATAAAAACCTGTATGACATCTCTAAAGCTATGAGAGAATCTGAATGAAGACCTAATGAGACAAATTCCTACGCTTAAAACAGGTTACACATACTAACCCTTGGCTCCAGTTTTGAATCATCCAACAGCACAGAAAACTATCACATCAGGAGGTAACATGGTGAAGGAGAGCTGGTCTAACTTGCCAAATTCTTGCAGTGTTGTATCAGCACAGCACCTCAATACTAAAAACTATTTTATGACTCAAACCCATAGCATTTGGGGGCTTGCTACTTGTGGTCAGGCAGAGCAGCAGCTCTCCAAGAATAGCTTGGAGACTGAGCTCTGCTAATTAAGATATTTAGAGGAAATAACCCGAATTTGCCAGAATGCACACAGCACCCCCTGGCAGCCTTCACATTTTGGCTTATTGGTAGCAGTGCCCCTCATTGAGGGAGCTGGCAGAATTTCTTTCAATCAGAAAATCACTAATTTCAGCGCTCCTAGGAAGAGTTTGAGGGAAACCCAAGCAGTTGTTCATCTATAACACATTTCAGCAGATCAACTTATACATCACCTTCATCGTTTCCAAACAACAGATTCACGTTGTTAAGAGTTTTGAGTTGTTGAGTTTCTCATTTGTGTTTGAGAGGACGGTGCTTTGGAAATCAAGAAAAACACTGGAATTTTATACAAGAATCAACGGTGAAATCTAATGCAATAACAACCCCTCACTTCTGGCATACAAACAATTCAAAGGAAAACAAGGCTTAACAAAAACCGATGAATGAGATGCAAGAGATCAGCTTCTTGTCCTTTCAGGACAGGACGATAAGCCAACGTAGCTATTTAAAAAGAGAACTTTTTATTCCTAAATAACATTCAAGTGATTTAAAACTTAAACAGCTGCAAGCAACAAACCTAAATAACTGGCAGTCTAAACAGTCTTTTTTTTTTTTTCCTACCCTGCAAACTGCAAAGTGCTGAGAAAGAGGAGCACTTTCTCCAAGTCCATATCCAACATTCAGCTGGCAGTTCATTAAAACACACATCCTCTTAAAACAAATCACTGCATTTCAGTTCTTATATAAGCACTGACCAAGTCCTGTACAAATATTTATGACAATAACATTAAATAATCTTGATGACCCAAAAATCTGATTAATTCAAAGGTCTCGGGAAAGGCAGCAACCCAGCAGGCATAGCGAATGTGTCAGACAGAATAGTAGCACAGCATCTGCTCTGAGCAGTTGATACAAATTATGGAGATCTACAGCTTTTTTACATGGCAGAAGCATGAGGAAATCACGAGCAGAGGAAACACAGATTCTCTTAGTGCCAAGTTATCACACGTGGAATCACAGATCTGCTGGATTTAAAGCTACTGGTCTAGACTGTGCACTTATCAGTGGTGCCAAATCAAACCTGCAGGTCCTTGGTTTGGAACAAAATACACGCAGGAGTTTTGCAATTTCAAAAGAAATCCACAGCACTGAACTGCTCGTGCAAAGCCAAAGCATAAGAGTGGTATCCCCAGATGTACAACTGCTTGCACTGAAATGGAAAACCAAAACAGTGAAGATGTATTTTAAATAGCCGAGGCTGACATGAAAACAGGCTTTCTTTCTCAGAAAATGGTTTGATGCTCTTCCTTTCAGAGCTCCTTCAGAGAGATGCCCTGTGCTTTGCCTTTCTCTGAGAGCTCTCCAGCTCTGAACTTGAATGTTCAGCACCTGGTGCTGCTGATCCCAACTCCACTCCCAACAAGCACAGCAGCAGCAGGCAGGGATAGATGTCTCCTTCACTGCTTCCTTCTATCAAGGCACCTGGCATTCCCTCAGCAATACCACCTCACGTTTTTAAGAGATCAACCCAGTTCTCAATTACAATGCCAGCTTCCTCCTCCAGTCCTTCTAGGCAGCCAACTCCAGTCCACAGCCTTTTCTGTCAATTGAAAACATTCAGCAAGTCTGGGCCCTACACGTTCCTCCTGCTTGCCACTTTTCTATGATGGGACAGGAGGAGCATTTTCTTAGATGAAAGCGAAGTCAGAGTTGCATTTTTGTATGACAAAAGGCAGAGCTGCAAAGTCTGCACCTCAATCGACCTCTTGAGCCAGGCCTTCGAGTCAGGATAATTTACACTCAAAGCACAGCTTATCACTGGAACAGGGGTAAAACCAAAGGAAAACTTCCCATGAGCCTCACAAGGCTGCTTTGCAGTAACGTACGCTCTCCCCCTTCCCAATTTGTGTGTGGAGAAGGCTTAAAGCCACAGGGAGGTCAGGAAGGAGCAACCAGGCCAGGTTAGATGGCAAACAGAACGATCACCAACCAGTCATAGAGGCAAAAGGAGAATACCTATCTCAGACAATAAAATAAAGACATCAGCAACACGCACTCGGTAGACCAGTAAGGTGCTCTGAGCCTAAGTGGCACTGTGAAAGTACACCACTTCTGGGAGCGAAGAGCAATTTGCTTTTCAACCACAGCCTCTCCATGGCTATTGTGACTCAGCTACAGCATGGAGAGGGCTTATCACAAGGAAGTGGTCTGTAAACAACCATTTAAAAAATAACCACTGATGAGGGAAACATTTGGCTTGAAGAGCGTTGGGCATCTCTTCTCCAAAGAATACCTATCTGCTGGAAGCATCAGCTGTGCAGGCACTTGGGGTCAGCAATGGCTTCAGAGAGCATGCTCCTACAAAAAGCAGAGATTTTACTCAGTAGACTGCCCGTGTTATCGCTGTTTGCTACCAACTGACAACATCACCTTCCCTCTAGGCAAATATGTGAGGAACAGTTCCCAACAATATCAAAGAGTACGGCCCCTGTGCAAGATACCTAAGCTGTAATCACAGCAAACCGCCTTATATTGTATTACAACAGGAAATCCAGTCATCCCTTTAGAAGTCCCTCTCTTCTGCTGATGACACTCAATGTTCTGCACAGCCCCATCAATAGCTTTCCAGGACAGATGGTGACACAGATCCCTTCTAGCTAAAGTAATAGCATTAAATTACTCATAACAGGGAACCCAGAGAAGCAGATGCACCATGATTAGTGAGAATGTCAGTTACTTAAAGGGTTCTATTAAAATAAATCTCTTGGCACAGCAGCATAGCATGGGACACAGCACATGACCTCACCGTAATAATCATAGCATGAATAACTCCAATGAATGTCAGTTAAACATCAGGTGAGCCTAACCCCACTATCATCTGTCCTTCACAATGGGAGACACGAGGCCGTAAACAAAGGCAGGCTGACCAGCTCCCTGATCCCAGCAAATGCCACAGAGTGTATCCTGAAATGCCATGCTGCAGCAGTCCTGGCTCAGTGGAGTGGGATGAGGTGATGAAGGCAGCCCATGTCGTTTTCAGCAGGGTCTGCTCAGCAAAGGAACAACGGTTGCTGGCAATAGAACCCTCTGGGTTAAGGATTCAGCTTGAGGAATGTATAAGTCAGGCTGGGGAAGCTAAACCTGCTTTCTAGGCTTTTGTACATGAACAGAAAAACTAATTCCACTCCTCTTAAGCACTCCGAATGTCTCAGCTATTCTGGAGTGACTCAGATGCAGCCTGCCTCTGCAGGACATGCTGCAGCACACCCAGGCTGCAGCTGTGCTCACAGGCTCCATGCACAATGGGAACACCATCAGGAGGTGTTACAGGTGCTGTGCTGCATTTTGCAGCTACAGAAGAATCTGGCTTCTACTGCGTGCTCCACAGATGCCTGGAGATCCACCAGTCAGCTTTTAAGAGGTGTGTGAAAGGTGAAGGAGGTGAAAGTCTATTGCCGAGGAGGCTTAAATTTGAAGAAGGCTGCATCCATTCATGGGTTAGCATCCACTTAGAGACCTGAGAGGGATTACACACACTGAAAAAAGCTTGACAAACATTTACAAAAGATTTTGAATCCAGGCTTTTGTGAACTCCTCCACGCTGAAAGCCATCACAAATCTCTGCCATCCCCTGCACCGTATTATTTCACAGAGAGAAAATCTGCCTCGTTAACTCTATACTGCATTTACTTCGGTATTAATACACTCAGCGTGCTCTCAGTGCTAATTGCACTGAGTACCACCAGAACATCACAGATCCCTTCTGCAGACTGCAGTGTGCTGCTCAGAGCACTCCACGCTGCACAGCCTGGTGGTCCCAGCCCCCAGAGGGATTATCTGTACCATCCTCTCTTTCTTTATAGGGCTAGCTCTGATAAGCAGCACCTTAGATACTATTTTGATACTTGACAGACTTTGAGTGCCTTCTGCACTAGGATGATAACAGAACAATAACTCCTGGTGCTAAACACAGTAAGAAGGGTATTATCCTGAACTGTCAGGTTTCTGTTCATTGCATTTCACCTCCATGGTAAAGCACAGATGCATACAAGCTCCAGTCCATACACAGAATCTCTGTAAAGTCTTCAGTAGTGCTGCAAACAGTTAAGTGGCTTAATTTCTTCTAAAGTTCTGTTGTGTTTTTTTTTTCAATTGTAACTTAGTTCTTTGAGCAACTGCAGAGAAGAGTACAGACAGTGCATTGCACGGCACCGACAGGCACCCCAAGCATTGTTCCAGCTTTATCAAAATAAATTACAGCTATAATCTTACCTTGTTTACCACTGATTATTGTTTATAGTTCAGCTCCTCGATCCGAATAAATCATACAGTGATTATGAAGAGCTGATATGTTTTAGCATCATGGTGAAGTCTCCTGCTGCTTTACAGCAATGTATTTACACAGTGCCAGTGGCTGACTTTGACGACCCATGACAGTTTTGATTTGAGATTATTCAAATTGCAAAGACTGACAGCGCTACACAGAGTACACCCACTGTCCATGAATAATGAAGACATAAACCATTGCCTGAAAACAAAAACCAGAAGATCTTTTCTCCCTTCCAGCTCCCATTAGGCAATAGGACATTTTGATTAACCAGTCAAATTCTCCTGGGAGAATCCATTAAAATAACACTGAAGTCTCAGCATTTCTCATCCCAGTTAGATACAGATACAAGAAGCTTATTGCTGGTAGATGGTTTCAACTGACAAGGAGAGCAAACAAAGGCATCTATGCATCCACTGAACAAGAACATGACAGCAGATTTCCCCAGAGGATCCTTCTAACATACTTGTATGCACTGTTGAGGCAAAAGAGGCTGAGATAACAATGACCAATTACTGGGTTTTCTTGTTTCAGATCCCAAGGCTACCACAAGTGCCAATGAAGACCCTAAAAACAGTCTGTTCCTTTGGGAAACAGAAAGCCTAAATTGCCTCATGCAACTCACCAGAAAACAAAATGCCTGAAGCTGCTGAGGATGGATGAATCTAGTCTGTCTTTGACAGCCTCTACAGCCTGGTTTCTCTAATCACAACTGTTTGGGTGGGTTTTTCTGTTCAGTTATAGAAAGGAAATACAAATGTTAGTAAGATGTAAAAGGTTGAGAAAAACAAATAAGAACAAAACAAACAAGAGCCTTCGAGAGAGCACACAGAAAGATCCCATCCCTCACGGGTTGTTTTTTTTTTATTATTTTGTTGTTAGGACACAACATTCAATTATTATGTTTTGGCAGGAAATGAAATTCTCCCCCCTACACTTCTGTGCTTAAAAATAACCTTTTTTCCCCCTCATCCTTGAGGTCAACAACCCTTTCCAGAAATGCTGGGAGAGGTTAGAATTGATGCAGCCCATCAGCCTCAGCCACACATCTGTGCTCAGTGTGGCTATCCCAGCAATCAGGCACCAGAAATGAAAAACAGCATGACAAGAGATGCACAGTTCCAGCCCTAGCTGCTGCAAGCCAGAATTAAACTGCACCTAAAGCTAGCAGGCCAATGATAGAGATGCTGGAAAATACCAAAAGGTCCTGAAACTAGCACATGATTTATTCTTAACACATTTTTCCAGAACAGGATTTTCCCACATGGACAGCATGCACATGGTGTATCCTTTCTATCCTCAGCTGTCTCTTGCTGCGGTATGCCTTAGCTCTGTGTTCTGTTAACCACTCCTTTTCGATCATCTGAACTGACATCAAATTCATTACGAGTAATCAGCTTTCACCACCACCAACCTGCAGTCTGCTGGTAGATATCTGACACACCAGACACTATCTGGGGTCAGTATTACTGCAGGTAATCAAAACCTTGACTACGAAAATAAAATGTTGGTTTACCCTGAACGTATACACTTCTCAAACCATTTTCCCCCAAAATGTAGACCATCGAAGTCTTGTAACACCCACTTCAGATGTTATCACCTGATACCAGAGGGGGAAAAAAGAAG
>VXAB01013650.1:161641-185151 GCA_013399175.1 Odontophorus gujanensis
GGGGGTGAAAACAGCACCTATTCTGCTCTTCCAGAAGCCAAAGGGAGCTTGTGATCAGATCAAAACTGGCATGATTTTTTTTTATCAGTGCACAATGCAATCTGAGAGCAAACTGGAAGTTACATCAACTAAATTAAAAATAAAAATCACCTAAATGTTATTAATACATTAGATTGCTAAAGTAGAACAGTAGGCAAAACTTCTGCTGGCAGACAAAGGGCTTTTGCTCTGCACTCCTGATAGCCAAGTGGTGTTAGAGCTGTGCATCAGAGAGCAGGGACTCAGAAAGGAGATCCCTTTTAAAGAGGGAGAAAGTAACCTGAAGAGAGAGCTGCTGGCAAGGCTACGTGCAGGACACAGATCTTCCAAGCCTCGTTTCAACAAATTAACTATGATGTGACAACCTTCATTGGGTTTGGGCAGGGACCTTAAACAGTATACAGCAAAACAGGCTGCAGGCACTCCGCAGCCCCAAAGCAAGGAAGGCAGGTGAGCTTCTCCTGTTCTGCAGGATTTAAGTGTAAGCATAATGGCTATACTGGAAAGGCAGTATTAAAGGAGGCAGGAGAGGAGCCTCGTTCCTTCAGGGATGGGCTTTAATAGTACTTTTGAACCTGTGCTTTGTGAAGTACAAATCAGAAACAATTGGCATGAAGCGGGACTGACAGTCCTCCAAGAACATTGCTGGAGGACAGCACAGAACCTGTAAGTCATGTTCTTGTTACTCAGATCAAGGCTTACTGCACCTCCTCACACACAGGTTATTTGGCATGAGCTGAATAAGCCTAGCTGAACTGCAATGGGACTTCCCATTCTCTCCAGGTACACTCTTCACTCCTTTTCGAAGTCCTGGACACTGCAGGACCATGTTTTTGTTTATACCATGGGCATCACATTACGAATGCAGGCAACTTTAAGCTGCAATATCTGTTTCCATGGCAATGGGACTGCATCAGCAATCCACCGGGTTTAGTTTAGGCCAACTTCACTTTGGCTTCAGCACTGTGCACAAATCATTACTGTTAATAGCAAACCAAGTGATGCCACTAGTAACCATGGTGCCCACAGCTGAGGTTTCCATGTGCCCTTTGCGCTCCAACATGCATCCTTCACGCATGACAATTATTTTAACCCAATTAGTGCTTGTAAAGAAATATACGAAGGGCCAGTGTCAATACTTATTTAGCAGAGGAAGGTTCATTTGAGTCAACAAGACAGTGATCAGAACGTGAAGCTTTACACAGCACTTGGACTTCTTATTGCACTGCACACATAGGAATGACATGAAACTCCTGACAGAGAAGGAAATCTGAATCTCATCAATGGCTTTATTAACGAAGGCAAAAGAGCAACTGTTTTAACCCATTCTCCTTCTAAGCTGGGAAAGGCACAAAGCTTCGTTTCACCTGGGCAATGCCTCTTACCCCAGTATGAAGCTTGGTCTAATGTGTTCCTACCACATATTCAAAAACAAAGGCAGTGCTAAAAGAAGAGAGTGAGCAGTAAAGAGCATGCATAGAGAAATGTGAAGGCAGCCCAGACAGGCAGAAACCAGGCATTAATACCACAAAACAGCACTATCATCTCTCAGGCTCCTGCAGGAGGTGACCACAAAGGACAGGTGTGTCAACACGGGGACATCACACGAAGACCAGCCTGACCATTAGCCCAGACTCCTCCAGATTCACTTCTTTACAGATCAACAGAGCACCTCCACAGACCCATCCAACACTGGAAGTCATGCTACTTATTGACAGATCAGAAATCAGCAGCACTGACTCTGTCTCAGCACAGGTGGATGTGCAGAAGGTCCTATCCTGAAGATGGGACCGTTCTCATCCAAGCTAGCACAGGTTACCTGTGCCTTCACTCTCAGTACCATCACTCTGGGCTCCTCTTCTATTTGCTCCAATGCAAAATATATTCCTAAAAAAATATCCACAAAAAAAAAATCACCCAAACCCTACAATTAAAGTCAGGACAGGTTGTCATCAGCAGACTCCTGCAAGACAGATCGGATATATACGCAGCATCAATTTGTACCAATACTGTATGCACTGTGTTATTTAGAATCAGGTCTAGAAATTAATGAAGCTGCTTGCACAATACCAGGATATTCTGGGGACGATCAATCGCGCAGGACTATAAATATTTCACAGCATTAAGAGAACTGTCCTCATGGCCACTCGTTAATCACTCCACCTTACAAAGATACCCAACCACACTCCTACAGAATCAAGGCTGTATGTGCCAGAGGCACATGAATTAGGAATCACTTTATTATGGAGATACCTGAAACTTGTTTACCCCACAAGCTTCATCTTTCAAAATGTCTGCTACACTTCCAGCACAATATTTCATCTTACCTTGACGATTTACTTCCCTGTCTTTGAATGGATTTTTCACCATATTAACTATTCCACAGACACTGTCCATGAGGATTACTGCCCTTACTTTTAAAGAGGAGGGAGAAAGTAAGCTGCAAGACAAAATTTCAACTCAGTATTCTGGATCAATTCTGATCCTCTGACTGCATCCCTTAGATTTTAGGGACCTAATGAAACTATTCACTAATGGGCTACATGCTAAAATTCCTGGGGGACTGTCTTCAAGGATATTCCTAATACCTAATTTGTAACTTGCCTCCAGGTTTCCAAAGTAAAGACCTAATCCAGATCAATCACCAAGACTATGTTCACAAGTGGACAGGTCAGAAATTCTCATTCTTAGGGATACAAATGAAAAAGAAGGAAAAAGGATTTTTGACAGCCCATACTTTAATAAAACTAGTACAAATCTGAAGTTTAAAATCATGCTTATGTTACATCCTTATCTCAGCATCACTGAGTTTTGTTACAGAGCACACTGTCAAGGCAACACAGTTGATTACTCCACAATCAATCCTTCCTCTGCCAGGTGCAGAATAATAGCCAATTTATGGACTCTTTCAAGATAATGGTTACAAAAGAAGAAGAAAAAAAAAGAAAAATAGACGTTTGCTATTTCAATTGGTTCTTCTGAAATGCTCACCCATATGGGCATCACTGTCTACTTCTGCAGATTAGTTCATGCCTGGTAACACAGAACACACCCCTCCCTTGTTCCAGAAGCTATGCAACTGTGAGCATCTCAACCTCCCCCTTCATAGGGATGAAAGCCCTGGTGGTCACAAAGAAAAGGTTATGAAAACCAGAGCAGGAGAAAAGACTTTGAGAGTCACAGGTTTTGAACATTGCAGCGTGGAAACTGGCAGACAAGCCTCAAACCAGGACTCTGCTTTTAGGAAACTACGCATCTCCCAAGGTCTCAGGAGCTGTCAGCAGTGTCACCTGCTTTTCAAACTGAAGCATGCATGTCTGTCTATCCAGATGGCCAAGGCATCTGCAAACGAAACAAGAAATAATCAGCCATCCTGTTCTTTAGTGTCCAGAGATGAAGGGTTAGTTTGTTTTCACCGACTCGATCAATCCTTCACCATCTGCTGAGCCTGCTGGCAACTGCTAGGCATCACTAACAGTTTAAGGGACACGACTTTTGCACCTCACAAATTACCAAATGTGCTCAGTGATGGGGGTCTGTTCTCAACAGCATCGCCTGAGAGCTACATTCAAGGAGAGCCCAGGTTCATGCAGTGGTCTGAAGCAAGAGCTGGTGACAACATATTACTGTTATTAGTTTATAAGGATGATGTAGCAGCTGAAAGTAACTCTCATCCTCAAAAGGCAATCCCTGGGTCCAAATGAGTATCTTTCAAGCTCATTGTCTTTGAAGGAAGGCCACAAACACTGAGAAAACTACTTGGAGCAAGAGAGGACTAAAGTTATTTATAACAGAAAAAGCAAGCTATATAGACCAGTATAAAAATAAGATTTAATAACTTGAGGAATTCTCTCATCTCATGCAAGAGTCAGAAGGGCAATGGCCTCCTGGAATCCCATGCCATATGGAACTGCAGTAATGAATGGTATTAAGATGACAAATGGGATGACCTTTGGTTAATAATATGCTGATCTTTCCACAAACGCATACACATCTTGGAATACAAGCTTTTAGGAGACAGAGATTTAGCATTAAGATGTGTGCTGTTTCTGGGGTAAGGGGGAGGCACACAGAAAGTACTTTCCCAAAACATACAAGAAAAGGAAGCATGTGTTGGAGGAAAGGACAGCTGCTGAGTCACAAATATGCAGGACACCCAGAAGAAGAAAAATGTAGATAAATATTATTAAAGGGCCTCTTAAGCATCACAAAATAAAAACAGAACAACCCTATCCTTCATGTCCAATAGACTTCACAGTCCTTACACAGACAGAAATATTGTACATGCCATTGACGTGATGCACAGAGAAGACATCCATAGCAGAGTCCTTGGTTCATCATTTCTGCAGGAAGAAAGAAATCCCTGCAAATGCTTCAAGCTGTTCCTTCCATCAATGGCTTGTGCTTCATTTCGGGCCTCCACTGCCAGCACTTACCTCCACTGACTTTCTGCTTACATGGGGACAGGGGATACAGTTTGTCCAGGTCAGACTGCAGCTCTCCGAGTGCCATGGGCATGTCTGCAGGTCAGGGTTGTCTAGACACCTCTCATCTTCAGAAGCAGGAATGGGATTGTTTCATGTATGCACAGATTTTATGAACAAAGAGTATAAAAACAACTATTGTCTAGAAAAGAGATCCTAATAATGATTTCATTGTTTTGAAGCATTTTGCCTTTTATGCACCAAAACAGCAGCTCTCAGCAGACAGAAAGATCACTGGTTCTGAGTTCAGATATAAAAATTACTATGTTTTAATTGGATAGCAAAAGAGAGAAAAGTGCAGTGAAAAAATGAAATAAAATAATGCACATGGAAGAGCTAAGACCCAGCAGTTCAGTGGTTATTGCAGCAAGGGCTCCCAGCCTGAACACACTGACTACACTGCATGGGAGGCTACATGTGAAAACACTGATACTGATAGACTAAAATTTAATAGAGAAAAACCATTCCGTTCAAACCCGCCAGGCTTCAAGCAACTCAAAGTTACATTGACTGCTGTAATGCAAAATTAACTCATTTATGGAAGAACCTAAGTGCTACTTAAAGTATTGAAACCAGTGTCTCCATAGATAACATTTCAGAAGCTAGCAGGAAGCCATTCTTGAGAGACTTCTTGCTTCTCCCACCTCACTTCCTGCAAAAGAAAACAAGCAAGTGGCAGGCCACTCTTCTCAGCTTTTACCAGCCAGGGGAACTTCAAGCATAATGCAATGTGGGCACAGACACAATGATTCATTGCATGTCTCACCTACCAAGTGCCACAGAGCACTAACTACAGATTATATACTGCACAATTTTAAATCTCTCATCCATTAAATACAGTAAATATAAGTACAGTCTGTTCTAGTCTAATGGGAAGATCCTCTGCTACCTGGGCACGACGTCGCTCAAACTGAGTGTGGTGGAAATTTTGTTGTGACTTTGAGTAAGATGGAGGAACTGCTCTCCCATGCAAGAAGACGAAAGGGCTACCCATAGCACAGGCAAAAACCTCAATGGAATAGAATTTAAATAGAGCCATAATACTACAGCCTGAATCTGAACATCCATGCCAACATGGCTTGGAGGGACCAATTTCACCGAAAGGGTACCTGGGGCAGCTGCACAAGGCCAGTTGTTTCAAGCCTAAGTGAGAATTTGGAAAACTTAGTTTGGAGGATGCTAAAGTTTAGGACAATGATTTGACTGATCTTGAAAGAGCAACTTTCTACCAACTGGTTTGGAGTTAATAGGGAGCTTCCCTTGTGAGCTTCCCTTGTGGTGCAGCCCTTAAATGAGTGATCAACTTCAAGTACATGCTTAAGATTGTATGAAACCCTTGAGGAATACTTCTGACATCTTTTTACACTGTTGGAAAACTGCTTCTTGTACAGAACTGGGCTGATTGGTGACTCCAGCACTAATCACACTGCACCATACACAACACACATCTCCCAAATGAACTTTTTGCTCTTCAGAATCATTTCTCTCCCCAGGAAATACCTTAAATCTGTATATTCAGCATGTTTCACCTAACAGTTTCTAAGGAATGTCTTTACACTGCTGTTTTACACAGATATCTCTGCTTGTTCCCCTGAGGAAGTTCAACATACACAACTTGCTTTTCCTGTGGCCTCCCTACACATTTCAGAGGAAAAATAAAAGACAGACATGAAGCATTTCCTCATCCTCTGAGAAGAACACAAGTTGTGTTCCCCACTGCCCTCTCCCAGGCATCTGTCTCAAAGACAAAACCTCCACTTTTAAATCACACTGAAGAAAAAAAAGACATTTGATATCATGGTATAAGAAAAGCTCCCACTGAAGCCCACAGGAACCTTCCCACCAGTTGCAAGAAGAGTTGAAACAGATTCTCACCAAAAGCTAAAAAACAGAGCAAAAACTCCGCATGCTACTACAAGCAGGTTTTCTGTATTTGTTGTTTCTTTTAATTTGAGCTAAGACAAATGTAAAGCACAGCTAAAAATCTCCCCTTGCACCACTTGTACACACAGCAGTAAAGTCGTTTGCTCATTACTCACGTATCCAGCTCAGCTGCAGTATGTAGGTGGAAGATCAGAGACCTGACATCACCTCCCAGTGCACCCACTACCACACCTGACCTAAGAGGAAACTTTATTTTGCTGCATATCAATGCACAAGAAAACAAGATCAGGTGTGCAGCAGGGCTGGATGGAAGTGCAGTTTCTCAAAATACTTTCCTGGGCCAATGCAGCTTTAATTGCTCATTCAGACCACTGCCATTACAATATGGCCAAATTCACTCACATGTGAACAATGCAGAGTTCAGTGCTGTGCATCTACACTTTAATTATTAGTACCTGTTTCATAATGACACATGTGGAATAAAAAACTATTGCAGCTAGATGTTCTTTCCCTAAATTTGAAGCTGTGCTCTTCTGCAGAGAATAAACAAGCATAAGCTTTGGGTTGCAGCTGGAACTGGCCCAACCAGCTGGGAAGCAGAGGCTGTGCAAGCCTTACAGCCCTTCCAGTAAGGTACCAGAGCCCCTGGGCTCAGAGCTTTCCTCCTTTGGAACAGCATATTTATTAGCCAATATTTTGCCAGGTAGGTCAACCAGAGCTTTTGTGTATTAAGGACAAAAGGAGGCAGATCTTCAGGACTTTAGAACTGAAAGTTTCTATTCCTTGTCTCCCCTACTTTTCTTTATAAGTAACCAGAAAACCTCACATTCAAATTATCTCCTTCTGCAGCAAATAGTCCACTCTTACAAACGAATCCCTGTGATAGCCCATGCCCAAAGATCCCAACTGAAACATGACTGACCTGTATCATGTAGAGCTGTGCAATTCGATATTCTTCCACGCTCATCGGAAGAGGAATACGATACTCCTTTATAAGCATTTTGAATACAAAATCTTCTGTCCACTTAGAAATACAATCCAGAAGCTTTCAGTAAAGGCTCCTTAAATAATGGCGAGGAAATGCATTGAGGATCCCTGAAAAAGAGTGTGAGAGAGAAGCAGCAGTTATTTTCCATTCTTGTTGGAAAACATCCCGTCAGGAAAAAAACAAAAAAAGCCCAAATGTTAATTTTTGTAATAGCAATAAGCTTAATAACAGAGACAAGAATCCCTGGAGTGTTACCAGACCCTTAATATCAAATTGAACAGAATCTTTCAGGGAAATTTTGATCTGCTTCATGGTATGCCATCAAAGCTATTATCCTCCCAACCTTTGCCACTGTATCGATCAGACTTTCCTATGCAACGGCATCTCCGTGGCAGAGATGTGCCAAAAGCTCAAAATGAATAGGCAGACTTTTTGTTGCTAGACAGTAACGTAGCTCTCCAATGTCAGCAACACACTAGAGATGCATCTACTCAAAGGTATCAGGTTTTATCCTCTCACATTCATTCAGCTGCAAGAAAAGGCAGTAATTGGACATCTTCAACCCTCAGAAACACGGTGATGGAGAACATCATTTGGATTCTAACAGTGAGGATGGTTACAACACATTTTCCTTCCCATTTTTAATTTGGGAATACTGTCTTGGTAGGATCCATTCTCTTTCATGTCCAAGTAATCTACAGGCAAAATTCTCTTGTCACTGATGTCAGTGCCAGACTCGTTTTTACATGTTGCTTAAGAATATAGCCAGAGGTCAAAGAGCAACAAAAAAAATCCCAACAGACCCAGCCTTGAGGCAATTTAATAAAATTATTGCTTAAGAATACAGGGAGTAGAGCATTTACCACACCAGGGTCAACGCAGTAACTTTTCAAATACCCTTAAGACATCCCCACAGGATGTGGATAAAGGCAGGAAAATAACACAAGGGAGGGGAGGGAAACTAAGACTGAGGAAGAAGAGGAGACAAAAGAGGTGAAGTTTGCTGCTGTCAGCAAGGCAGCTTCAGCAGGACTTGATGGCCACTGTACCAGCACACAAAGCACTCATCTGGTTCCTTCTCATCACCAAACCTCACCTTTCTGCCTAGTGAAAGCCTCCAGATACAGATGCTGCAGCAGGTGCAGCCCCAAACCCTACAGCTGCGGAAAAGGTCCAACAATAAAGTGATGGATTAAAGTGGAGCCTGGGAACCAGGAACTCCCCCTGCTATCCATGCTTCACGCTGTTTGCACAGCTCTTCTCTGACTTCTCACAAGGCCCAGAGAGATGAAAACCCAATGCCTGTGATCACAGAGTAACCAGGAACAAAATTCACTGCTGTAGTCCTGGTCTACTGACTTGGGATCGGCTCCAACCTCTCTCTCTGCTCACATTGTGGCACAGACCTCAGTGTCCCAGCTGCAGATTTCAACAACTTTGTCAAAAGGTGCTGTGTTCCTAATTTGGCTACAAATCCAATCCATCCCAGACCAGCTCTTCTGGAAGAAGATATCTGTCTGCTGCTGCACCACCTCAACAATTTATTTTCAAATTCAATTCTCTGCTTCATTTTATTGCTGTCAGAGTAATCTGTGTGTATGTATTGTGTGCAGGGAGGAAATAATAAAAAATAATAATATATCTCTGCCATGCAAACCCTGTAGAAAGTAATTTTGGAGTGGTTGCCCTTGCTGACACTGCCATGCAGGAGTCTGCACGTCCACACGCACGTGCAGGATTTCCTCCATGAAGTTAATTCCCCAGAACAGGTGGGGATAATCACATTAGGTGTTTTTAATTAGTGTCATGGCAAAGAACAACGATAATTACCATAAGATGGATCTTAAAACACCATCACCGATCTGCACTGGTGCAATGCTGGGATACGAACTCTCGGAGCTAATGGCAGTGGAAGATGTAGCAACATCCTGAGTGGTTTGTTAAACATCAGAGACCTTTGAAACTTTAAAAGCTTCTCCCCCTCCCCTCAAAATGCTCCAAAAATGATTCTGCTTCCCCATAAGGACATCAGTCATGTCTGCCTGTGCTGCTTGCTAAGAACAGGATATTTCCTATCGATTGGAAGAGATGAATAAAACAAAAATAGAACCTTAAAAGCAATAAAATGGCAGGAAACCAGTACCAACAAGGAAAAAATGTGTTTATAATGAAGTGCCAGAGAGGTAATAATTCAGATGGCCAAGACACAACAGAGACTATTTTATTATAGACTAAAATCCCAGCTGTGTTGGCCTGAAGCACGCACAGCAGCCACCAACAGCTGAGGTTTCTCTTTAGAGTTCCCCCTCCAGGTTTCTACTTTCCTGTGGTCAAGGATCAAAACCCAGGTTCTGGTCCAGCCTGCAGGTCCCCATGAGGCAGCAGGTCACAGTGCTGTGCCTGAGGAAAGGCACTGCACCCAAAAACTGCCCAAAACTCCTCAAAACTGACCACTGCAGCTCCTGCAACCAGCCCCAAACACCAGGCAGAGAACAGCCTTTGAAACACACTGGCCAACAGCAAGAACCACATTTCGTAGAATCATAAAGGTTGGAAAAGACCACTAAGATCAAGTCCAACCATCACCTCATCACCACCAAATGATGAGCTGCAAAGCATCAGCTCTACCTTATAGCCAGGCAGAGGAGTCCAGATGGAAAACCACAAAAGATATATACCCAGCACCACACAGGGTCTCCCAGGGGTCCAACAGAGCCCCACAGGAGTGGAAACAGCCCATGGGCTTTGCAGACCCCAACCTGCAGTGAGCAGCCAGCACTGGTGACGCAGGACACTGCTGTGCCTGCTGCTATTTCTGCCATGGGCAAGCAGCATGCTGGTGCAGGCCATTATTCAATTCATACACAGAGCTGTAGTAACTGTGAGAGCCAGGCATGTAACTTCATACCTCGATTATTTTAGAATCGGGCTCTCCAAGTATCATAATTATGCTGCAGAGTCAATATCCCGCTGAGATGAATCGTGACCATCTCTGAGCTAATGTTTCAGGCTGCGGCTGAAGGCTAAGGAAGGTGCACTGCATTGTGTTTACCTCTGGTTTTAACAGCTTCCTTCGTAACTGTGGCCAACTTCTTAAGGAAGCACCTCTCCTTTAAGGGGAGATCAGGATCAGGATCATCAGCATCTGCTGCAGCTGAGCAGGGAAATCTCTCAGCTCAGCTCAGCTCAGCTCAGACCACGCGTGTGGTGCCCGGCAGTCACTGCAGGAGGTGAGTGCCAGTATCACTGCTAGTAAATGAGGGAGCAAAGGGCTGACGACAACTGACAGCTTGTAATTAAGGAATAACAGTGTGCCAAGGGCATTAAGGGGTGGCCAAACCCCAGCCAGACTGACAGGCTGGCCATGAGGGGTACAGGAATTGAGTATTAAAGCAAACTCCTGACACTTCTGCACGGCCACAACACGTGCTGCGCCAGCGCTGCTAGTTCCTGTGTTCTACAGGGAAGAGATAATACCCTAGAAGCAGAGAGCCTCACACAGAGGCTCATTTTACATTATGATAAAGTTTAAGGACTCCCCCGAGGAAAAAAAGTCATCACAGAGGGTCACACAGAGCTGTGGCAGAGGAAGGTCACAGCCCCAGGACTGCAGCACCAAGCTCTGCTCTTGCACTCAGCAGCTCAGCAGAGAGCAAAAGGGAGAGCAAAGGTATTACCTTGTGATACCATCTAGCTTCCCAAAGGCTTCCTTTAGGTTTTCTACATCTCTTAAATGCCCAAGCAGATGGCTCCGTGGACAAAGTGCTATTTGCGAGATGTCAGCACTGATCCCACCTGGGCAGCCTCTCCTGCAAACACCCTGATAGAGAGAGCACAGTACCCACCCAGGGCAGGAAGCATGGTGCCCACGCTGCTCTCTGATTTACTGATGCCATTAGAAAAAGCAGCAGAAATAACAAATAGATTCCTAGGACCTAAGTCAGCATTTTTTCAAGGCTGCCTCAATGCTCACACCTTGATTAATGCAGCACCCTCTTTCCTGGCCCAGAAGCAGCCTCGCTCAGCCTTATCCATGCAGAGTGTCAGCACTGCACAGACCCTCAGCTAACTTTGCTCCCATCACCCCTCTTTTCAGGCACCCCTCTGCCTGAAGGTTAACAAACCCCAACGTTTCTGCCTGGGGCTAGCATTACTTGCTGTAACACTCACCACTGTGCCCACACACACATGCAATATATAAACTGAAGAGACAGAATGAGATGGCTTTTTATAATCTGCAGTGCTCTGTTACTCCGGTCATACCCGCTGACTGACAGCTAGGCAGATGTAAAAATTCACCAGGTCTTGAAAAAAATAAATTAAAAGTTAAAAGTCCCTTCAAAGTTCACGCTACCACTGATGAAAGGATACGGTGACAGTTAAGTAATGCTCTTTGTAATCATTCATCTTAATCACACATCTCAGCTGTCACATCTTTTTTTAAGCACAATCCTTACGCAGTGCTTACACACCCAAGTTTTTGGGCTGAGCTTAGAGTGCACCTGGCAGTGAAAGGAGCAAATACCTCACACAGCTGGAGAGCACCCACAGTCCTGGCTGCAGGCAGTGTGAAGGGGAAGGGGGGGATAAGTGAAATAAAATGAGGAGGGAAAACACATAGGAAACAACTTTCCTCCTCTGCAAACCTCAGGGCAGGCAGACAGAGATATCTCCAATGCAGATAGCAGAGCAAAGGGCTTAGGGACAAAGCACTGCTCAGAAAGGAAGGCACAGAGCGAGCGAGTCGCACTCGCAGTACTTAAATCTTTTTTTCATTATTAGACACTATTTGACGTCACTTATAGAATTTAAGAGCTCACTGTAAAGCAGACATTTATTACAACAGAAGGATGGAATCAGTCCACATGCGATATAGCTACGCTGGAGCTATTAAATCTTGCTATAGTTCACTGGGCAGCCAAATACCAGCCGCAAGCAACGGGAGGGAAAGAGAAAAAAAATAGTCACACCACATCTACACACCCCTTTTTCTCCTTAAATATTCCACAGTATGGTCCTGTTTCTTCACACTTTCCACTCCTGTTACTTCTTCAGCATCTGGGGAGAAGCAATCACAGCTCCCTCCTGCCCTCCAAGCAATGCTGCAGTGCGAGGCAGCCCACCTGTGCTCACCTCCCATTCTAAGAGGACCAGGTGAGGTTCCATAGCTGAACTTAGGCTGGAAAATTAACACTTCAAGTCATGCCATGTCTGGAGGTTACATGGCAGTGAATGAATAAAGGAGTCGTTAAAGAACTAGCACGCTTAGTGAACTCACCAATGAGTTTGGAGGGAAAGACAGACCACTTATGTTTTTGCTGACAATGGGGATAGGGCTGAATATCAAAAAGAATGAGACAGAAATTAAAGGTTAAAAGTTTCTGGGCAGTCTCTGGGCTCTGAATTGTGTGGTCACAGAGCTGGTGGCCTCGAACAGACCCAAACACAGATCCTGCACAGGAACGTGCTGCAAACAGGCTGAGACTGCACATGTACAAATACATATAAATATATACAAAGAGATGCATCATATTTTACATTTGTATGTATATATAGACACACGCACACATGCATATATACACACAGAAACAAAAAAAGCATTGCTCATGTGGTAACTGCAGCATATTGGCTGAAAACAGCTTGAAAATTGATGGGAGTGGGATAAAATAGTGGGAAGGAAAATGTGTGCAATGCTGCAGGCACACAGTGATGGGCAGTGTTTCACTTTTATTTGGGGGATATCCGTTAGTAGCTGAAGGCCAGCACCAAGCAGAAGTCTGCGTGCTCAATGGGTTGCAGCAGCCAGGAGAGGGGATGATGGTCAAGTTAAACACAAGAAATTAAACACTAAACATGCCTGATTTCTGAGAGCACTGCACTTACACTGTGTACTTCCAGGTGCTACAGTCATTCTTCCTAAAGGAACGAGGGAAGTGACCAGTGCACCACCACTGGTCGTTGCTCAAGGCTTCCCTTGGAAGGAAGAAACGAAAAGCCAACCAAGGTGCAATGTGACCATGCTCTCCATGGTCTCTGGCACAACCCTTCTACTTTGCTCAAAGGAGTGCTGGCAGCAGCAAGGCACGGGAATTTAACCAGCAGCATGACAAAAGGCAAAAGGCAAACCAGAGTCAAGAGATGACCCCACCTGACCAACTCAAGACACCCCTCCATCCACTTCTCTCCCCATCAGCTGTTGCATTAGAAACTGCATTAATAATACCAAATATTCTCCATTTCCCCTCCCTCCCTTCGGTTTTTATTACACTGACAAGAGTGGGAAGCCAAGATTACAGAGTAGGAGCTCTCTTATCAGTCACCAAGCACGGAAATAAGAAATTTCATGGGCAGGAAGTTTTGAGAGCATCAAGGCTGTGGTGCAGGAGCTCTGTACCTGGGGCTGAACCACAAACCTTCCACATCCAGACTTCCTTGGAAAACAAATGGTCCCACAGCTGAAGCTCAGGAACCAGGACCATTAATATCAAATGAAAAAGACCAAGAAATCTGAATTTATTCAAATTCAAGGTGCAAAAGCACAGTATCTCTCAGTCTGTTTATCATCTGCAGATGTGAAAGACCTTTGCCCTCTAACCTATGTTACCCTCACACAGTTCAAGCCTCTCTTCTTGGGCCAGCCTCAGGAGAGGTGAACCACTCTTCTGCAATTCCCATTTTCCATATTCAAAATCATTTGCCTTTCTCCCTTGTCTCCTAGACTATAAATCCTGATTCTTTTTCTCTCAATTTCAAGGGTCACATTTAGCAGCCCTCTTTTAATCCTTGTTTCTTCATCCCTTCTCACACTGATCCATCACCAAAGCAGTCCTGAAGATAAAGGATAACTTTGTGTCTCACTCATACCCCCCTGCATGCTATTTGTCACAGGCAGAAGGCAATCCATGGCCACTCAGTCCAGATACCACTGTAGTCCCATCTCATCTCCCACACAATGGCACCCACACCACTCATTCCTCATGTTATAGTTTATCCATGGCTCTCAGCACTCATCTTTACCAAATTATAGCTCATATCAGACTTTTGCCCAAGGTTAGTTTGAATTTTCACCCTGTCCTCAAACACTTGTGAATCCACTGAAGCTGTTTTCAAGACACAAGATGGGTATTTCCTATTCTGAGATCTGAGTCAGCAATGGACAGACTCTGAACTGCTTCCTTAGTAGCACCCTATAAACTGAGACATCAGCTGCTACTCTACTTTTTTGGCAGTTTCAGTCTAGATGGAAATAAAATATTATTACCTCACTTACGCAAGTATACGTGGAATAGGAAACGAACACTCATATCTGGTTTTAAAAGACTTTCATAGAGGGAAGGAACACTGTACGACTCAAAATCAATGTTATAGCACCATAACACTGGCTTCATTAGGCTGAGATCTGCTTTGCCCAAAGGCAAGACAGATAGAGAAAAGTCCTATTCCATCAGAAGAAACCTGTAACGACAGCAGAAATTCTTGCATGGAAAACAAGACAAACACAGCAACGAAGGCTGATGAATAATGCTGCAATTAAGATAGAAAGTGAGAGGCCATTTTGCCTGAGAGGTAAACGTTCAATACCACCCTTGCTTCTTTCATCCATAACACCAACAGATTAACAACATCTCTCCAGCTGTATTAATTTCTTTGGAGTTTTGACTTAGGAAATAATTACACCAAATATTTCATAAGTGCCTCTGAAAGTTTTCTGGTTAATAAACAATTGCTTGCAGCTCCCATATTGCAGCAGGATAATGAAAGTGCACAGATAATCAATAACCATTTTCAATTCATTATTCAGCACATTTTGGGCTGGTGCTATTTCTCTCCCTCCACCATTCTGCATCCCACACGTGGAGTGATGAAGCACTTTTAAACCACCCGACCTTACCACTTCTGCTAATTGTCCTCAGTGCTAACCAACACCCCGGCCCCTCATCATGTCCACAGAACTCACAGCTTTCCAGGGCACTTTCAGGTTGGTGGAATTCCTCCTTTGGTGTGGATAACAAATTGCTGCACTTCTTCAGCAACCCCCACATGCACACCAACTCAGTCTGGATCCTGCTTTAAGTTCCCTCTCGATTTGCGTAATTTCTGTTGCTTGTCTCTCTAGTTGAAAGGGCAAAGTTTCTGCTCTGCAGTCATTCCACTGGCAGCCATATATAGCAAATATACTCAGTACTACACAGAACTCATATAGGCTGCTTGGGGCCATCGTGGGGTTGGGTCCTTCACCCTGCCCCAAATCCACCACCTGCTCTGGGACCACACCCACAGCTCCAGCATCCTCTGGGCTTCTGAAAGTGCTTCCTGGGCCTAGGGTAATGTCTTCTAGGGAGAAGTTAGGGACCTTCTGGAAGCAGGAGAAAGTCCTGCCAAGAGGAGATCTCTGCCTCCCCATCAGAAAGCACACATTTGCAAAACTGAGGCTGAAGTGGTATTAAAGCCCTAAAGGAGGGCAGCTTTCCCCAAGGACTACACAACGCGGGTCACTACAAAGTCCAAGCCTCGACTGCTAACTGCAGCACTAGGAGTTATTTTCCATTACGCACCTCAGGAGCGATACACATCCAGGCAAGTTTCCCTGCAGAGCGTGCGTAACGGCAGAGAGCAATTCCTGGTGTTAGCTCTCCCTGTCACAGCGTGGTGACTCACTGCTGGCTGCCAGCACATCGCCTGCAGTGCTGGTGGTGGCTGTCCCAGGCCCAGGGCCATTGTCCTGGAGACCCCCAAGGAGATGAGAGACCACAGGGCAAGGTCAAGTCCTCTATCTCCCTTCCGGCTAGCATGGCAAAGAAGTGGAAGTGGACACTAATAGACATGATGCTGGAGGCAAACTGAACAGGTTCTTTGCTGGAGAGACAAAAGACAGAAACGTAGGATGCGCTGCCATATAGCACTGGGAAGGGAAAACATTAGCCAAATATCTATTCCTTCGTTGCAAGCAAACTGCAGACACGGAATTTAAAAACCCACACGCAACAGATATCTGCAAAGCATTTGAAGTGCTAGTTCAAAAAAAGCACAAACCTCACACCCATTTTCACCTATCTGCTAGGTTTTGCTTTCCCAGTCACCTCCCCAGACCCTTCCCTGACCCCACCAGTCACCTGCTTACCTGCCCCAATGCTTCTCGCCATTGCAGCCATCCACCTTCTGATCCCAGCAGCACAGACACATTCAGGAGCCTCAGGCAGAGGACACCTGCAGCAACACTGCTCATTACAGAGCACGCGGGTGCTGAGACAGAATTGGACCAGAGGAGGCTGATGGCACTGCAGAGTGACACTGTCACTCCCAGGAGGGAAGCCAGCTACACTTTTGTATATTTAACTTCTGTACAAGCATTCCTGAGCACAAAGTACAGTATGTTTCTAAAGAATACTTATAAACTCTTCTCCAGATTAAACTCAGGATCAGCTACATCATCTTGTGTTTGTTTGGATTTCTTGAATTGCAGTTCAGTTATGACTCCCAACATTTTTGCTGACTTGTGAAATAAAAAATCATTGGGAAAGGAAATGTGCTGTGAAAGGCATGTGAGCACCTGCAGCTTGTCAGGATCCACGGGCTGAGATGCCCATCAGATTCCTCCTGCGGAGGAAAATGGGAAAAATGGGAAAAGGGATAGCAGGTGAGGGATCCACTGCAAACCTAGGACAGCAAGCACTGCCGTGGAGCTGAATGCAGCTATCAAGATAAGTTCTGGCAAGAACAAAGAGGAAACAATGCCATTCAACTGAGTCACCTAATCTGAGTGTGTGCATGCAGAGTGGAGTGGCAGCTCCAACCCCAAGCAGCAGCAGTGCCTGGTGCCCAGCTGTGCTCCTTGCAGCCATGCACAGCTCCTGGGAGATGCTTTGAAGCTCTGCCCTGGCCTCAGGAGCTAGAGCTAGTATAATTATCCCTCATTTGCTGGGGAAATTGTGGTACAGAGGGAAGTGATCTGGCCCAACATGCAAGAGAGAATAAGCGACAGCATCAATTCAGTTTCCAGGTTCAGCTCTTGGCATAAAAACTTTTTTTCATTCACACAGAGGAGGGAGTCAGGGAGCTCAAAGAAATCCAAGTTTTGCTGATATCTGGCAAAATTCTGCAAGAATAAAGCAATCCCCATGCATCTCCCACCAGCATCTCAGGAATAAAGCCAGCTGTCAGCTACAAAATCAAAAGGAATTTTTTTCTTGTTACCAACCGCCTTTGGAGCTATCAGTAACTCTGCAAAAAAAATAAAACGAATCTTGGAAATTAGCACAGCTCATTGATTCCTCCATGTACCCAGGGGTTCTCTGCACACCCCATCTCAGCAGCACACAGGCATGCCCAAGCTGCACCTGGAAGCTTCAGAAGATTTTCCTTTTGAAGTCTCCAGCTCAAAAGCACAACCCACTAACTTGACAAAGGCACTTGGATGCAGCCTCACACAGCGAGTGGCTTCATGGCTTTAGGACATGCACGGCCACAACCAAATGTGTATCCCCTGTGCATCTCCTGTGTGCTTCTACGAATGACGTGGAAAAAAGCTGGGAACAAAAGGTGGTCAGACCTTTACTTAAAAAAGAGCATCCTCACCAAGACTTGGGAAAATAATATTATCAGATGTAGTTAAGCTGTGCTTTGAACCCAACAGGGGCATTACCATCCTGGGAATCACAGAACTCTGAAGCAGCTCCCATCTCCTGCTTCAGGCTTTTATTCTGGCTTGATCAGCTGATGAACTCCCTGCAGCCTCTCCAGCTCCCTCGAGTTTCAAAAAACCCAAGGTCTGACTTTACTCAGACTTCTCTGAAGGAAACAGTGCTATTTCCTAATGAGAATTTCTGGATGTAACAAAACGTTCAACTGCCCTAGACCACATGTTGTGGTTTCAGTACTACACTATCAGCAGCCTCCCCAAGGGCAGATTTCTCATGCTCCTCGAGGATGCATGTGGGATTCTGTTTGGTTTTATCCTTCAAATTCAAGTTGATTTCAGTTGTCTTCTCCAGCCAAAAATCAAACCTCATGAGTCAATTACAGTGCCCTACAAAGGGTCATTCTGCACCAGGAGATAAAGGGAAGCTACTTAACAAGGACCAAAGCTAAAAATCTGCTTCCTGACCTGGAAGATCAGCTCAAAGGAGGTGTTTTTTTCCTCTGTTTCCCCATCAAACATCCCAATTGTGTCTTGAATGTCCTTTTTTTAAAGAGTTCTTTATTAGAAAGCATTACAAAAGCAAGTCCAGAAAAAACGAAGAGCAATTACACTAAATACTCCTTTTCATTAGATGTAGCATAGCATGGAAACGTTGCTCCTACCCAGCAACAGTTGATGAGGCAAAGCACAGAGCAGAAAGTGTCAAATCCCATCAGTTCAGATTTCAGCCCTGAAGGCTCTGACCACAGTTGCACAGCTCCATGATCCTTAAAGCAGTGAGAACCCCGCCTGGTCCCACTGGGGCAGGTGCACTTCTCAGGTTGTCTCAGCTCCTGCCCCAGCCGTACAACTCTCAGCCTGCTCTGGCTATTACTTGACATCCTGAGAATTGCACCAACCTCACTATCATGGCTCTGTGTGTCAGCTGTCAGATAGCAGGAGTGCCCCGCAGCCTTCGTGAGAGCCACACATGCCCTTCATTAAAGGGCATTATAGCTGTATTTATATCTGACATAAATCTGCTTTGTAAACAGTGACCTGATTCGGCATCTGGACTTCCTTAGACTGTGACATCAGGAGTGTACGTGTGCTGGTCCCTAATGGCAGCATCAGCCATGCCTGGCTGCAGGAGGACACGCTGCTCACCCTCCTCCCTGGCTGATAATACGATGGGATCAGAGTGGAGGAGCCAAAGGGCTAGAAGACTTCAGCTCTGGTCACAACATGGCACAAAGAAAAAGGGAAAGAGAAGAGAGGATGATTACTGTACATCTGATCTATATTTTATTGATAGTGCAAGTGTTCAAGGGACAGTTATGTTTCGGACTAAACACACAGCAAGCACTGCCTCAGCCAAAACCAGAAATCAGTAGCTGAACTGAAAATCATATCCAAGCTCTCACCCCAGGCACCAGATTGTTTTGTCATCACTATTTCTATATTCTACGTCATTTCTATTCATTGACAACTCAAAACACTATGACAAAAATGTCAGCTCATTAGGTTTGTTCTTAGAAGTCTGAGGCTCTTGTATATGAATTTGGTGCTATCAACAGAGTCCATAAAT
Source organism: Odontophorus gujanensis (assembly GCA_013399175.1). Classification (NCBI taxonomy): domain Eukaryota; kingdom Metazoa; phylum Chordata; class Aves; order Galliformes; family Odontophoridae; genus Odontophorus; species Odontophorus gujanensis. The sequence goes on from VXAB01013650.1 coordinate 181,243, forward strand.
TGCAGCAAAGTACATAAAGGAAGCAGGCATGCCACAGCCCCAGTTTAATCTGGATGAAGCTGTTACACACTACAGACTTGTTGCAGTGTTTTCCAAAATGGTAATTAATTTTTGAAAGTATGCATGAAAGGGGCTTCTCATAATGGAATAAAGGAGACAGGCTAGAAAGGATTGTTCATTTTGCTGATATAGCAACCTAATGGTTATTCAGTATATATTAATTTTCTCATCAAAAGTCACCTCCACCTTTTCCTAACAGCTCAGCTACCCATTTGTCAGACACAATACAGCCTCACCAGCCAAAAAGTTCAATTTCTGCATTTCCGCAGTTTATTCTGTTAGTAAGCTAAAATCCTGGATGACAGTGAAGTCCCAAAATCAATAACACAAACCTTGCATTTGTTTTCTGCGAGTCCTGGATGACACTTTGATGTCATGTCGGCAGCAGTCCCAGCTGCAGCAACACATAGGATCAGCTGCAGCAGGAGCCACATAGGAAACCCCTGGGTCTACAAAGGCTTGTCCATAAGCTCTAGCCCACCTGGAAGTGGACAACACACTGCATTTTCCAACCAAGGACTACCCATTAACACCTCACAGCCTGAACCAGAAGGTCCCCTTCCCATTAACTTGAATTTTCTGATTAAGGATGGTCTTCACACAGGCAGACACATTCTGGGTAGTGATTTGAAGCAGCATTCTGCCTGCACTGAGGCTCTAGACCTCACACTGCAGGATGGCTCCCACTGCTCAGAGCTCAGCACCATACACTCAGCGCCTTTGAAGAGCTCTGTACCTAGACATCCCATGAACAGAGACAGAAATACATCAGCAGAGAACAGCTCCTGCCTGGACAACCCTAAACTAAGTACAACCACGCACTGTGCCTGGCCTCGCTGCTGTGACCTAAGACCTCAGAGCAGAAAGAATCCATCTGTATGGATTTCACTGCAGGACCAGAGCTCCAGGAAGTCCCCATGAAACAAAACAAACCAAAAGAGGTTACAACTAAGGCTGATACTACTCAAAAGCTAAACAAAACAAAAACATTCCTGTCTACCAGTTTTATCTGCAAATGCTACTCAGCTGTGTTTAAGCCCATAACAGCCATACGCACAGGCTTCAATAAAAGGGACACCTTTCCCCCAGCTCCTGCTGTTGCAATTCTACAGAACAAATCCGACATCGGCAGAAGGGGAAGTTCAGGATATATACAGCATCGGTTTCCAAGAGGATATTTCTCGTGTCACGTGAGAGCCAACTCGGCAGAAAATAGACAAGCCACAAAGCTAACCTAAAAATACCAGTCTTGCTAATTACAAGAAAGAAAAACAGAGCACAAGCAATGGCAGCACGAGCAATCCTTACTTTTAGAGACACCCTGCTAACAATTTTTTTTCCCCTTAAGTACACAGAAGTTTCTGAAAGATTGTCTCTGTTGCTCAGGTGTGCATAAGTCACACAGCTGAGACAAGCTAAGCTCATTTCGGACTGATTACTTATGGCTTCATCTGTGTGATTTACTCATGTTTGTTCTCTTCCATCATTCCTTAGCACAGTGCTAAGAAGTGTTCATATTCTGGAAGTCAGCTGCACCCAAGAGGCAGCTGTGTAACGCTCCCAGGTATGAGTAGGGCACCACGTCATTGTGGGATGAAGAAATCTTGGAGGAAAATCAAGAAGAAAATAAAAATAAAAAAGACAAACAGTGCAATTGCCATTGCCAATGGATCATCAGCTCCATGATCCATTTTACCTGGTGTGGTACCTGAGAGCAGCACAGCAGAGGCTTCAAAGGATGCCAACAGTTCACACAAGCTGTTACTTTATGGTCAATCCCTGTCTCCTCTGGCATAGCTTGATTTTTCTTTCTCCACCAAGGATAAAGAGGAGAAAAGGACACTGGCAGGCTCAGAAAATGGGCGAGCTGCCCCCAAAGCCATGTGTTTTCACCCAGAGCCAAGTGCTGCCTGGGCCCCCAGCACCATCCTGCTCCCAGCAGCAGCAACAGTCAAAGGTTTCATGAAGATCAAGGCATACAGACAGGCTCATTAAGCCAGTGGTCACATTTAAGACAACCAGTGCTGCTTCTCAAAGTGCTGAAGTCAGCCAGAATCTTTATTTAGGACTGAAGTGCAGTAGCTTTCCTCCGAAGAAGAGATAACATGGAAACTATTCTTGTGGAGTTTATTTTGAGTTGAAAATATTTTCCAGTTTCACGTTGACAAGATTGTAACCACGCTGCATTACAAAGCGATGCCTGAATTTGCAAGGCCTGACACGGGGAGAAGCACAGAAAGCTGCATTTTCCACTTCACATTGCTTGTTACTGCAAGAATTTTTACACTTTCAAAATAATGTCATGTCATCCTTCAGCATAAAAGGGCCCCAAAACCCAGACCACAGCTACGCTGTCCATCATGCCAGGCAAGCTGCAGTAATAAGATTAGCCAAGCAGTCATAAACTGACCGTATCTGGAGATGGAAGTAATTTCCTCCTATTCCTCTTCCTGGCAATCACCTCCAAGATTTTCCAAACATCCGAGCAGCATCAGCCTCCTGAGCACTTCCCAGCGCTGAGCTCCTCTGGGATTGGAGGCAAATTCCTTCAGCCCTGCTGGCAGTGCTGGGTTAGCCTGTCACATTTACTGCTCATTAAAAACAAGGTGGTAAAAGGATGCATTGATGCCTCCTGTCCTATCCACACCTCCTGTGATGCTTTCAGAGAGCACACGGGTTCAGGAACCCCCTGGGGATGCCGCTCTGCACCTCAACCAAAGCAACTTGTCTTGGTGCAGCTCTGACTCAAGCTAAGGAGAGCTGAAAGAAATGCCATCAGTTTTTATTTTAAAATGCAATCAGCTCGGGGTAGAAGGATAGGAATGCTGCCCCAGCCCCCTCCAATACTTCAGCATCAACCAGTTCTGCAAAAGGTGGTACGGATGAAAGGTAGAAATGCCCTTCCCTGGAGGCAGCACCCCAATTTGCTTTCCCCTCCCACCCCCAAACCAACAGCCCTGGCACTGCTCTCAGCCTGCACTGTGCATGGCAACCACAGTGACCATCCCCAGATCTGCCCAGCTACGTTGGCTTTGGTCGCTTCTTGGCTTCAGCTTCTCAGCTCCAGCAGAGGCAGTATCTGGATTGGATTGCAGTTTCTGGAGCAGGCACCCCAGGACCTGTGGCTTTAGGCATCCTGAATGTCAAACACCCTCTGTCTCCTTCCCAAAACATGATTCAAGCACAAATTTAGCACAAGCTAAGCAATATAGAGTGACTGCACTGCAGTCATGAGGGTTACAACACACCACCCAAACCCATGACATTTCCATAGAAACCACAGCGGGAAAGAGAAAAGCCTAAAAAAGCTGACAAGAGAAGACAACACTTGGTGAAGTAAGTGACTCTACAGGGAAATAACACACGGGTGCAGGATCCCCCCAGCTCCTCAGCAGGTCAGTGTTGAGAGGTAACCGTTCATGTCCAACCCCATGCCAACAAAACCTTGAGACCCACCTGCCAGCACTCCACACACACCCCTAATGAAGGGAGGTGATTAAGAGCAATGCCACGCTTTGTTCAGCATGCCACTCTTTTTCTCCAGGCTTCAGTCCCTGAGGTTGTGTGATGGGAATAAGCATGTTTTGGCCCTGGGGACATCTCAGAGGACAACTCGTTAACTTGTTGTTACAAGCACCATTCCCTGCTACCTACTGGGATGTTCTTTGGCCACGTAGAGCCTTCCAGAACTCATTAAACAAATAAACACTGGAATATGCAAGAGAAGCAAATCATTCTTTTGGTCAAGCAACCTCCCTGCTCCACACTTGCCTGCTCCAGAGAAATGTTCAGTGACATCGAGGGAGAAAAAAAAAAAAAAAAAAAAAAAAAAAAGACAAAGGGCCAAAG
>VXAB01013650.1:185159-207914 GCA_013399175.1 Odontophorus gujanensis
AAAAAAAAAAAAAAAGAAAATCAGTCAAGAGTGCAACAGCTGTTAAATAATTCAGGATGCTCTGCTCTTGCTCTGGAAAACCAGTCACATTCCAGTGTGTGACAGAAGCGAGCTGGCTCTACTGAGAGTGATGCAAACGGGCACGAAGGAGGCTGCCTGCTCCGAAGGGAACCACTCGGTGAGGTACGGGCTGCATCTCCAAAGCCCCTCCAGACAGAGGGGTGGCAGCCACTGCTTGCCCGGTGCTGAACTCAACTGACATGTGTGCTGGCATCGTGTGCTGCTCCCATGCTGCTCTCCCTGCTCCCCTTCCACAAGCCAACAAGTGGCATTGGTCATCAAATGGAAGCAGGAACGCAATAAGTGCATCTTGTTCTCCTTTATGGCTGTGATGCTCCAAGCTGATTGCCTCTGCTTTTCCTTTCAGTAAGCCAAAGTTTCACTACAGGCATCAGTCAGAGATAACAACACAGGACTTTCTGCTCCAGAAAAAAATGTGACTGCTTTTTGGGAGCTGAAAAATATCTCAGCCTGACAGATATGTATTTTCTGGAATTAGTTCCTAACAGTATAGTCCAGCTACCACTCCATCAGAAGCAGAGCTAGATGCCAACAGCTCAATACATTAAATGGTTTACCTTGTTAGTGGTTTTACAGCTATTTAATAATGAGTTCTGGTAACTGTGTATGTTTATTATTGCAAGAGAGCCTTTAAAAAAAGATCTGTGTAATGGCACAACCTTTCCTTTCAGCTGCATAAAAACTCCATGCTCCAATCGATATCATCATCAGCAAGAAACTAAAAAAAACTCAGCAGAAGCTATAAAATACAGTGAATTATCTTCTGAGAACAGTTCTGCTGCCACCATATTTTACAGAAATACTAATTTTAAATTCATGCAAGAAAAAAAAATAATTAAGTATACATGAAAAAGCAGCTCCAGCCGGGAGACAGCAAATATGTTGTGTTCTCTGACAAGTGGGGTAATAAATGTAGAATGGTAAACTACAATGTGACCTTTAAGGGTCAGTCACATTTTCCATGTGCTGTTAAATATCACTTGCAAGGGAGGGGTGGGGGGGAAGGGTGAGAGGGGGGGAAATCAACTCATAAAGAAAACATAATAAAAACCGCTGTGTTTACAGCAGGGAATCACTGAGAAATCATTACGTCACAGATCAGAACAAACCTCCCATGACTTAGCTGGGCAAGAAGAAAGGTTAGCAGAGCTCTGCAGATATTTGGTGCTTAGAGGCTTTACATATCCCAGAGTTTGCACCCCAGAAATCAGCAAGGCACTTCCCCTACACAAATAACATGCATTCCTCCCTCCCCGAGCACGGAGGCACTGAAGGGCACAGCAGCTGCGTTCACAGAGCACAAGAAGAGCGTAAGCACTGCTTCAGCCAAGCAAAACAAAATTCAAAACAAAAGCCACAGATACAAACCCAACCTGGAACACAAGCCTGCTGCTCTGGGAACAAGTTGTGTGTCCTTCAGTTTTACTCATCTTCCTGAGCAAAAAAGGCTTGAGGGGGTGCTGCTGCTGCTGCAAGGCCCCCAGCCCTTCCACACCTCATGCCAGGAGGAAATCCAACATTCATCAAGAACTTCTGGCGATTACAATTCCACCTTAAAATTTAGATACACTTACTACGGCTCGATTCAGCACCACGTGATATGCCAAAAAACAAGAGCAAACAAACAACAAAAAAAAGGCTCTGCTTTTTCTGGCTGCTCACTCCACACAAGCCTGGAACATCTGCAGGAGCTGCCTTGCCACGCACAGCTCAGCAGGGCACGCTTACTGCTCGTTCCCAGGCACATCCTGGAGCACCAATTCCACTCGGTCAGAGAGCTCCAGGCAGGTTGGGCAGGGGAGAGGGAAGGAGACAGCCATGGAAAGGGGTAATTGGGATGCTGGAATCCTTTAAAGCCCACGTCCCCAGGTTTGGTTCTATTACTCTCAGTCTGGATGGATAGCAAAGATGTTTCTAACCTACAGATGCTCTTTGATGGAAGAGCTCGGTATTTGATACTGGGAAAAACTTAACTTTATACTTCACAAGCACTTCTTTCCATTCCCTTGGCCACGCCAGGTGAGATTACCTCTCCTGCACACTTCCCTACACGAGTCAAAAATCAGAAGTATCCCTTATTTAAAATCAAAATAGGGTTTTGAGACAAAACAGACGATGCTCCCTGTGCACACTAAACACAGCAGGACTGCACTTCTTTTTGATCAGTTGCCTTTTTCAGGATGGCTTTTTCCAGGGATTTCTGTTTATCAGCACACATTTTTCTTTTTACCTTTATGCCAGCTTCTCTAGAAGGAAGCAAGGCTCTGTGACTAATCCTTTGCTTTGCCAGCTGACAGAAACCATTTCGTTTACCACACCGTAGCTGAAAAAAATAAAATCAAAATGACAATTTATTCTGGGGAGGCGAAAACGTGAGAACAGGCAGCTCTTGCCTCTCTGCCCTCATTCCTGGGGTCTTTGAGCTCAGGTTGCCCTGCAGGGCATGGTGATGCATATGGGGCAGAAAGAGAGGGAGGTGCCTCTGCGTCATGCAGGTAAGCTGCCGTGGATAAAGGGGAACTGCTAAAGTGCCCCGAGGTACCCGATGTCCAGATATCACAGCTAAACTAGAGGGAATATGGAAGCAAACAGATGTAAGTGCTCCCACAAACCTGAAGCTTCCAGACAAGAAATTACCAGTAATTACTAATAATATAATTTCCATGCAGCACTCATTGTGAACCAGCTCTGTCCTCACAACAAAGAGGAACAACAAAAGCCACAAACAGTTACCAAATTAACTTATTACCATCCCTGGGATTTTTTGAACCTTTGTAACCATCCAAATTGGTCTGAATGCACAAACATGATTACAGTAAAAAGGCACAGCTATTTTCTGGGCAGGGCATGTACATCATGGCACTGTTGGCAGCTGGCACAGCGGCTGCTGCTCGCTCCAGCTACTCCACTCCACGAGCTTAGGGAGCTGATGCTGCCACATCAGGTGCTTCCCCAGCAAAGCAAAGTGAGCCCCAAAGGGGAGAGAGGTGGCCTTCAACAGAACAGCACTTCTCACTGAGTCAGAGCACATCCCATGAGCACGACCTCGGCAGCAAGACAAGCATGATGTGGGCTGACTGCACAGTTCTCTGCAATTCAGCAGTGCCCCTTTGAGCACAGGCCAAGTGTCTTAAAAGCAGTCTGCCCTCAAGTTCGTGCTCTGCGGGTTGCATGCGTGTGTTTTGTTTTCTTCCCCCTCTACTTCTTTCAGGTAGTGATATGAATTTCAGGCTACCCTCCTGTACCAATTGCCAGCTGTGCTGCTGAGACAGTCCCTGCACCACAGCAACGCTCACCTCAAACTGAAGCACGGACACAGGTACTGCTTTGAGCAGGGAGAGCTTCCAGCAGCTTCACCATACACTAACCAGGTCTGGCACTGCCCAGTCACACTTACTTAAGGCATCTACATGCAGTGGAACAAGAGATTTTCCAGTGACAGATACTCTGTACAGCTGTCCAATCTAAAATTCCCATCCGACAGTAGATTCAGCTCATCCTCAGACTCTCGTGTTCTGAAAGGCTTGTTCTTCTGTGTCCAAATGTTTGTTTCCAATGGAAGAGGGAGACACACTGGGAGGAAGTAAGCTGTGTTTGAAGAGCAGAATTTCTGGCAGATGGGTCAAGAGCAGCAGCTGTGTTCACAGAAACACATGCATCTTTACATACTTAGGGCTGCCATTTGGAAAACATCACCAAAACAACAGTTTACAACAAGGGGAAAAAGGGCCACTCACACAACAGGTGTCAGAATAGACTTCTCTCAAACCTCTCCTGTAGATGCTTGAGATGGATGGCCCCTTGGGCAGGAAAAAGGTCAGCATTACTAATGAAGCTCTACTTGTTCATGACAGCACCAGAAATAGCATGTAGAGTCAAATACCTTAATTACAGCACGACCACCACATGTATGGGCTGTAAGGGATGTTCTCAAGTGGAGCTGCTGCTCAGGCCCTATGCTGTGCTCCCTGAGCACATCAGGAGTGTTTCTCCTCTCCCAGAGCAGAGCAGAATTTACCTACACAATAACAACGGGGAGTGAAAGCAGAGAACAGCTTCCATTAATAAAAGAAGTGACAGGTTTGGTCTGCATCCTCAATGGGAAGCAGATGGGATGACCAAGAAACACTGATGCCGAAGAGCTACAGTCCAACAAGACCTCAGTGCAAGAACTTTTGTTTAATATACAAATCATCACAATTTACTGTGCTCATTACACACCACTTTCTGCAGCAAAGTCAGAAAAATTGCAGCTCTGCAGAACTCTGTAAGGTAGGCAGGGTGGAGACAAAGGGCTGCTGCTGGATTACTAAACTGTGTCACGGAAAGAGCTACAGATGCCTTATCATCACTGAAATGTTACAGAGATAACACGTTTGTTAGCTGCCTCCTGGAAACACAGTTAAGGGCACTTTTGTGCTCATTCTGCACTGAAACCAGTGCATCACATTTTTTATGCTAACAAAAGTTGCAGGTGTCCAGAAGAAAATGAGATCTTCAGCATTACCAGCACCTATTTGGAAAGGGCCTGGCCTGAGCCAGCTCTCCCTAGCCCTTCTTTCAAGATGGTATAAATAAGTTATTTTCCCCAAGTAGGGCCAGAGCAACCCAGGAATTGTTACAAGCAGGACATAAGTAATGAGTTCACCAAATCCCTTCTGCCACTGCCATTTAAAAGGCTGCCCTAAACACACTGTTTGGTAACAGTAATTAAATAAGCAACAACATTGTACTCTGGTGACCTTTCAGTTGAAGGATTGGGAAGTGCTCTGAGATGGCTTCACTGCACAGGTGCAGCTCGGTTCACATCCCCATTTCCAGAGGAGCACTGCACAGGTTAACAAGGGCTCCTGCCTTCTCCCTTACAGAATCATCATATTGTAGGGGTTGGAAGGGACCTCTAGAGATCATCTAGCCCAAACCCCTGCCAAAGCAGGCTCCCTAGACCTGGTTGCACTGGTAGGCATCCAGGTGGGCCTTGAACGTCTCCAAAGACTCCACCACCTCTCTGGGCAGCCTGTTCCAGCCCAGGGCTACAGAGGAACATTAAGAGCAGTGCTGACATCTGGCAAAGCAAACACATACAGGAGGGCTGCAGTATAGGAGGAGGAAGGGTGTTAGAGAAAGCTCTGTCAAAGTCACAGCCAGTCCTGCAAAACTTCAGGAGCAATCCTAGGTGAGCCCACCTGTAGAAGGATTAGCCTGCTGCAAAGAAGCAAGCAGAGCAGCTGGAGGAAACACTGTATGTATGAAGGAAAACAAATCACCCTTCTATCGCAGGTGTCCTAAGCCACATTTCTAAAAACGACCCTACTGAAAGGGCCTCTCCAGCCTTGAAAGAGCAGTGCGATTTAGATCACCCCAAGCACCTGGCTGAGCTCAGCTCTGCATGGCACACTGCAGAATCACCCCAGCCTGGGCCAGCAACCAAACAGCTGACAAGCAATGAGGACATTCTCCTCATCAAGCATTCAACAGGGTCAGCTCATCTTGATTGTTATTCCGAGGGCCTGGCCCTTCAACTACCTGCTATTTTTGCACATTGTTCGTCTGAGCGCGCCTCACACTCGTAAGCATTCAATAGGCTCCAGATAAGACTTGCTGTATTCATAAACAGCAGAGCTCAAACAGAGAAAGATCTCAGCGTCAGGCAGAGCTATTGAGAGAAGGGAAATTAGATAGTTAGATAGCAGGTACAGAGAGAAAGCCTGAGCATGTGTTCGACGTATTAAAACGGAATCAACATTTCTTCAAAGCCTTGCTAGTTTTCTTTAATGGTCTGGAGGATTTCTTTGGCTTTGGTGTTTTGTTTTTACTCTCCAGAAGGCTGCAGTTCTTACCAAAAATGATCAAACTTGTCACAGTGGGGAAGGACTGGGATAGGGGAGAGATGCTGAACACCTCCTAAGCAATACCCAAGTGGAACAAGAGACAGTAAGGCTAACAGGAGTGGGAAAGTCAAACTAAAAGCAAAACTAAATAAAACCACACACAATCTAGAGAGGTCAGATACTTAATGTGTTGGCACAGGAGACAGATTGCGAAGAACAAAGCAAACACAGCTGAGGGCCCACGGGGCGCATGGTGGATGCACGGAGCAGTTCCCTGGTTGCAGGTGGGGAACGTGGGCTTGCTGCTTGGCACACCCTCCTAAGGCAAGGGGTTTTAATTCATGAACACAATGAATAATGCATACATGGACAGCTCAAGAAATTTACTATTCTATCTTCTTAACTCCTTACCTCGTTAGCTCAGTTACAAACTAGCATTCTTTTCCTCCTCCTATTAAGATTTTTCCCCAGTAACCAGGCAATCCCATTCCCTGCTGGCCCAGACTGAAAGCAGCCTCAGCTCAGCTTCTGCAACTCCCCCCCAACACAAACCGATCCACCATTCTGCATCGTAGGCACTTTTCTTCCAAAACTGCATACTCCCAATTTTCAACCTTTGTTTTATGTGGACACAATAACCTCTCTTCAGGCTAAAAACCACATCAAGCAGTTGCAGGTTGAAGAACATGCAGGAGCAGCAAAATGAAGCTAGCGTTTCTGACACGGTTGCGCTGGTGAGTCATCAATTAACTCCTGCTTGTCAGCTTCTGCAAAGACCAAGGGCAGCTGGGGCTGGCAGACCCTGGGCTGAGGAGGCAGCCATCCTGGGCCAAGGGGCTGAGACACAAACTCATTTTGTTCTTCTAACAAAAGCAGGAAGGGATTGCAGGGGAATTTCAAGAGACGACATCCTTTCCCGCAGCCCCCCCACGCAACTACAGTTTTCACTGCAAATTCTGCTTCCAGCCCTCCAGGCAAGCAGCTCTTCCACCACAAGAAGCCAGGGCTGGCTGCTGTCCCTGGCAGAGGGTCCCACTGCAGTGCTGCTCTGGGCTCAGAGAAGCCCAGGGCTCATCCAGGAGATCAGAAGGTCCCGCTGTGCAGACACAACTTGGAGGCAACACAAAAGGCAGCATGCTTCACACTGGGGCACAAGCACTGTAAGGGACTTCTTCACTCCATTCATTCTTCATTAAGATCCTCTTGATCAGGATGCAGGGGAAAACGAGGGATGTATTTGCATTTAATGGCAGGGAGCACATAGTAATTTGCAGTCTCTATACCCAGTCGCACAAGTACAGCTTGTACTGAGCGCGTGTTTTAGTTCTTTCATTGTTGCTTTGGAGTTTTTCTTTCCTAAGGCGACTCACTGAGTCCTTCCCATGCTTTTGTCTTCTCCCCCTACCATGAACTCTGTTTGAGTATAGTTTAGCAGAATAGAAAACCCTGTCCCCCCCACTGCACCCAGCCAGATCAGACTATTTTCTCTAAAGGAAACAGAATTTAAATATAATAGCAATCTTTCCCAAGTAGGAGCTAAGAAAGCTGGTAATCAACAGTACAAAAACAAGAAATCAGCAGGGACATTTCTCATAGCTAAAAACAGTTTCCACATGTCCCCATCAGCTTGCAAATTGAGATCAGCCAAAAGAGATCCACCACACAGGGAACAGAGCTTGTGGCTTGGCCAGCACAGCTTTCTAGGTGGGATCAATGCAAAGCATTCAAGAGTCCCTCTAAGAATGTAGCAGCCTTGGGATGTTTGAGTGACTTAATGCCTCTGGAAAACAATTCATTCTCGAATTCATTGGCGACCCAGTGTGCCACTGGAAAACTGTTTCCAGTGCTTAGAAGCTTGTGGTTCTAGGAAAATTTAAGTTACAGGACAGGTTTTGAGCAATAAAGCCTTGCACTGAGCAACCTGAATTTTCCTAAAGCTAATCATCCAATGCCTATGTTGGCAAGGAACACTACGTGCTTATCCAATGGATTCAATCAGAGATTGCTCATCTGTGCACATTCTGAAAGGGTAACCCCTTCTGCCTCGCCTGTCTTCTGTTATATTAAAATACATTAATATTTTAACCTTCTAAAAGCACAAGCAATTTATCTCTTCTTTAAAAATAAATAAGGTGGGGAATGCAATCACTTTCAGAAAGCAGTAGCTGGAGAAGCATTTTAAATGCAGATAGACACACTCCAACAAACCCAAAGCACAGAGGGTCAGACCCAGAGTCACAGGGGACGAGCAATTCTGGATGCCCAGACACTCTTCAAAAGGAGTCCAACTTTATAGAGTTAAACCTGCAGCCAGCTCCACATTTCTTGAGAAGGCGGAGGAGCAAACTTCTATCACTTCCATGAAATATTTCCGTCCATGTTTTACAATAAAAGAGATAAATAATAATAATGATGATGAAAGAGACAGAAAGCGACAGACATCTGGGTTATGTTCTAGAAGTAATTAGAAGCCTGACAACGGGACAGAATAATGTCAAACAAATTACGAGCAATGTGTTTTCATTCACAGGGTGACAAGTCAACAGGCAGTCGGTTAATTTTAAGACTGATTATGTACCAACTCCTTAAATAAAATAAACACACTCACATACACGGAAAGCAACAGGGAGTCCAAACACACCATCGATTTCCCCTGGGGCAAGGCTGAACATCTCAGCTGTATCTGGGAAATAATGAGCGAGCATTGTAGGGGGTTGGTTTGTTCTGAAAGCAGTTGGCTTTGCTTTCAGGGTACCCAAGCCAACAGGCTTCGTGCACCAGGCCGGGAGCTGCTGAGAGCCCTCAGTATTCAAACACTCACAAGCCACTCGCACAAAGACACCATGGCACCAACTCATGCTGAGTTCTGTCTGCAGGAACAAGTCTGGGGAGAAAAGCTGCACAACCCTTGCACACCTGGGGGATCCCCACAGCTGTCTGCATCCTTTATTTCCCTGCTTTGGTTCCCCACTCTCAGCCCCTTCATTCCCCTCTCCCAGCAGGGTGGGAGATGCAGCCCCTCCAGCAGAAGGGAACTGCTGGCTGAGAACTGCACACTCCTGAGCAGAGTCATTGTCAAACCAGGCAATGACAATGGAAAGAATACTTCTGTCCTAAAGCAGATGGCTCTGACAAACAGCACGGCAGAGTAAACCAAGCTTCAGCACTCAGGATGTTGCCCGCACAGAGCAAAGGACAGAGCAGATGCAAAGGCAGCTCCAATAACTACACTGTACTCCCCTCCCTGAACCAGGGTGGTTCTGTCAGGTGTTAAGAGGACCTAAAGAAAGTGACAGAAGTTCAACCCCAGGGCAAACCGTGGTCTGTAATGATGGAGTAATGACTCCAGCCCCCACTGCAGTGCTAGGTCCCCTGCCCAAGGAACCCACTCTGCTTTGTGCGTCAGCACCTGCAGGGAGCAATTCACGCCACGCACCAACCCCACACCTCCAAGGCACTTGTTTCATTTTTAAACAAACTTCATTTACCTAGCAGTAGAGAGGGAGGCTGTATAGTCTGGGAAGGAGCACTTGCAGAAGGCATCTTTTCATTGTCTTGCAGCAATAAGAGCTGTTTGAATGATGGTGGCTTCACGGGAACACCAGTGCAGAGCCAAAAGACGACAGCTTTGACGTAAGCAAAGGGAAAAGCAAACAGAGACAGTGCTAAGAGCAAAGGCAGCAATGGGACACGGTGGTGGAGACGCCAGGCTGCACGGAGAAACAATGCAGCAAGACAGAATGACAGATGAAGAAAAGAAAGGTTACAAAAGCAGAACAGACTAGAAAGGCACTTATAGGATAATAATCCTTGCCTCTGTTTCTAATTATATCTGTAATACTTAAAGCTGAAAGGATTTCAGAAGGCCAATTTACTTTTTGTCCTCTGTGCCATTTTCTGTTGGCGTTTGCCCCAAATGCCTGAAGACAAATGGTTGGACCAGCATCTGCTACCACGTGTGAGCAGCTGGGCTGAAGCTTCCCAGGGAGCCCTATGAGTGAGAGGGCTGCAGCAGGGCTAGGCATGGCTTGGGCAGCACAGCAGGAAGCAAGCCTGGGCATAGCACTGCATGGGGATCACTCAGGTTTGGCATCCCCAGGGCCTGAAACAGCCTTGAGCTTTGTTGAGGATTTCACAAAATGAAAAGGTTTGTTAGTGGAAGGCAGGCAACAGCTTCCCATCACTTCAGCTCAACAGTCGAGCCTGGTTTGCATTGCATTCTCTGATCAATAAAGCCTACAAGAAAGGGAAAAAAGCTCCCAGAGGGATTAGAAAACCTCACAGAGGTACACCCATCCTCAAACCTACCCAGGGAATACAAAGCCCACCACACCACTGCAGCAACTCAGGGTACCTTCTGGCAAAGACCTTAAATCGGATAACCAAGGAACTGCATCACTTCAAAACCCTGTAAAAATATATAAACATATGTATTTATACTGCAGATGCTGTTTTGAATAGAACTAGCTGAAGTCTGGTGTGCCCAACAGGAACAACAGCCCCACAAAACCACATCCAGGCAGGAGATGATCTGCTAATTTCTTTGTGCTCTCCAAGTGATCTCTCCACGTCACACTGACTGACTGATGCATCTCCAAGCTTACAACTTCATTTAATTTACATCCCTGAAGAAAGAGCTGGTTCAACCTACTGAAATGTAAAACAAACAGGAAATACTAGGTATCTGATTATCCATGTAGCTCTACAATTACAGCCCGTATCTCTCTACCTCCAGGGTGCTCTGCTGGAAAGAAAGCCATACTCAGCCATCTCCTCAGGAGCAGGAGCACTTGGGTTTAATCTGGGGTGCTGTCACTGTAAAGAGATGCAGCACTGGGAATTTTAATGCCATATGCTTCGAGTTGTTGACCCAAATTTCAGAACACCGAAGCCTCTACCAACAAGCAATCGGAACAAACTTCGTTAGCTGGAAGAAGCATTTACAATTTGGAAAAGCACAAACTTAATGAAAAATGCAGCAGCACTGCCAGTGCACTCTGAGAATTACCACTGCCATCTGAAGGGAAGCGGAGCATCACTCTGCTCTCTGCCACTGCATGATTCACCTGGAGCTCTGCTAATTAGCATTCTCTGCCCAGAAATAGTGGGAAGGGAAAGACTTTTGGAAAAGAAAAAACAACACCAGAGATGTTGTTACAACAGTTCTGAATATTTCCAGTCATGCTTGAGATGCTGCGGTGAGAGATCTAACCCAACAGCTTTTGGAAACAAGGCAGTAATATTTATCATCATCACCTTTCCCAGCTCAGTATGCTGAGAGCTGAGCAAAGGAAAAACAGATGGATCTGGAACAGTTAAATGTTTGAGGTTTTGTTTTGCTCCTGATAACTCCTTCAAAACAGAAAAGCAGTCTGAGAAGCAGTCTCCGTGCAACGTACTAGACCTTGTCCCACGGTAAAGATAAACAGACTTTTACAGAAGGACAAAACTGTTTCAACATACTGAGCACACATTCTTGAGATTTCTAAAATTATCTTTCTGACTGCAGACTGAAGAGGCTGAATCCCATACCCAGAACAAACTACAGAGCTTGGGACTCACCTCCCTCCAACGCAAAGCAGGAGCCCACCATCCCCACGCTGGGTGTGGTATCTTGGGAATGTACCCACTCTTGGAAAGGGGTCTTCTAAGTGCTCGTTTCTTACCCGGGAGCTGATGAACAAAGGCCTGAGCTCTCTGCCAGCAGTTGGACCCCTACCTGGGGGTGGCTGAGAGGCAAAGCCCTTACATGAAAGCAGAACGGAGAGGGGAGCTCTGAGCTGCTGCTCACAGCTGCAGTGAAAAGCTTTGGCACTACCAGGCTGCTCCTGCAATTATTTCAAGCAATCAGCTTTAGAAAAACACTAATAAATAAGGTTCGTTACTCCTTTTGCATAACAGTACAACTTGTACTTAACCTTCCTGTCACTAAAGAAATATTACATTTAAGAAAGCATCACAGTATCAATTTAACAACTGAGCAAACAATACCTTCAAGCTGTTTGCCTGCTGACCTTTGATTTACTGCTGCATTTTTGTCAGGGTGCATGCTCGTTTTTGTTGTTGTTTTTTTTTTTTTTAATTAAGATGCTTATATCCTAACGGGTAACAAAGTTCACTCTGTTAAATTAACATCTGCTATAAATAATGCCCTATGAGGGAGTCATTTGCAAAGCATCAAAGAAGACCATTAGGAATGCTCATCAACACCTGAAAACCGAACTCAGAGAGACCTGAGCAGGGCACAGGCTCTGCTGTGCTGACCTCAGTGGTAACACAGAGTGCTAACACACGGACTGAGCTGCCAAGGCCTTTTTTTACTAGAACAGTTTCCCAGAGTGGTCCTTCCCCTTCTCTGGACCCAGAGGGAGCTCTGGAAGAGGTCCCCTGGAGACTAACACTGCTCTCCTTTCCTTTCCCCAAGGCTGGAGAATCGAGTTGAGCAATTTCTTAATGCTGCACTGCTGTGGGCGTTGGGTCACTCAGCACTGGATCAGCGGGAGTGAAGAGCTCTATTTATTTCTGTGAATCCTCGCAGCTTACTGCTACCATACGTAAGTACCCACCATCACTTCTGCACCATTTGAAAAGAGACAAAGGAAACAAAAGGAGAAAATACCCTCTAAAACAAGCCCTTTATATACACACACTAAGGCCTTCAGTGAAGAAATATAAAACACAATTGCAGCTAGAGCTTGGATTGCTGCTTCAGACTCTAATGGCTTCATAACTGTAATTAAGGCTTCTTTCTGACTTCATAACTCTGCCATAACACATTTACCAAAAGCACATTACCACAATGGACACATTCTCTCTTCCTGCATTACTCCGACAGCTCCCTTCGGATGTTATCAGTAAATAAAATCTAACGTGGTCCAATTAAAGAAAGCACAAACTCATTTCTCTGTGGCTATTTCATTTGAATGCACTGCTATCACATTTTTTAAAAGGAAAATGTCTGTGAGTTTTGAATGATAGTAAGAAAAGCCTTCCCCAGAACAGCTCTGGGATGTGCAGCCTTTCTGCTGCTCAGAGCCACGGGAAGGAAGGAGCAGTGTTACTCTGGAGCTTTGTTTTAGCACAGGAGGAGGAGAGGTTTTGACAGCAGAGAGACTACTGTCAAGTGCATTTGGACTCGCATCAAGCCTCTGCCTTGACAAATCAGACTGGGAGCCCTTGAACGGTGGAAGTGTATGAGAGAACACAGCATGCTCCATTTCTCCACTCCAATGGAAAGCAGAAGGGAACCGCAGCTCTCCTCCATCCCATTGCTTCCGATGGCTGCCAGGAGCATGACCCACGTGCATGCAGCATCCCAGCAGCCCCAGCCCACACCAACCCCACTGCCTTACAGCTTGGAGCACACGGTGCTGCTGCCAGCAGAGCCGTAGGGGAAGCACACATGAGCGGGGCTCACACTGTGTGATGACTGCTGCCAGAAGTGCAAATGCAGGTGGGGGAGTCCTGGCATGAGCTGTGCTGCATGGGGCGACGAGGAGGGCTGGCAATATGGAGAATCTGTAATGTCCTCTGCACCTGGGTAGCTTGGGGCACCGTGCTTTAACTGGAGGGAGAGGAAAATAGGGAAGATGCAAAATACGCATCACCCTCTGCGCCACTGCATTTCCCCCCACAGATTTTGCATTAGCCAGCCTGCAGACACGACAGCTTGAGATATGAGAACACATCACCTTCTCCTTAAGCAAACATAAAGACAACTTAAACCAAATTCAGATCTAACAGCAATTCTTCACCTTTGCCATATTCTTTTTGCCACACGCTTCTCCCCTATCTCTTTCCAGCTACCCCAGGAAAAAAACTTGGCAGAATTATTACTACTTACAGAATTGTTATTACTATCAGGCAAGCACTCGGGGCGGAACAATAACCCCCCCCACACACACACCTTACTGGTTTTGGTGCTAGTTGCTGCTGGGTGGGGGAACATGCACACTTAGGAGCTCTGAGTGCTCCTTACTGCTGGTACATCTGCAGGCAGGATTCTCACCAGAACTCTTCACAGCACAGTTCTCCTCCAATTTTAGTACCTTATGCAAAAATCACCACCAGATTTCCCTAATAACTTCTGAGAGATGTGGCAACGTGGCCAGGCAGCATGCAAAGCTGCTCTTGGGGTTTTGCCCCCACGTTGTAGGAGGGGGTTGGACACATCCAGAAGCCTTCTAGAGACCCTGGGCTGAGAGCACTAGGACTGGTTGCTGCAAATGGAAAGCATAATTCAGACACAGATGTGCATTTCACCAAACCGTTCTATCAACTACATGGGAAGGAGCAGCACTGAACTCTGCACAAAAAAAAAAAAAATCCTACATACAGTGTTATCCAGGGGCTGTTCCTGAGGCCACCATCCAGAAGCAGACTGCCAGGCTTTCATGCAGTAAAGGCATTGCTGCAACAGAACCACCTCCTGGTGCCGATGAGCTCTTATAACAGCCTTTTTAAACCAGGGGGGAAAGTGCTTAGGAAGGAATTTCACTCAGATTTCCTCCCTCCAGTCGACGCTTCCCAATAGGAGCTGGTCTACAAATATGATCAGCGACTCCACCAGGGAGACAGACAAACAAAAGAATTTGGACCACACAAATATATCCTTCATCTTGGGAGGAAGTTGTGATGGGCCATCGTGCCGCCCGATGTCTGCGTATGCTCCATTAACCGCCTGCAGAAGCGGAAAGGAACAAATGCTGAACATGTAAGGTGCACTCAGGGCTTTTAGCCCTCATTATTGATAGTAACAATTGTTTTATTTTGTTAGTTATATTTATACTAAGTATAACAGGCCCAAAGGCTCCTGGCAAAGCATGGCTGGGGCAGCTGGCTCTGCAGCCATCACGCTGTGCCAGGTATTCCCTTCCTGAATTGCCTACTCTTGGCATAACCCAGGGGAAAAAAATAAAAAATAAAAGGAATAAAGATTCCTCTCATTTCCCTGAGCTCCTGACAGTTCCTAGCTACTTGGGCTGCTCCCTGCCAGCACCATGTTGCTGCCAGCCCAGATTTCTTGGCCAGTGCCCTGCTCAGAGCATCTCTCCAGGCAGCCAGCCTGCTTTCTAGCTCAGGCAGAGCAGAAACCCAGCAGAGCCATCAGCAGCACTACTTAGGTTTCCACCCAGAGCTCAGAGCTCCCTGGGAGAACTCGGGGGAACAGGGAAGAGGCAACAGCAGCAGCACTGAGGTTGCACAAAGAGCAGGTAAGGCAGCAAATATGTTTTTTCCCAAGCAAAGCCCAGCCCCAAAAAAGCCTGACATTTTTTCCACACTGCCTTTCAAATGCATAAGCTGATTCCTCATAAAAAGTACACCAAGAATAAAGGACCTAACTCTCCAATAAAGTTTTACTGCTTCCTACACGCAGCCCTCAGAGGAAGACCAGCAAAGCTCAGCAGGCAGCTGTAGAAGGGTTGGCATTTTGCTGCACCCATCTGAAGGGCAAAACAAAATCCCTGCTGATATGCTGGCAACTGGAAGCATTAAACATAATCAAGATATGTTTAGCCCCAAAGCAGGAAAGCAAATACTTCATCTTGCTGGTAAGCTGGTCACACCCTTGGGCTCTCAGGAGCACATAAAATCCTCAGGACTCGCCTGGAAGGAAAGCACAGGCTGCCCTGCAGTGTGGGTTTGCACAGAGAGGGAGGGAATTCCCAATGAACAGCCATCCAGGGGTACACAGACAGCACAGCTCCATTTGAGGCCCTAGTTACCAACACAAAGGAACAGAAATCAGGAGGGTTTCTGCCCCACATCCGCAAGATACTTTATGCAAAGGAAGGCACAGTGCTATACTTACACAAATTTTCTTTTCAGCATGCACCACTTTGCTATCCATTATCAGCCCCAAACAACAGGGCACAGGAGACTACTCTAATGAACAGCACGAGCAGGAAACACAGAGATGTGGAGCAAGATTTAAAGCACAAACGATTCAGGCACTTCTCTGTTTTACAGGAGGTCATTCCCTGGGTGTTTATACTTCATTTATCAAATTACAATTGAATCGGTGCAGTCATCCTGATTCGAGAAACCATCACGCTTCTTTTCCCTTCAAAAGGGGGAAAATAAGCACTTGATTTTTTAAAGCAGTTTGTACCAGGGGCTCTCGGTGCCTCCCCAGGCCATGGAGGCAGCCAGCTGCTTGCCCACAGGCAGCCTTCATCAGCCAGCGCCCAGCTCTGCGCCTTGCCAAGCCAATTACACCTTAACGAGGGGGATTTTATAGCCTGTATTTTTCTACTGCTTTCCCTGTCATCATAAACATCCCAGTGTTTGCTCACAAGTTGTTCCATTAAAAACAAATGGACAGCCCTCCACAGCAGAGGAATTTCTGCAGGAAAGCATCAAGAAGCACGGTGCTGTCTTGCCAGCCACCTGCACACCTCCCCCTTTAATCCAAACCCAGAGGCACGTTACAATCACATTATTCCGACTAAATAAAATTATTCTCCCCTGTTCCAAGACATAAAACAACCGCATTATAATAGCCATAGACACTGTGATTTAATATTTGAACAAAAAAAAGCACGCAACGATAGGAGCATATTAAGCAGCAGAGCACTTCATTACAGCTGGAACCAGCATTTACGATCCCCCAAATCAAAGATGGTCTTGAGAATTATACGCCCAAGTGCGTCACTTCGAAACTACAACTTAATCATACAACGTTCAGCACGGAGCTTTAAAACACACCGCTCACCCTTTGTTTTTTTCCAGGGCGAAGGAAAGCTCTGTGATAATAAATCATTTAACGCACCAGTGGAAGTGGCTTCCTTAGGAAATGGGATTTGCAATGCAAAAAGTGAAACCTCAAACATCACCTTCATGCTCTGCCCTTCCTCGCACTGTGCCACGGCAGGCCCCCACCTGCCCAGTTTGCCCATGGCAGAGCAGCTACTGGGAGAGCCATCAGGGCTGCAGGCCACAGCAAGAAGCTCATCTAGTAAAGTGCTCTGGGCACTCAGCTACAGCCCAAACCAGTTCTTCGCCAAGACTGAGGACAATACGTTACTAACTGGAGCTTAATTATATCCACAAACATATTTCTAGCTGAGGCACACAACTGTGGCTCTGTAGATTTGTTTGTTCTTCTAGCGGTCCCATTAAGAAATTAGTTCTGTGTTCACTTTCACAGCCCAGCACACACGCTTATCTGGTACTAAATTCACTCCTGCTTTGCTTCCACTGAAATTTTACTGGTTCCATATTAATTAAATTATGTCAGAAACAGACAGTGCTTCACAAAGGACCCTCTAATCAGCAGCTAACAAGAGCAGGCTGCAATACGGCGTTTATACGAAATGGGGAAGATTGTGCTGTGTCTTTTGAAAATAGTTTCAAAGAGCCAGCTCCCCACCTATCAAGCATAATAATTAAAATCATCTTAATTTCTAAGTTCGTGATGCTTCAGAGTAGGTGAGATTGACTTCCAGCAAGTCTCATTTCCCTATAGAAAGAACTGAGCTACTTCTAACATACAGACGACGTATTTTTCTTTTAGGAGAAAAGCTGCAGGAAGAATGAGTCAGCAGCAGATGCCCAGCCAGGTTCCCAATGCCAACCCTGCCCAGGAGCTGCACCACCGGGGGAACCCTTATGGCTCTCAAAGACCCAAGCACAAGAAAAGATAAATAAAAATCATCCTGTGTGGTGATTTTTTTCCAGTGCAGGAACCCAACCTGCCCATGAACCCGGGCACCACAAGGCAATGCAAGTGGCTCTGAATGCTTGGCAGCCTCCAGTGCCCTGCCAAGAGCACAGGGCTGTGTGCCAGCAGTGTGTGCACTCTGTTCCGATGGTGGGGGCAGAGCCCAATTAACAATGCCCACCCTCAACAGCCAGCAGACACTGCACAAACAGCTCGTATGGGAAATTTCTCTTTCTGAGAGCTTCCACACGCTCTAACAGTAACTATTGCAGGCATTCATTTATTAGTACAGAAAGATTTATATTTGAGAGATACGCAATCAGCTTAAGCTCTGGAAGCGCAGCCCGATGTAGCTTAGCCCCTGCCAGAGCTGCTCAGCTGATCTTACATGGGGAAGCTGTGACCAGCAGCTCCAGGGCCAGCTCAGAGAAGTGTGGGTGACACATGGGCAGGGCTGGGTGCTGGGCTGCAATATGGGGGCCAGAAACACATCAGCATAAGGTTGTTACCACATCCTGCTCCTCTGAGAGGGGAAGGCCGCTGTCCACAACGCAGGGCTTGCAGCTCCAGCACATCCTCAGTGCTCTGCTGGGCACAACGCTTCCAGAGTTACCAGCAAGGAGAGGTTGGGCAGCAATAAAGCCACTTTATTCAAAGCAACAGTGCTGTTAATACTTACTCAAGATGTAAGCTAGTTTACATCCACTAGAAAGGGAAAGACAGTACTCTGACCACTGCTGTTCATAAATATGAAGAGACCGGCTAATGCTTTGCTAAACTTCTCACAGAAGTATTTATAACATCACCCCTCTATTTTTTTCCAGCAATAATCTAATTCATGCACCTCTTATCTCAGCTATGAAACAGCATGTTAAATTCAAGATCACAGCTCATTTAGATAAGTGGAACTGGGCGCATCCAGCGAGTCACCCCCGCTGTGACACTGCTTGCTCTTGGCAGAGCTATTTCCAGGCTCGGCGTGGGCAGGGAGCTGGGAGGACTCGCACACTCCAGCACAGACCCAGCCCCTCCACGAGGTCGCACGGGAACAGCCAAACTTCCCAAAGGAGGCTGAATGTACCTGGTGCAGCCACAGCTTCATCAGCATTTTGGCAGTCTTTGCCAGAATCAACCTCCAGTAGTTACCTGGGAGCATAATCCTCACCAAAATAAATTAGAAAAAAAAGAGAACTTTATAATCGGTAGATTGCATTCGAGCTATAAACAAGAATTAGTGTACAAACGAGAACTATTGATCAAAGAAATAGCTCACATTCATTTCAAGGTTATTTTCTTAGACGGTTCTCATAGAAGCACAGAGAGTGCTATCAGAAAGTTCCCCTCCCATCATCTGTTGTTACCCTCCACCAGCTCTCAAGGACACAGCTGAACCCTGTAGGCCTAAAGCACCCAGGCCAAGCACCTAGTGAGCAATGAGCTGAAGTCAGCCTGTTGAGCTTAACACTCAAATCATCCAAAATGGGTTAAGAATTCCAGTCACACAAATGGAAAGTTCTCCAGCACTGGACAATTCCCCTTCCCTAGAGGTCTTTCTGCAAGTTCACTCCTGATCTGAATAAACACAGCCTTTAGACCGCCCCTCCTTTTATTTTTTTTTTTAATCAAACATGACTGCTGGGATGATTTTCTTCAGATACACACAGCACTCCTGGTCTGCATATTGACTTGCATTCATTCTTCCTAAACAAAAAGGACACGAGAGCTTGTCAGTCCATCTGCTGCTGCACCCCTCCTCCTGCCTGCAGGGCCAGGTGCCCACACACCCACGTGCTGCAGAACCCACCACCTTCTGTTACAAGTGACACTTCGGGGCAGTTCCCACTTGTGATTGAGGGTCAGCTGAAAACTCCAAGCAGTCCCCAGTCAGCAACCCCCTGACAACACTTCCAGCCCTCGGGCTCAGCTGAGGTTATCTCACTGATAACCAGCATGCAGCCTGGGGACAGCTGTGCAGTGCACACATCCACGCACTGCTGTGTTGAAGGACACAGCCCACAGCTCAGCTGTGACACACAGCTTCCCAGCACCACTTCTGAGCTGTGCACACTGCTCAGTGGAAGGCTGCACACACTGTGTGTGTGTGTGTGTGTGTGTGTGTGTGTGTGCATGCACAAGTGCAGCACAGCCGATGGCAGCTACCTGCTGGCACTTACACACCTTCCTGGAAGTCATGTTTTTTGCCAAATGAAACACCTGAGTGCTAAGGCAACACCAGGACTCATCCCAAGAAAGCCTGCTTCCAAAACATGAACTGCTGCGGGCCAGATGAGAAGGCTTTAAGGACTTTTGCACCTCCTCCTCACCCTTTAACTGGGAGCTGCCTTACATCCAAGCCCATCCATGCTGCCTGACTGTCTGGTCAGAGGAGCCGTGGCAGCTCCACCTACCTCAGGTCCCAGGGCAGGTTCTGCTCAAACCCACCACGTTGTGCTTTCGGTCTCGGCAGGATACCACCCCAAACAGGTCCACTGGCAATAACATAAGGGAGCTGGGAATGAATGGAGGAAAGCAGCACAAGGAAAGAGATGCTCAAAGCAGGACTGTCTCCTCAAATAAGGGCGTATGCTATGTAATAAAAAGTTAACATCACTTATCTGCATACCATCAAACATCTGCTTCCAAAGGTCCTGAAGGCAGCAGGATTTTCAGTCACCTTTCCCCTCCTTCTCCCTTAGAAGCCTGCTGGCAGCATGGTCCCTGGACCCCACGAGCTCAGTACTCCTTGTTTCTGACTCTTTCTCAGCTAGAAGGACATTTATCAGGTTAAGCCCAGATTTCCCTCCCCATCTTACCAGCAGAGTTTTGGACTAATCAGAAAACTGAACATATTTTAAAGATCTAATTCTCCCTTCACTATTTATACTAGCCAAAGTCACTTTGACACTATTCTGGCTTTCGTCTGCAAAAAACTTTCCAACTTAAAAATCCCTTAAAACAAACAGGCCCTTAAAGCAGACAAATGTGCTATTCTCTCCACTTCCCCCCCCAAGTTAGCTTCAGCTGTCACCAAACTCACAGTAAGCATTTTCCTTCTTGAGAACTATATGTTCCTGCAGTTATATTCACTGGACCAGAAGAGTCTGGCATAAGAAAAATAACTGCCTGATTTTTTGGACTAGCTGCAAGAGAACCTGCCTCGGCCAGATACTGAACACCAAGAACTGAAAATTCAGCTGAGTAAGTTAAAGGTGCCCTCGGCAACAACTATTGGCATTGCAAACAGCCATCAAGCATTCATCCATTACAGATATGTCTTCGGGGCTACAACTGCTCTTCAAAGGTTGTTTCTTCCTGCAGTTATTTATAACTGTGAGCAAAAACACTGACTTCAGGTTAGTGCAGAGCTCTGCAGAACTGCCACCCGCGAATCGCTGCGCATATTTTCACAAAAAGAAACGCAGTCCACTGCTCTCAAGAACTTATTAAATTCGTATCTGTTCTCAGTTTTTTCAGATCTGAATCAGCTTACACAGCACCGAGCATTACAGCTGTTTGAATTTATTCTTTTGGCATAGTTTGTACTGCCTTCTTTCATGCACGTTCACTGTAATATCCATTGCTGTGTGAATATCCATGCCCTAGCATGTTGGAAAGCTCAAAGATAGAAATCACCTCTGAAAACTTGCAGGCAAGTGACATCTCCACACTGACCTGCCTCTAAGTGCCCTTCAGTTGCTTCATCAATGTTCCCTTTCCATCCCACTGGTAAGGCATCACAAAATTGAGTCCACGAGCATGCCTTGCCACCCCTTCAGAAAGGGTCCCATCCTATTTCACAGGGAGAGCACCCATGGGAATTTTATCAGAAGTCACAGCGAATTACACAGCGTCTGCTCTACACTATGCTCAGGACAACCTCTACAGAGGTTTTCCATGAGGGGTTGTTCATCAGGTCTTATTTTTAAAGAATCTGGGCCAAGTCATCCCTGCTGTAGCTTTAATGACGTCAATGAGCTATGGCAAGGGTGAAACTGGGCCAGTGTTTTTTTTTTTTCCATGTCCACATGTCACGTGCCCATTAAAGAAAAAACACAAAGGAAGACCAAGGAAGAAAAGTTATTGAGTCAAAAGAGCATCTGCACAGAGATTAACACTTAGATAGGGAATGTTTCTCTTTTGTTCCTGCTGTACATTTATAACAGCTTATGGAAGGAGAAATACTTCTGTAGCATCAAGGTAAATGAGGATGCTCTAGCAGCAAATTATACACACATATTATATATCCTGTTTTGATAAAAGTAACAAAAAAAAAAAATGTATCTGCCAGGAAAAGGTCTCTTCAAAACTCAACAGAAATAGGTGACATGGTTGCCAGTAACTGCTTCCCCCCCAGCAAGACAACATGAATCACACTGCATAACGCCACTTGGTAACGAAGCCCATGGCTCTCAGCTCATCTCTCAACAAATCCAAGGCAGGATGCTGTAAGTACCAAAATCAAACACATGAAATAGAAGTTTAAACCTGAGCAGTGTTTTCTGAGAACAACCAAAGCCTCGAACACCAACATGGAAAGAACCACAGCCGAGGAGATGAAGCCTGCTCGACACAGGGCACCAGCCACAACTAACAGCACTAACAGCCATCCCAGCTCGTCTGCCTCTGCAAACCAGCACAGGACCGTGACCTGTGCCACTGCTCTGCACTGCGTGCTTTCCACCAACCATACCCCAGCAGTCAGCTCCTGCCTGTCCTGGAAGTGGCAGCTCAGGGGCACTGAACCACAGGATGTATCTCAGCCTGCGAGACCCGCGGGCAGAGCTCAGCTCCACATTTCAAAGCTCACTTCAGTGACATTCAGCACATGAGTAACCGTATTAACAAGGCTCACTCATTATGAATGCCAGGTGAAATTACTCACCAGTGTGCTTTCAGAGTCACATCAACATGCCTTTAAAGATCATTTTTCAGAAACCCTCAGGAACAGCACCAGATCACAAGAGCACGGCGCTCAGAGCCTTCACTTTGTAGATAGCTGCTCTTTCAAATCTTAATAGTGCGTTCCTGGGAAATCTTTGACTCCAATTCTCCAAGTCTCAGCTTTAGTCGAAGACTAAGTCTTCTTTTCCCCCCCAGTTGTTTTTAATTAGTATTTCCAAGCCGTTTTTCTTGCAATAAACCAGATCAGTTTGGGTTTTTTTGTTTGTTTGTTTCTTTCCA
>VXAB01013650.1:207983-267657 GCA_013399175.1 Odontophorus gujanensis
CAACCCATTCCAGCACTGGAATCAAAATAACTTGAGATGGAAAACGTGTGACCTCCCAAGCCTTTATTTACAGCATCACAAACCACAAGGGAAGGATCTGTCCAAGCTCTCCAGCTGGAATGGGGAGGGTAGGGAGAAACGTGCTCTTATTTTTGCAGCTGTGATACTTAACACATCACAGGGAAGCAGGATGGGGAGGGGAAGGAGAATCAGAAGCATGCAGTGCTGGGTGAACAGGTCTCAGTCACACAGGTAGGTTCATGCAATTACATCCCATCTCTCCAGAAACAAAGAAAGCTCTACACATGCAAATGTAATTACAAAAATCAATCTGCCACATGTTTAATGGCTTTGCTTCTCGACTTCTACATTTTACAAGATCATGAGATACAGAAGCCTTCTGGACTTCAACAGTCCTGAATTTTTATTAGATCTGTAATGATCTCTCTTCATGCCACCATCCTCAAACTGCTACAACAAAGACTGTCAAAAATAAGCAGCCTCGAAGCAGTAGAACCTTCCACAGCTATTTAAACAGCTGCACAGACACAACGAGTGAGGTTTAGATCTATAGAAAGTTACTTGCAGCAGGAAACCGTCAGTTTGTGGTTAGAGTCACAGCTCTTTCCTCCCACTTAAATACGTATGTCCAAACAGTTCCTCCACTGGTCGTCTAGTGTTTCTATTATAAAAAGGAAGAAAATGACCAAGAGAAAAACCCATCCATCCACACGCTAGCCATTTCCTAACATCAAACTGCCTGGCCCCATAACAAGCACTACGCCGTTACATGCAGGTGTGGGAACACCACAGTTGTGCTGTCATGTTGCCCAGCAGGGTTGCCCTCCTTGCTGGTGCAACAGCAACTATCACCCACCTCTCTGAAGTGTCATCACCTCGATCTGACTCACTGCACAGTGCTTTGCAGAGTGAAGGATCCAACATGACAATAGACGGCGCTGAATTCAGTTTCATTTAAACTATTTATAATAGGTACTATTCCCACATCAGGGTTGTGGAGCAAGTCCCCTGATAAGCCCAGAAAAAGTAAAATTCAGCCCTAGTTTGTGTCCACGTAGAAGGACGCAAGGCTCTAGAAGTGGAAAGTTTATCACCTTACACAACACGGGCAGAAACATACCTAAGAGTTAGAGCAGTGTCCCACAGGCAGGTGCTGCCAGCAAGGCAGGGAGTGCCAGGAGCACATCAGAAGGAGCCAAATGCAATGCTAACCTGGGCTTCCATTTGACAGTACACTGACAGTTTAGTGAGGCCACGACTTCCCCCAGCACACTACGGATACATCAACCTCCTGCCCAACCTCAGTCTCTGTTTCTTCTTAAAGAGAGGTGATCACTCACTCCACCCCAGCACCTGCAGCTGCAGAGCAGAAGTCAGAGGCAGCAGAGTGTCCCTGGACAGCCAGAAGCAGGGATGCTGAGGGACAGGGCAGCAGGCACCCCCTTATCTGCACCAGCATCATCCACCTCCCCCTGCCACACTGCTCCCACAAGCTGTCTTCTTGCTGGGATCCCACAGTCAAGCTTGAGCATCACAGGCACTTACATATGCACCCCCCATTGCCTGCTCTGCTTTCTGCTTGTGCCAGGGACTCACGACACCTTCCTAGATTTCAGAATAATCCCATGGAGTAACTCCAGGTACAACTTTCAGAGGACCCTCCTCTCCTTAGTCTTTCTTGGTTCAGAGGTCGTGCTGCAAAACCTCAGGGCTGCATGCTGATAGGACACAGGAGGAAATTACTCAGTACCTACAGCACTTCCCTGTGCTCTGGACATTGTTATTCAGCTCTTTGTTTTCATGAGTGCTGCATTCCCTGACAAGGTTTAAAAGCCATTTTTCTCCCTATGTTCCTTACCTGCCAATCCAGGGACATTACTTGCTCTCCAGTGACGCAAGCTGCATGGATTCATTCTGCTGCAAACACAATACCAAGGCAGTTTCCCCTCACCTGCCCAGGCTCTCAATAACCACTCAGGCACCTCTTGCAGAGAAGAACGTCAGCCTTGAGGAGTGCCAAGTCCCACAGCCTCAAATAAAGGAAACCCTAAACATGGCTAAGGACAACACTTCTCTGCTGCTACACTCAGACAAACTCTCTCTCCTTCATAAGAGCCCACAGGGAAGTGAGGGGACCTGGAGTGATCTATGGCAAGAGAGATGCAGCTTTTGAGACATTACGTACTCCCTCAGCACAGGAGCACAAGTTCTTAAAGCAGCACCAATTCGAGAGAAGCTGTTGGGCTCTCCAGAGAAATCTGGGTGTCCCACCAAGGGACGGGCTGCAGCACAGCAAGCAGTCTGCCTGAGCTGGCTCCGGGCTCTGCTGATGCTGAAGAGAGGCTTCAGGAAGGGAATCGGCACAGGGAATGGCAATTAATTCATCGGGAGTCAATCTGCTGACAAGAGATAATTAAGGTAGTCAAATAACCCCTAGTTTTCAAGGGCTTCTGGCATTGCACGTCGATACAAAGCTGGTGTCACTGTGGTTTCAATATAACTGCTGCAACTTGAGTATGAGTCCAGAGGAACTGAAAATACATTTCAACCTGACACACAAAGAGCTCAGACCCAAACTTATGTACTCTTTCTGTGGTCTTTGCAGCGGTCCATTGCTCTTAAACCAAAAGGCAGCAATTTTGAGTTCCAGCATCAAGCAGACAAAAAAAAAAAAAAAAGCAAAATTGCAGTATCACCATGTCAACGCAAAGTGAAACATTTGGAGGATCCAAGAGTTAAAAACACCCCTTTTGACTGGGAAAAAAAAAAAAATCAGTGGCAAGGAATATGCTGGAGAAAAACAAAAAGATGCAAAACAACCCATGCAGGTAAAGGCTGCCATTCCATCTACTGAAAAGTTCCAGTTTAGACAGTAACTGTGTGCACAGAGACATATTTCTAGAACAGAAGAAATTCAGTAGAGCTGGAAAAGCACTCAGCAAACCCAGAAGCCACACTCCACAAGTTAGAGCACAAGGTACATAAAAATCACAAAATCCCTTAAGATTTGCTTGTTAAAAACCCACAGGGTGCTCCATTCCCATCTACACACTTTGCTGTGGAAGTTTTGCATCTTAGTGTTCTCTAAAATGCTAAACAAGTTAGAAGTTCTGATAAGAAAATAAGGTAGAAACCAACAGCAATGTCATGGCAGTACCAGAATGTGCAGACTTGTTTATTTCGGTCCAAACACACTTTTCTGTGGGGGAAAGGGGGTGAGACCAACGGAAGATTTTAACACAAAACGTATGTTAATTGCACATCCTGTACAGCCATTTCCCCTTTTGATTTATTTGAATTCTTTCAAATGAAGAAGAACACTGAGCAGAAAAAGGTGTGGAGCATGAGCTTTCTTTGTAAAGAGCTCTGTTACCAATCCACACCTATGCAACATAAGCCAACCACGTGCCTGCCAAGCCCTTCTCTAAGGCAACCCATAGGCCACTCTTTGTGACTCCACTCCATTCACCTTTCCCCTGAGTCTGCTGCAGGGGATCCCAAGCTAAGCTTGATCCCTTCTCTCAGCAGCATCATGCTAGTCTCCATCAGACTCATTACCATTCTCCCTAGTAACATCTACATGCCTTTTTCTAGCACAGAAGGAAGAGAACAGCCATGCAGCTGAACTGCCAGAACCTACCTTCGGCAAGAAATCTCTCTAGATGCTTCTGAATGCAGGAGGGAGTAAAGACAGCATTGCTGAAGAAGGATGTCACTGTTGGTCCACATGTGTCAACAACCTAGGAAACGATAAAGCACAGCTGCTTAACTGCCTCGCCCGTGGGAAATCAACTGCAAGAATAAAGCTGCATTATTTTCACAGTTACACCATGCTAATGGCTCCTATGCAAACAGCGACGCCGTTTTATAATTGCACATCAGAGTTTCTCTGCAGACATCCCTCCGGTATGTCAGAAATTCAATACGTGATGGTAGGCGGCAATGAGCACCTCAGGGATTTCAAGCACATTCCGAGCCGTGAGTCATCGCCATCTCTAACTCATGGAAATTTAAAAAAAAAAAAAAAGGGAAAAGGGAAAAAAAACGGAGAGGAGAAAAACACACACACGCATCGCACTGACCGCTCTCATGTGCTCTCGCTGTGCGACAGAACAGCTTCCCCCTAAAGCATTTCCCTTTTAAATATAGGGCTGAAGGATTGCCATGAAGGAGAAACCACTGCAGACCTTGTTCCACACCAAAATGCATTTAAAAAACTAAAATAAAATAGCAAAAAAAAAAAAACAAAAAACCCAGCAACAATCGCACAGCAGCCTCCTTCCAAAGAGCGCCCGGGGACAGCAGCATGGCACGCTGCAGGAGCAGAGCTGCCCTCAGCCCTGCCACCTGCAGAAGGGCACGGCCCCTGCATGGAGCACCACAACCACTTGGGAGGATGCTTCTACAGCACCTGGTAAGCATTTCAGGCCACACCTGTGCTCCCCTCCCTGAGCTCCTCCCAAGGGTACCCAGCTTCCTTCAGTCTCTTTAATTCCTTGGCCTTTATTTCAGGGGGTGGCTGATGTGGCCACTGAGCAGCACCTGCAGCCAAAGGATCACAGGAAAACAGCAACAGAACTGCCACATATGCTGTTTCCTTCACTGAGGTGAAAAGAACAGATACTTTTAGCTGGGATACCCTGCTTCAGTGAATAGATAGAGGCCTCACCAAAAAATTGTAAGGACTGGATGAAAATAAGTGTGATTACTCTTTATTCTTGTCCCCCCTTGCACAGGCTGATGCATCCTGGAGGAACAGCAAGCCTCGGTAACGTTTCAGGACCATTAATCTCCGAGATCTTGCCAAGAGCAAGCAGCCAGGCAGCTTAAAAATATATTTAGTCCACAAATGCTTATTAACGTCATTTGCTGATTCACAGCTGAGCCAGTTGCATGGAGCCCAAAAGCCACTTCTGCTTCACCAGCCTGAGTGAAAGACCATCACAACAGCTGGACATCAGGTGGCTGAGCCCACCTCAGAGCCAGCCACGACACAGCCAGGACCTGTCAGTTCTGAAGCAAATCACTGTGTAACACGAAGAATAGCAAGGCTTGCTCAGATGTGTGCTGGGCCATGATGGGCTCAGCCCAACAAATGTCCATTCCACATTTCTTTTCACAAGGTAGATGTAGATGCTGGCTGTGCTAGACACAGGAACGTGAATCACACTTAGATAAATAAACCCTTGAAAACAGAGTGAGCGCAGAGCTCCATCTCCTCTCACCAGGCAGGGACTCGAGGGCTCAGAGAAAGCATCGACGTTCAGCTGACCCACCATGGGGTGACCTCAAAGGTTTTATGTACTGATATCACCATGCAAGGCAGACACGAAGCCTCTTCAGTCTCTGAGGAGAGCCATCTTTCTACCTGCTTCAGGTATCAGGGCTGGGTTTTCCTTTTTTGTTCACTGGAGAAAGATGACAAACTTTCTTATCGTCAGCGACAGCAAGTCTGAAATGATTATTCCAAACAGGATGGGTCCCTATCTGCTTGCTAGTCAGACTGAAATCAAAAGCGATTAAAGGCTGCTGCTTTTATGAGCAACAGAAACTGAAAGTACTCCCATCGGAAAAACGTAAAGACCAGCATTTTCTCTGTGGTAAGCAGCAGGTAATGAACACAGCCCAGGACACTGACACATTTATACAACCTGTTTGCTGCAATAACCACACCATTCACCTTCGCTGTATGCCCAGCTCAGCACATCACTGCAGTTTGCAGAGGTCTCACTGATGCCACGGTTGCTTTTATAGGTCTCAGAACAGCTTATCAATTCTAAATTTAAACTTCAGTATCATGTTCCAATCCTAAGTATCAAAATAAAAATTAAATCTGTTTCTAATAAAACTAACCCTTCAAATAGTTTTATGATAAGTGGTAATCAAACACACTGTTACCATTGCTTGTTCTATAACTGCATTGCTGAAACCTGGGGGAACATTTACCCAAAGCAAACCACCAGGACAAATCAACCCAACAAAAACATTTATAAATTCTGAGTTAATGCAAGAATTCCCAGAGGAGCATTTTCTAATGGGTCATTAGCAGGTGCTGCACTTCAGCTATCAGCCCTCCCTCCCAGGAGGACATTTACAGCCCCCATTAAGGCACTTCCCACCGGCAGGACAGGCAGAGCTCCCACCTGGCTGCACCCTGAGCACACACCATGGTGACAGCCACAAAGCAGCACACAGTAGCCCTGCACCCAGGAGCAGAGCCCTACATAACCCAGATGCATCCACATGCACACCAGGTCCTGTCCTAGGAAACACCCAGGCTCAAAATTGTTCCTAACAAGCACCACAGATGTTTCAGCTCAGCCCACTGCACTCAGTACTCAGCCCTGACAAGTCTCAGCTGCAGTTGCACACCCATGCCCCAGTCTGCAGGCATCAGCCTGCAGGTAGTCACACAAGTCCTCCATCCTCAGGGAAGGTGTTTTCCATTCCCACAGCAGTTGCTCACCCTAAAACAATAAGGGGATATAAATGAGCAACTAAAAAGCAACGAACCAGAGAGAAATAATATCAGAACCCTGAATAGCTCTGCAATCAATTGAAAAGGCTCCAGGATGTGCCAGGCAGCAGAGGGAATTAATGAACACAAGATAAACAGAGCAGTTAACGAGAAAATCGGATCGGCTCAGGAAGGCACCTGGATAAATCTGGCCCTGCCTGATGCTACAGCATCTGAACCTCCGGAGCACCTCTGCTCCCTGAGGAGCACTGGGTCTGGGGCTCACTGCAAGGAGGGCACTTCCATGAGTGGGTACAGAAGCAAAGGAGGAGAAAAGGCCACTCCTGGTGGGTTCAGCACCTATTCACGTTAAAGGCACTGCATGTTTAATACATGAGAATGCTACCACCCCTGTAAACATTTCTAAGCGAATCAGCCAGATTCAGACCTATACAGCCTGCTTTCAGGAGGACCTTCCCCCTCCAAAAAAATCTTTTTTTAATTCAACCAATCTCATTTCTATTACTTCCCTTATCAACGTGGTAGTTAACAAAGCAAAGTTCATTGCCTATGCAGCATTTCACCTTAAATAAAACAGCTCAAGAAATAATATACCACTTAATCCGTACTTGACAGCCAGAAAAGAAACTGTGTGAGTAACATGCTTTAAAGAGGGCTCAAAATCCATTCTGCAGACCTTGATGGAAGGCTGTCCTTGTCAATGAAGCCCACAATCCATAATAATTCACAGCATCGTGCTTTTATCCTCCGTTTTATGAGAGCTCATCTGCTGATCAATGAGGAGCCCCATGGAATAGCACTTTGAATTTCAATGTCAACACAGCAGTACTGTGGTAATGATTGAAAATATTTACATATTGCCTCATTGATCGCAGGGAGCTCTTTTCCAACCATCTGGCTACTGGGCACTCTCATTTTTATTTTTTTTTTCCAGGGTTTTAAATTGTTATCTGCACATCTCCAGAGCTCGCCTCCAGCATCCCACCTGAACCACCTTCTCCTGTCATTTTTAAGATGTAGCATTAGGGATAGTGTTAATCAATTTAACTGCATGTCAAGGAGGGAAGGGGGGGGTGGGATTCTCTTATCAAGGACAAAAAAAAGCAACCAGCAAACACCTGCTCCACAGCCACCAGAGCCACGTGCCAATCCAGCTACAAGGTCTCGCACTGAATGTGACTCAAGGGTGTCACTGTTTTGACAGCGGATGAGTCGAATGGAGACGTGTCACTCACTCGGTGCTCTCTGCCAGCCTCCAGATGAAGCAACCCGTAAGGGCTGTTTTTTCCCCCTCCAGATGGAATACCTTCTGATAGCTGCAATGCCAAGCCCCTGGGCTCCACGCTGCGTGCCTGTGTTTGTTCTGCCTTCAGTAACTGCTCGAGGGAGGCAAGGCAGGAGGGCAGCTCAGACCAGCTGCTGCCGAACGGGCTGCGGGGACACAGCCTCCCTCATCTCCATCTCCTCCAAAGTTGGATGGCAAGTTAAATAAAGCAGGCAGGAACAACCTACAACTCTGCTGCAGGAGGCCTCCGCAGCGTACCTGCCAGGAATCCCAACGAGCTGCTTCACAAACAGTAGCTGAGCTGATTTCAAGGCTTTTTTTGGATGGCCCTGAGCCTCATTATCAGAAGGTGCCTCTCGGAGCCGCTGGTGCCATATGCTTCATTTAAGAAGAATGGGGGCTGTAAAGACAAACGACACTCCTGCCTTTAAAGCTGGAATAGAAATAGTCTCTGCAAACAGCTTAGCTGATGATTTTGGTCATGTTGTTAAAGATAAAACATTTTTATCTCTATTCCATTCTACATCGCTAAAAAGGAGTAAAATACAAATTCTGTCAATAAACGAAAACACAGAGTATGTGGGAGAGAGCAGAGCAAAGCAGGCTGACTCACCTGCCCCTGGGGTGCAGCTCTGTGTCCTGCCCCTCTCTCCTTCTCGTGGGGGCAGTGGCATGAAGGAGCAGGACAGAAGGCTCTGCTCACACGTCCCCCCTGCCCACGCAGCCCAGATGCTGTGCAGATGTGATGCAGCAGCTCTGGCACTTGACCTAACGAGCTCCACTGAAGGCACAGGAGGACAAGCTCCTATGAAACACAGGGAACAGTTCTTACAGCACTGCATAAATCCTTACTGCCGCGAGAAGCCACTTTGTAGGATGCTATCACTGAGAGGTTTCACTGCCCAGTCTTTCCCCCATCATTTCCAATACTGATACCTCCAAGCAGAGCATCACGTGGGGATCCCAAGGTGCACAGCCCCGGTGAGGCAAACACTGCTGCTCTCCTCAGCAGAGCCAGAATGGAACTGGGAAGCTGGAGCAACACAGCTGCACTACAAAGGTTAACACTTCAAGCAGGCTCACCCGAATACACGCTTCCCCGTGACAGCAACAGTGCGTGAGATGAATGTGCCATACTGAAAAGCCTATTTATAGGAATTGAACGTAAGCAAAAGACAGCATTAAAAACACTTCTGTAGTCCTCAAGCAGACAGAGAGGACACGTGGTGTCAGTGCCATTCTCCCCCTCCTGCTATTTTTCACAGAATCTCTCTCTGTTATTTACACAGCCGTGTTCTGAACTCCCCCTCCAGGTTCCCAGCTTGCTGCTAGCTGTGCTCTGTCGGAGATGACACGTGTTTGGGAGGTGGGAAGGTCCCAGTGGGGCAGCACACGAAGGAGAAGCAGGAGCTCCATCCCTCTGCCACGCACCCAAACTGACCCACGGGGGGGAGAGGGTGACTGAACATCTTGGGGACGCCTACCACTGCTTCCCTCCTCGGGTCCAGAAAAAAAAAAAGGATGTAAATATTTAGATTTCGATTTCGGCTGACATGATAAATATAAAACATCTATTTCCTTCTTTTTTTAAAAAATACATATGTGTATATATATAGCATGAAAGTGGGCAAACCACCCACACAGAGGAAAAGGTTCTGCAGTGCTTCTACCTTTAGGAGGAGGTTAGCTAAGTCACACTATGACCTAAAAAGGAATTGCAGTCACAAGTCATACCCACTGTGTGGACTTTTGGTGTGCACATTAGCACAAAAGGACCGTCCTCCTTCCGCCCAGCCCAGCCCCCAGCACCAGTGTGCTCCCTCAGCCCTATACTGCCCATCAAGCCCTGGCCCAGGAGGCTCTGGAAGCTCCAAGCAGTGCAGCCAACCCTGCCAGGAGCACCACGCAGAGCTTTCCCAGCCCTGCTCTACGCACCCTGGGTCCTTCAGCGGGCGCTTAAAGCACACAATGGAATCACGGCCCCACCACGCTGCCAGGTTAACAGTCATGCAAATATCAAACTTTGCCAGAGCAGGAGATAACGAGGCCTCACCCTGAAACACTGATACGGCAGAGCACTCAGCGTGCTGACGCGATTACACATTCCCACCTTCCAAATTGGTGCTTGCAGACGAGAAACGCCTTTGCAGGTCACTGCTCCGTGGGTTAAGCCAGCTCATATGCTCGAATTAGCACCCCGTGCTCGGCTGTCCTCACGCAAGTGCCAGCAGCCCAAACCCACCCCAGCTCACTGCCCTGCCCCTCCCCAGGAGCAGCACTGCATCGGCTCCAGCACACGGCTGAGTGAGTGCACGCTCCTGAGTGCACGCTCCTCGGGCCCAGAGCAACGCTGTGGGGTTTGGATTTCCTCCAGCATCCAGGAAACAAAAGTTAAAAATAAAAGCGTTTTAGGAAACCCCTTCCTCCCACCCGTTAATTTACTCCATTTGCACTCACGCTGCGCACTTTGGGACGGTTTTGTTTACACGACGCTTTCAGGCTCAAAATTAAATTCAGGCATATCTCACTAATTTGGGGCTGAACGGAAATATTAACTAACTGCGTACCTGTGTCAGCCAGTGTCAGGATTAGATTTGAAACTGGCTACTGAGAAAGCCATGTTTTCCTCACGTTGCATTTTCCTTCTAGGAAAATTAAAATGAAGGTGAGAGAGGAAGAGCTGTTCAAACCTCCCCTCTCCCTGGAGAGGGTCACATCTCATAGAAAGAGCGTACAGAAAAACATAAGGAAAAGATTGAGCCACAAAGAACGTCTCCCAACGGGTCGTGCTGGGACTAGAATGGATCAGCACTGTGAATGTGCAAGGATGGCACGAGTCAAGCTGTGCTCAGGAGGAAGGATCAGCCCTCATGGGCCATGTTCTGAAGCCTTCCAGTTGGGCTGCCAAGACTTCTGCTCCGGCACACGGGAGATCAGTGCAGGTTTGGACTAAATGGAGGCATCTTCTTCACATTATCTTGCTCTGTTTGGCCTACCTGCAGGATCAGTAACACGTTTTGAATAGAGACTGTTCACCTAAATTCAAAGCCCCTTAGCACTGCTGTCGGTTGTAAGCTTTGAGTATTTCCTTCGATAACAGTAATAACAACCAGGACAAGATCTTCGCAAAGCGGTTGCTGTCAAC
Organism: Odontophorus gujanensis; assembly: GCA_013399175.1. Classification (NCBI taxonomy): domain Eukaryota; kingdom Metazoa; phylum Chordata; class Aves; order Galliformes; family Odontophoridae; genus Odontophorus; species Odontophorus gujanensis. The sequence goes on from VXAB01013650.1 coordinate 218,913, forward strand.
TAAGATGAGAAGTTGGATCAAACTCCCACGTGGCAGCTGGTAAATCACAACAAACGCTTGGGCTGTTAGATGCACAACAGGCAAATACACCACTCACAACACAAGGGCTATTGCAGCACAGAGGCATCGTTCTGGGAGCAGCTCCAGGGAAACAGAAGTCCCACACTGAGGGCTCCATCTCTCCACATGTAACAGACGATGACCAGAGCAATGTCCAGCTGCCACCAGCACAGCCTTGGAGTTCACCATTCAGACATCATTTATGACCCTCCTGCCAAGTTGCTTACAAAATATTGCTACAGGATACCGGAGAATTGTTTACTCAAACCATTACTGTTTCCTGAACGCAGATGCAAGAAAAAGTTATATTAAGAAGATAAACAGCTGCTACTGTATGCTGTTTAAATGGTAACAAAAGCATCTAAGGGCCATAAAGGGAATAGTAAGGGAATTAAAACGCATTTTTATGCACGGAGATGGCTAACATCCGCACATTCATTAAAGCGGTATCAACCATGCTTTTAATTAAAAGTTGGTGACAGAAACTTAAATATGATGGATGCAGTCCAGGAGCCCACCAGAAGTCCGCTCCATCAGGAGCGCAGCGAGCTCCGCTTCAGGCCCCGCTCATTTCCTTCACCTCCCTCTCACCGCAGGGACTCAGCATTCCTCCCATCAACAGCGAGCCGGGACACGCCTGCGAGCACGCTTTCCTGCTGGGTCATGCCTCGTTTTGTGTGTCCCGAAGGCGGTGTGTGGGTGACGGAGCCGGTTACCTGCCCGAGCCAGCCGACCCCTGGGGCACGAGGGCTGCGGGGTCGGGAAGGGCCACCCGCCAGGAGCCGGCCCGCTGCTCACACACAGCGCAGGGATGGGATCCAGGGCTGGAGCTGAACTCTGCAGCACCGTCGGTCCTCCCGTGTGAGGAGCAAAAATAAACCGCGCCGCGAAAAGGCAGAACGAGCAGAAAGGTGGGAGAGGGGCAGGACAGGGGGAGCCCTGCAAACCGCGTGTGCCACCAAACGCTGCCTGCCTGAGAGCTCCGACACCGGCAGAGGTTCATCCGTTACCGCTGCGCAGAAGCGGCTGCAAACGATGCCTCCAAAGACCGGAGGCATTTCCCAGCGCCGTGTCACGGGATCCCAGAACCACCACCCACCTTGCTGCTCCGGGGCACGCAGCGGATGGAAGTTCTCTCTTCAGAGCGGTTAGGAACGAAACGAGAAGCTTTTGTTCCTTCTGCACCATCTACATCAGCTTCACCTCAGCCCCGGCGACGCGAAGCAAAACCACGCAGGGCCGGGAGGGCACCGAGCCAGGAGAGAGCCGGGCCCCTGGGGATGGAGGAGCGGGGATGGAGGAAAAAGAAAAGCTCAGCCCGGCGGCTGTGCGGGACTCCGGCACGCCGGGCAGCCGTCCCGCAGCCGCTCCCTCTCCCAGGGCAGCAGCTCTCAGGGCTCGGCCGCTCTCTGCCCGCGGTGCCGAGGCCCGAAACGACCCCGGCGGGTTTCCCCCAGCCGTACCCCGCAGGCGCTGCTCCGCGAGGCGCTCCGAGCGGTTCCTCCGCGCTGTCCCCCGGGGCGGGGCGGAGATCGCCGCGCCCGGACCGCTCCCCCACGGCGCCGCGAAAACGAAATCGAGGTCAATCCCGGCCCGAGCGATGGGGACGCGGCGGTAACGGCGCTCAGAGCGGCCGGGCGCGCCCTTGCCGGCGCTGGGAGCGAAGGGCGGTCCCGGCAGGAGGGGGCGCGGCGCCCCGCACTCAGCCCCGGGCAGCGCGGCGGTACTGCGGTGCGGGATCGCCCAGGCGCAGCGCTGCCGCGGCGCCCGCGGACGGCGGAGCGGAGGACGCGTCGCTCCCATCGCGGACCGCTCCGCTCGGGGAAACTTTCACCCCGCGGTCCCCGNCTCCGCTGGCATAATCCCCGGCGCAGGTGGGGCCGGGCGCGGGCAGCTCTTCGCCCGCCGGCTCCGCGCTGCGGGGGGAGAGCGGGGAACGCGCGGAGCCCCAGCCCTGCCCCGCTCGGCGGATGCCTTTATCCCCGGGGCCGAGCTGGGGAACCGCCGCGGGGAACCGCCACTTCCTTCCCCGCGCCGCGCCGGCCCGGCGCTCCCGCACGGCGGCGGAGCCCGGCGTTATGGCGCCGCCTGGCGGCCACGCGGAGCAGCGCCACGCAGGAGGGGGCGGCCCCGGCGCGGGGGCCGCGTTTTCCAAACGTGCCCCACTTCGGTTTTTTAAGTTTGTGATGCTTCAGGGCTGAAGCCGTGAGCTGCTCTCCTCTGGAGCTGCAGCTCCTCTGCGCCCCACTGAAAGGTCGGCCTGGAAGTTCACGAAGAGCAACGCCTGACACTTATTTTTATATTCCCCCCCCCTTCGGTGTTAGAAAAGAACAGAAATAGCCTGAAGAGCTCCAACAGATGGAGGAGGGCTTTTGATTAAAAAATAAATTCTGACTCACGCTTCTGGAGGTAATAAAAAAAGAGTACATGAATACGAACAGCGCTGGAGAGAATGGGAGGGAAGCGAAGGGAGGTGATAAGGAAAGGCACCAGAGGGCTGAACTGATTTACCTGCTCATTTCAACTGCCTGTCAGGAAAATTGTGCCCGTTTCTGCAGCAGCAGAGATGAAAGAAAACAAGGCCATTAAATGGAGCCACGTTAGGTTTTGTGCCGATGGAGTCCCTGCAGGAAATCCTGCTGCCTCAACGCTGCTTCCGAGTGGTACTTTTATGCACTACCTGTTCATAATCGAAAGTGGTGGAGAGAAACTTCCTCAGCTAAATGGCAGAGCTGCGTGGGGAAGGAGAGATTCTTCTTTTTTTTTTTTCCCCCCTCCTCTCAAGTAAGAATATGAAATACCATCAAAATTAAGCATCTGCTCCCAGAGCCTGCATGCCTATCCAAGCACGTTACTGCCAAGCATTCCAGCCTAGTGCAGCACTTCACAGCAGAAGGGAAAAGAGTAACTCAGAGCCTTGACTGCTCTGGTCGTGCATTAAAACAACCTGCAGGGCAGGAGGAGATGCACAAAGCACCTGATAAATAGATAAATCTTCTAAGAAAAAAAAGTACTGAGCATTCTTCATTAAATATCTTTACAAAACAGCACTCTAATTTTAGAATTAGTGCTTCACAACAGCTATTCTGGCCTTCCCACTGCAAAATAATCACATCATTAGTGGCTAAACATCTTGAACAAGGACAGGACTTGAAACACACAATATGATTAAAACCTACATTATTGCTGACGTAACATCCCAGATCCTATTATTGTTCTTGGGCTGAGAGAAATAATCTAATTAAACATTTATTTAATATTAAAATACAAACTGAAATATCAATGTTGAGCAGTAATTCAACAATATGCCAACGAGCAAATACATATTTTTCACCAAGAAAAATGCATGTCTGTTCACAAAGACAGCTTGGATTTCACTTGGAAGTGTGCACTCTGAACAATGGCATGGCACAAAACCCACCCTGACTTAAAGCAGCACCTGGAGGTGGTGAGCTGCATCCTGCAGTGCCAGCTGCACTTGAGTGGCTCACTGAGAGCAAAGCTGGTGCTGCCAGCTGCACAAATCCCAGCCCTAAGGGCACCAGAACACTACTACTGCTTGTAGGAGTGTCACCATGACAAATACCCATCAGATGAAAATGAAAAGGATTTGCTACATCATAGGAGTTGTCTAACACTGGTTAACTCATGCTGCCTTGTGTATTAAAATCCAAGGCTTCCTATTCGCCAGTATTTACAACGTGCCATAGATACTTACAAAATGGTGACGAAAACAAGTGCAAAACACAATAGCTTCTGGAAAACAAGCTGCCTTTTAGTTTCTTATTATAAATTGAGTATCACTGTTTCAAAATAATTAATATTTCTAAAAATATTACAATTCAGGATAAACATTGCTTTCTCAAGTGTAACAAAAATATGTTGAAAATCTAGGTGGCTGTTTGAAGTACAAAATATTGCTGCGTGTAAAGGGTAACATGGTTGTAAAACTACTATTGAGGGCTTATAAAAATACAAAACATTTGCATTTACCGAGTGCATAACTATATATTAGTGCAAAAAAAAAAAAAAAAAGAAAAGCATATTTGAATTCAAGAGAGAATTGTCAAAGGTTTGCAGAGGTACGCAGGACGTGGAATCTTTTCAGGGTCATGCGTATCGATCCCAAATCTCTGTTAATCCTTTCCAAGCGATCTTCCAGGGCTTCCTAAAAAGAAACAGTTAACAAAAAAGGGGAAAAAAAAGATTTAATAACATACAACAAAACCCAATGATCCTCATTTGAAAGAGGACCCTGCTCAGCTTGTATCCTTCCCCATGCGTTCTGTTAGCACCCAAAACCAACAGCCAGACCTGCAGACTTCTTGCATTATTTTTATGTATGTGTGTGCATCTGTGGGCTGTCAGCTTTTATTTTTTGGCATGGGCTTCCAAGAGTCGGATCAACAAAAATATTATGAATTGTATTTTTTTTTTTTCCTGAATCACTGTAAATCATCCAAACTTACACATTTTACAAAGCAATGCACACTCTCTATGATTGAGGTAGATTCCCTGTTATCTTGTAGTGCTGTGAAGTCCAGAGCCTACTTGCCACGTAGACTCAAACTTCAGCCACGTTCAGGAAGTAACAGCTCTCAGTGGCATGGTAAAATTCCTGCAGAATTGTATTTATACTCATTTCAAAACTTAAACTTTCATCTAAACTATGTATCCTCAAATTCTGGAGGAGTGACTTGAAGAGAACAGTTGGTAGAACATTTTTCACCTGATTTAATCTTGCTTGCAAGGTCATTCTTCCACCAGAACAAGGTATTCGACTCAAAGCAGCCTCAATCTAGCAACAGAAAATACTTCAGCTGTAAATGATAGTTGCAAGTGCCAACATAAGATAACTCATCTTACAGAGCAAGAGGTGAGGTGAATAGAGAACAGACACATGCCCAGCACTGTTCTTAGACACTAACTTTTGTTACTGTAGTACTATGCCACACAAATATGAATTTAACATATATGAGCAGCCACTCTCATGGATCATTTTGAAGAGAACAAAAATAGCCTTTTTTNTTACAGAGCAAGAGGTGAGGTGAATAGAGAACAGACACATGCCCAGCACTGTTCTTAGACACTAACTTTTGTTACTGTAGTACTATGCCACACAAATATGAATTTAACATATATGAGCAGCCACTCTCATGGATCATTTTGAAGAGAACAAAAATAGCCTTTTTTTGTTTGAAAGACTGATTTAAAGACATTTTCCACTAAGGAAGAAGGTACATTTACTCCAAACTTTCTGACCATGCTGTGCTCACATTAAAGTGACCCTCCTTTAACAGCATAAGGGACAGGAAAGGACTCTAGTTTCAGAACAGGAATGGTAATGCCACATTTCTATGTTAACTCTGGAAATTAGACATGAACTTCAGCCACGTGCTGTGCAGGAATACACCCCTCACCTCTCATACAATAACTGTGCTCAGTTACAACTTTAAAATAATCATTATTTTTGCCTGTTGCTTTTCTTGAGTCAGCTCATCAAAAAGCCTCTCTGTTTCAGCCAGAGTCTGAATCCTCGGTGTGTATGGGAAGTCCCCCTCACAAGGTGATGGCACTGGCTCACACTTCTGTGCTATGCTCCTCTCGTCCCAAGCTGTTGCTTTCTTCATTCCAGTGCTGACAGATTCAGCACAAGAGCTGTGTCTGACACCTGAACACTGCCTTCCTATCAAAAGAACAACATTCCTTTTATTTGTTTTGTAATGGCCTATTAAATTATTAGCTAAGACAAAAAGAAACAACAAGAAAAGCAGCACAATCTCTGAGGTATATCAGCTGAGGACAGTGAGTAGCAAAGCCTCGTTAGATTTCCTTAAGCACATTTCCCAGAAGAATGCACAGCACTTGAATGGGTCATCTTTCAAACCATCTTTTTAACACAGCATATTTTGTGGTTAACAGCCTCATGGAGCGTGCTCATTAAGGATGACTTGCACTGGTAGAGCATTTCTAAATATCACCTTGTAGGCTAGTTGTCATGAAAACACTAGCCTAAATAAATACATTAATAAAAGCAAAAGCAGAACATTGTGACAAGAATGACAGAAGTGAGAAAGATTTGGTTCAATCATTGTGGAAAAAAAATCTCCAACAACTGGCTTTATTCTATTTACTCTTTCTGTTGCTAAACATTGCATTACAGAAAGGAATTTTATTAGTTTGACTGAGTATGCACATCTTAATACAGGCCCCTGTGAGATATGCATTGTATAACTGAGTTAAGCAGAGGAGAATATATTGCCCTTCTTTCTCAATTCAATTATTTTTGTTTTTCTATTGTGTTTGTGCACACACACAGATACATAAAAATAAAAATGTATGAATAGTATTCCTCAATTTACAGTAATAAGACAAGATACGGATGGTTTTCAGAAATTGGACTCCACAGAACAATGTGCCAGCTTTCTGCATTATAGTAAAAATTGTTTCATCTGGGAGGTTAAAGTACATTTTATAAACTTGAAGAAACATACAAGGAACAGTTTTTCCCTTTTTAGGGGATTACCTTCTGTATCATCGAGCGAAAGAAACTGGAGCCTTTTTCTTGGATTACTGTGCTGTAAAGTAGATGGAGGAGCAGTTTCCAGGTCATCTAGAAGTATATCAAATCTACAGAACAGGCAGTACACAACAATTAATTGCTGGAAATAATTTACTGCCTGACACAGTATTTCCTACCTTTTCCTGCTTTGGCTAAATAAGTTATTTATAAATAACTACATCTATCCCACAGGAATTCCAGGACTTCTCAATAGTGCTAGTGGCACCATACCTGATGCACTCCTGTTTGTACATTCACATGAGTTTCTCCAGGGAGAGGCCAAGCCACCACTCAAGAACCAAAGCAGTGCAACACATATTCTTCTCTGTGCACGTGTCACACACTTTAGTCATGTAACTAAGCACAGTCACTGAAACTCTCCAAGCCTTGCCAAGCAAAAATCTCTATAGGAACCATAGTACCTTGTTTCAGTTACCAGAAATCTTAAGCTCATACATATTTTAAAGTGTTTGTAAATGACATGAAAGGTAGATGCTATTTTCAACACTGACTTGCATTCCCTAATAAGCTGTGTGTGAATACAGACTTACTCCTACAAAATCTTCTCCAACTTTTGTCACTGATCAGTGTCACATCAGGACGTATAACAAATACAACATCTCACCTTTCTGAGTTCTAAATAAGAGTAATGACTGCAGAGTTTTTCTTGCTGTGTTTTAAAAACTAAAACTTCACTTTATACATAGAAATCTCCAGGTGACTCACTTTTTCCATGACTTTCAACGTGAACAAGAAACAGCAGGAACAGTCTGAAACCTGCATAAACATACTGCTGCTATTACAGCTGTCAGAACACAACTGCATTCACAAAATTCATACCTTGTCACTGTGTTTTCATTTTTGCTAAGTAAATGGCTAAATCCAGGAGAGAGATTTTCTTTTGGAGATCGTTTTGGGCTGTATGTCACAGACACTGGCGCCAGCATGATCTCTCGCCTCGCTGTGAGAGACAAAGTGTGTTTAGGTACTGCACAGGGAGAAATTTTAGGTATCTCCTACTTATGTGACCTGATGCTTACAGCTTTAAGGAATGCTTTTCAAAGCATTTTTTATGTTTATTTTTATTTTTATTATTTTTTTATTTTTATTATTTTATTATTTATATGAAAAGTATAAAAAAATGAGATTGTCATGTTTTCTATGATTTTAAGGGAGGTTTTGTATTAATCTAATAGATAATAAGGGGAAAAAAAGACATCATACCGTTATCTATTTTTCTTCTAGAACAGATTCCCATTATTCACATATCCAAACTTACATTTTCTTTTTTGTGCAATGCAAACTAAACTTCAGAAAAGCACTTACTGGGAGTATTTGATTTCCTGTTTGATGGGGGAAGGGATGAGGACCTCTGGCCACAAGGGGAGCTGTATCGTTTGGGTCTCTGTTGGTCTCTACTTTTCTCTGGGGATCGGTTGGCACCAAGAGAAGTTTCTACAAACCCAACAGTTTGACGTCGACTTGATGTTTCTAATTAAAAAAATGAAAAAAGTGATTCTTTGATACAAGAATCCATAAATATTCTCAGCTTTCACAACAACCACACGTAGGACTGCCTTGTGCAAACACGTTTGTGCTGCTCTGCAGAAGACTCACATCTGCTCATTGTTAGCATGAAGGTGATAGCTTGACTAACTTACCAACAAGGATGTTTTGTAGCACATAAGGGACAAATGATGTTAAATAGTTGTTTAAATGAACAGATGACAGAATGCTGCACAGAAGCATCTTTTGATTAAGAAGGCTGGTATACCTCCCTCAACCATAACCATGACCATTTCAGACAGACAATGTTCTCTAGTTACAAGGCTTCCCAAATCAACACAGTTAGAATGGTCCATGCAGTACCACAACACACATGCCAGCACTCATAATAACATACTGATACAGCACTATGAGAACAAAACTAAAAGGGATTTATATATTTAACCAGCTAGAACTTTGTAAAGACTCCACTGTTTATAAATACTGAGATATTCTTAGAAAGAGGACATCAACCTAACAGCAACCATTGCAGTTTTAAACAAGTCCTTTAGCTGTATCATTTAGANTTGTTACTGTAGTACTATGCCACACAAATATGAATTTAACATATATGAGCAGCCACTCTCATGGATCATTTTGAAGAGAACAAAAATAGCCTTTTTTGTTTGAAAGACTGATTTAAAGACATTTTCCACTAAGGAAGAAGGTACATTTACTCCAAACTTTCTGACCATGCTGTGCTCACATTAAAGTGACCCTCCTTTAACAGCATAAGGGACAGGAAAGGACTCTAGTTTCAGAACAGGAATGGTAATGCCACATTTCTATGTTAACTCTGGAAATTAGACATGAACTTCAGCCACGTGCTGTGCAGGAATACACCCCTCACCTCTCATACAATAACTGTGCTCAGTTACAACTTTAAAATAAACATTATTTTTGCCTGTTGCTTTTCTTGAGTCAGCTCATCAAAAAGCCTCTCTGTTTCAGCCAGAGTCTGAATCCTCGGTGTGTATGGGAAGTCCCCCTCACAAGGTGATGGCACTGGCTCACACTTCTGTGCTATGCTCCTCTCGTCCCAAGCTGTTGCTTTCTTCATTCCAGTGCTGACAGATTCAGCACAAGAGCTGTGTCTGACACCTGAACACTGCCTTCCTATCAAAAGAACAACATTCCTTTTATTTGTTTTGTAATGGCCTATTAAATTATTAGCTAAGACAAAAAGAAACAACAAGAAAAGCAGCACAATCTCTGAGGTATATCAGCTGAGGACAGTGAGTAGCAAAGCCTCGTTAGATTTCCTTAAGCACATTTCCCAGAAGAATGAACAGCACTTGAATGGGTCATCTTTCAAACCATCTTTTTAACACAGCATATTTTGTGGTTAACAGCCTCATGGAGCGTGCTCATTAAGGATGACTTGCACTGGTAGAGCATTTCTAAATATCACCTTGTAGGCTAGTTGTCATGAAAACACTAGCCTAAATAAATACATTAATAAAAGCAAAAGCAGAACATTGTGACAAGAATGACAGAAGTGAGAAAGATTTGGTTCAATCATTGTGGAAAAAAAATCTCCAACAACTGGCTTTATTCTATTTACTCTTTCTGTTGCTAAACATTGCATTACAGAAAGGAATTTTATTAGTTTGACTGAGTATGCACATCTTAATACAGGCCCCTGTGAGATATGCATTGTATAACTGAGTTAAGCAGAGGAGAATATATTGCCCTTCTTTCTCAATTCAATTATTTTTGTTTTTCTATTGTGTTTGTGCACACACACAGATACATAAAAATAAAAATGTATGAATAGTATTCCTCAATTTACAGTAATAAGACAAGATACGGATGGTTTTCAGAAATTGGACTCCACAGAACAATGTGCCAGCTTTCTGCATTATAGTAAAAATTGTTTCATCTGGGAGGTTAAAGTACATTTTATAAACTTGAAGAAACATACAAGGAACAGTTTTTCCCTTTTTAGGGGATTACCTTCTGTATCATCGAGCGAAAGAAACTGGAGCCTTTTTCTTGGATTACTGTGCTGTAAAGTAGATGGAGGAGCAGTTTCCAGGTCATCTAGAAGTATATCAAATCTACAGAACAGGCAGTACACAACAATTAATTGCTGGAAATAATTTACTGCCTGACACAGTATTTCCTACCTTTTCCTGCTTTGGCTAAATAAGTTATTTATAAATAACTACATCTATCCCACAGGAATTCCAGGACTTCTCAATAGTGCTAGTGGCACCATACCTGATGCACTCCTGTTTGTACATTCACATGAGTTTCTCCAGGGAGAGGCCAAGCCACCACTCAAGAACCAAAGCAGTGCAACACATATTCTTCTCTGTGCACGTGTCACACACTTTAGTCATGTAACTAAGCACAGTCACTGAAACTCTCCAAGCCTTGCCAAGCAAAAATCTCTATAGGAACCATAGTACCTTGTTTCAGTTACCAGAAATCTTAAGCTCATACATATTTTAAAGTGTTTGTAAATGACATGAAAGGTAGATGCTATTTTCAACACTGACTTGCATTCCCTAATAAGCTGTGTGTGAATACAGACTTACTCCTACAAAATCTTCTCCAACTTTTGTCACTGATCAGTGTCACATCAGGACGTATAACAAATACAACATCTCACCTTTCTGAGTTCTAAATAAGAGTAATGACTGCAGAGTTTTTCTTGCTGTGTTTTAAAAACTAAAACTTCACTTTATACATAGAAATCTCCAGGTGACTCACTTTTTCCATGACTTTCAACGTGAACAAGAAACAGCAGGAACAGTCTGAAACCTGCATAAACATACTGCTGCTATTACAGCTGTCAGAACACAACTGCATTCACAAAATTCATACCTTGTCACTGTGTTTTCATTTTTGCTAAGTAAATGGCTAAATCCAGGAGAGAGATTTTCTTTTGGAGATCGTTTTGGGCTGTATGTCACAGACACTGGCGCCAGCATGATCTCTCGCCTCGCTGTGAGAGACAAAGTGTGTTTAGGTACTGCACAGGGAGAAATTTTAGGTATCTCCTACTTATGTGACCTGATGCTTACAGCTTTAAGGAATGCTTTTCAAAGCATTTTTTATGTTTATTTTTATTTTTATTATTTTTTTATTTTTATTATTTTATTATTTATATGAAAAGTATAAAAAAATGAGATTGTCATGTTTTCTATGATTTTAAGGGAGGTTTTGTATTAATCTAATAGATAATAAGGGGAAAAAAAGACATCATACCGTTATCTATTTTTCTTCTAGAACAGATTCCCATTATTCACATATCCAAACTTACATTTTCTTTTTTGTGCAATGCAAACTAAACTTCAGAAAAGCACTTACTGGGAGTATTTGATTTCCTGTTTGATGGGGGAAGGGATGAGGACCTCTGGCCACAAGGGGAGCTGTATCGTTTGGGTCTCTGTTGGTCTCTACTTTTCTCTGGGGATCGGTTGGCACCAAGAGAAGTTTCTACAAACCCAACAGTTTGACGTCGACTTGATGTTTCTAATTAAAAAAATGAAAAAAGTGATTCTTTGATACAAGAATCCATAAATATTCTCAGCTTTCACAACAACCACACGTAGGACTGCCTTGTGCAAACACGTTTGTGCTGCTCTGCAGAAGACTCACATCTGCTCATTGTTAGCATGAAGGTGATAGCTTGACTAACTTACCAACAAGGATGTTTTGTAGCACATAAGGGACAAATGATGTTAAATAGTTGTTTAAATGAACAGATGACAGAATGCTGCACAGAAGCATCTTTTGATTAAGAAGGCTGGTATACCTCCCTCAACCATAACCATGACCATTTCAGACAGACAATGTTCTCTAGTTACAAGGCTTCCCAAATCAACACAGTTAGAATGGTCCATGCAGTACCACAACACACATGCCAGCACTCATAATAACATACTGATACAGCACTATGAGAACAAAACTAAAAGGGATTTATATATTTAACCAGCTAGAACTTTGTAAAGACTCCACTGTTTATAAATACTGAGATATTCTTAGAAAGAGGACATCAACCTAACAGCAACCATTGCAGTTTTAAACAAGTCCTTTAGCTGTATCATTTAGAATTGTCTCAGGGAGACTCCAGAAATCTGCATGCTAAAAAAAAAAAAAAAGCATGCATTTTACTCCAACACTGAAGTTTGAGGGCCATTATGCTGCAAACAACAAAACCAAGATGCATGCAAACAAAGAAAAGTCAGTAAGTTTAGGAATATTTAAAAAATTAAAAAAAAAATTGAAAAGAAAAAGAAAACATTACTGGTTGATACATCTTCTTTTTCTGTCTGTGTACCCCAATCTTTAAAAGCTTTTATTTCTTCAAGTTCTTTAAAGGCTTTTATAATCGGTGCTTCTGACATCTCATTGTCCTTCTTTTCAGTTGCATTTGTTGAAGACTCTTCTTGTGAGGAATCTTTTTCAGGAGGAGAATGATACCTTAAAGAATGAGCAGAGGGAGATATCAAGTTTCTCAGCTTTATTTCAGCTATCCAAATTCAAGCCGAACAGGTTAAAAAAAATAATAATTTTGAGCTTTATAGCTGCCAAAGCAAGATTTTTTAAGAGTTGGTCTTAATTTCAGTAGAACCTCAGATGACAGTGTTACAGCAAATCCAAGAATCCTGAGTATGAGTTAAGTTTGGTGATCTGACATTCTGCAAACTACATACGTACTGAAAGCTACTGTTGTTTCCTTCATACTAGATAGGAAGTTGTTTTGTTTTTAAGGATCTACAACACTGAGATCGTTGGTTTTTTTTTTGGTTTTGTTTGTTTGTTTGTTTTACAACTATACTTAACATCCTCAGAATCCGGAAATATGAGTCTGGTCAATTTGGAATAAAATTATGTTTTAGAGTTGTTTGGCTTTCAGTTCCCACTTGGCTCAGTGGGAACTGAAGGAAACCAGCTCACCTGGAAGGAACATAGGTTTCTTCTAGTCTGTTATCTCTGGGGCTCTCTTGGACTTCCAGAGGCTGGCCAGTGAAGATTGAATACTCTGCTCCTGGTATCAACCACTTTCTCCTGCTGACATCAGGAGCAGCCAATTTGCTGTAGAATTAAAAAATAAAATCCAAATTTTGAACGGTTTTATAATTATATTTGTTTAATGAAATAAGAGTATTAATTATTTTTTCAAGGTAGACAGAAACAAATCTGCAATAAATCTGTAAAGAGCTACTTCTATAAGCATGTCTCTAAAGGTAAAAAAAAAAAAAATTAGCTAAAAGATCACTAAAAGATTAAGAAGCAACAAATCAACTTCCAAATACACACTGGCTCTCATACCCTCCTCCTCCTCGATAAACACCATCTTCTGCATTCTGTTTTTGTTTCCCTCCTTCCCCCCCTTCACTGTAGGGGAATCTAGTTCATAAATACTGAAATAGCTCTGAACAGAAATCTGTACTTGTCAGTTACTAATAAATAAATTGCCTAGGTCAACATACTTCTGTTCAACATATACACATTAACATCTCTGAAACACACTATTTTATTTTATCTTCTTGTATTTCACTTGTATTTCAGTTCTGACCTGGGACAGACACCCAAGAGGTCATAGCTAAGTACTAAAAACAAAGGGGGCCAAAGCTATTCAGGTCATTAAGACATGACAGCATCAAGAGAGTTCAACTTCTGATTTTTTCTAACATGAGTTCACAATCTAAACTACATTATACATTTTAACTGAACTTCCACACTTTTCTCAGCATATGTGTACAAATTATATTTAGAATAACAGAAAGTAGTAATTGGCCTTTCAAAAATCAAAGACATAAAGGTACAAAGAAAATCTCTTCTGTCTAATTGCACAACTTGATTTTTTTTAAAACTATTTTTGCTGAGCTCTATCCAGCTGAGCAACTGAGACCTAGCAAATGCATGCAGAAAGACTAGAGACAGTTTGCCTAATCACATGTTATCTGTTTGTTATTTTTTAAATCATTTATTGGCATACCAAGTCTCTGGATTACATCACATGTCAATCCGTGGGTTAAACTGAATTAAACACATCTTGAACCACATTTAGCCAAAGAACATTAAAAACACAGTAGAGCACGTGACCTGTTTTCATATTATTGGCATATTCACTTACTTGGCACAAGAGCTTCTCAAACGACTTTCAGTAACGTGACGAAGCTTCAACATATTTTCATGCTCTACCTGCTTGAGCTGAGCTTCAAGTTTTGAAACTGTCCTAACATAGAAATAGCAAAGATGCAGAATAAGATTATTTAAAAGCCATATTACCTGGAGCTTACTCGTTTTCTATTCGCATATCCTGAGTGGAGCAGAAGAGCAAGAGTAACTAACTTGTTTTCTATGTATCTATAAATACATATACAAACATGCGTTTGAACTCTAAGTTAAGTAAGTCAGGCAGCCTAGCTAGAAAGAAGACAACTGCAGCAGTAAAAACATGAAATGTTTCATACTATTCAACTAGTACAAATCTACAGCCTTTATAATCTAAGAGTAAATGTTGGGGCCACAGCCTGTATTTCATGCTTTTGAAGCAGTAGTAACACCTTTACCTTTTCAGATCAGAAATCTGGGTGTTTGCATCAAGGAGTTTGTTTTCAGTTGCATTTAATGTATCCTACAAAGTAAACAAGTGAGAAAGTAACAAGTCTGGAAACTACACAAATGTATGCAGAAGAAAAAAAAGTAACTTCAAACTGAAAAGTAATACATTAAACATGCCTTCCTATTGGAAATGAAGTTTCACTGCATGTCTTTGACTTCACAGAGTTTTTGCTGTCTGTGAATGGACTGTAATAAACTTGAAACTCCCTCTTCTTCCCTCTCAGGGGCTCTGGAGACACAGTCAGATACTTTCAGAAAAACAAGTGTAGATCATTCTGTTTGATCTTTTTTCTAAATACTTAATTCAGTTCATTCTATGCCATATTATGACAGATCTTACTTAAAAAGAAAAAAAGCAGGCAGGTAACAGTGCAGACTTACCTTTACCCTTTCGTGTTCTTTTCCAAGAGAATCATATTCTCCTAAAAGCTACAACAAAAAACCATAAGGAGAGTAAATAGAACGGTTTTGCTGAGCACTGTAAAACCATCTGAATTCCTTGTCTAATGCATGTATAATCATTATGGGATGTACAGAGTATTTTCACATTATTTGTTACATTCCAGTATCTTCTATTCAGAAGAAAGGACAGGAGCTAATGCAATATTTATAATTGTCAAACTAATTATCTTTAAGGGAACTGGTAGCTGATGAAGCTGAACAAACCAGCAGAATTAATCACTGGCTTTGAAGCTGATGTTGTATTTTGAAATTGTAATTGGCATAAAGTAAAAAAAGTTTGCACGTCAAATACCTTTTCCCCTCAGTAACCATTTTTCCCAAAACAAACCAGTTTAAACATTTCATAAAGTTATTACTAAAGAATCAGAGAACAATTCTTTTAATTCAGACTAAGATTAAACAAAATTAACAGCTTGAGCAAGTTGTGCTGACTTGAAAGAAATTCTGTTCATTAAAAAAGAGAAAATAACTTGTTTAAATTCCCTATAGTACCTCTAAAATTAAGATACATTAACAGCACATAAGGTAATAAAATACCTGAGAAAGACTGCTTGATGTTAGCACATCAAGTGCATAACTGCTGCTTTAAGTAACTGTTTAAAAGCATCTATCAGGTCTGCAGCATCACCTAATGGGTCACCTAGGAAGAGGTGAACCAGGTATTTCTGCTCCTCCAGATGTGCATTAAGATTTTGTGGGATTACATCCCAAGTGGTTTTCCAAAACACCCTGGACGTGCTGCATTCATAAGATGAAATATAACTGTAAATACACTTTTTTTAAACTTACATTTTGAAACATTTTATTTTCTTCTTTTAACCTCGTATTTTTATTATCAGATAACTTATAAGCTTTTTCAAATGCTTCCTCTAGATCTTTAAGCCTTGATTTTAGTCTACTGATGGTATTATCCTTCTCTTTATTGCTCGTGCGCATTTCTTCGATGCGTTCTTGCAAAACTTTGGAAGTATTACTGACTCCATAAAAGCGTTCTCTCCAATCTGCCTGTAAAAAAAAAAGAAGCAAGAATAATTAAAATGCTGACCTAGCAGAATTTGATTCCTGAATCTGAAATCATCTGAATAGAACAAAAGTGTACATCTGTTGGTGAACTATGCAAGATATGCCTCATTTTGCTATGGAGAAAGAACTGAAATGAAGACTATGCTTCCCAACATAGGAAAATGTCTAAAAGGTGGAATAGATTACTCCCCATCCATCTAAATTCCATCAGAACAGGACACAACATCCTGTTCTCTGAGCAATAAATGTAACTATGCAGTCATAAAGTAGACCTAGCCAGGAGGACTTATACTTACACAGACAATACTTCTGCCCCAGTGCAGAAGGGGTTTGCTTTTAAACTTTAATGAGTAATCAAAAAGGAAATGATGAGACTTTTTTTTTTTAATTTTTAATTAGTCCTGATTCAGAGAGATTATCAGACAATATTTTACTATTAAACATCATTTGGCCTCTGGAAAGACTGCATATAGGCAAATAAAGGAGCATTAAGAAACACAGCTAGGAAAGTCATACACGTAACATTCTGGCTGATGTTGTACTAAGGAGAAAGGCTGAAAATAACATACAGGAATACAAATCAGCCTAACAGTGACCAAGTGCATTCCCTTATCCTCTTAGTTAAAAAGCAACTTGAATTCATGTATGTCACTAGGAACACATACTTACCACTTGCTTTTCTAGCATACTATTCTTATTTTCCAGGGTTTTTATGCGAGCACTTGCTTCATTCAGGGCTGCATCTAACTGGTCACACCTACTTGGAAGATAAATATTTCCATCATCTCCTGAAATTTTCAAGTAATAAAACCACATTTTACAGCTGCCTTTCTTTCCTCGAGCGTCCTCGCTGTTTTGGTGCCCAGGCTGTAAGCTCCTAGCACAGAACCCAGCTGCTGCACCCAGCACCTCTGCAGGGAAGGGCTGCAGTGCCCGTGCCAGGCAAGCAGTGCACAGGGAGCACATGCAGATACTCCAGATGGCTCTGAGCTCCACAGCCAAAGGCAGCTGAGAGGCACCAGTTCCACTTGAGCTAATTGACGATGCTGCGTGATAATTAATGACTGAAATCATATCACAAGCTTCTTGTAACTCAGTAAACGACTGCTCAGAAGTCACTTTTAATAGATGGAACCCACTAGTGCTAGAAGATGAGTACAAAAGAGTCCCAGCTACCCACACGCTTTTTCAATTATTCTGAAGGCCATAAATTTTGTGGAGCGTTTTAACCATCTAAATGTCTAACATATATTTTGACTGGCAATAATGAGATAAAATCACACTGAACTTCTACAGTAATCACTCAGGCTATACCAAACAGAATACACAGGTGAGGCACACAGCCTCCAGCAGTAATATCTAGTCAAGGAGCACTGCCTGGCAAATTGGCTTTATAAAGCCACCAATGAATTTCAGACTTCCCCTGTAAGAAAGATGAAGAGGTGTGATGTTCACCAGCATGACAGGCAAACACCATCTCATGACAGTGATTCTTCCTTCCATTATATATTGCTTAGGACTACCCTCAGCCTGCCAGCTTTTGTTAAGCAAAACTTCCCCCGCCTTCAGCAAAAATTAGGTTCAACAAAGCCTCAGGTCAAAACAACACACTTGCTGCCTAACAACAATTTTAAACTCCTCTTAAACCAGTGCATTAAGTAACACAAAATGCATGTTTAATAATAAAATACTAGCATCACAGATGCACGATACATTCAGAACTAAGAGATGACAAACATTTCAAAACATTCTAAACAAGCACACATAGCTTTTAAGGTAGAAATAATATCCCATAATAGAGGTAGAAGAAACAGTACCTGTCAGCAAGATTTTGATTGATTTTCTTCAGGTCTTCAGAAGCAGCAGTTGTATGGCTTGCCTCTAGCTCCTGTTTCAAGCTGTGTATCTCTGCATCATAGTAAGCTCGTAGATCAGCTATGTGTCGAGCATGTTTTTCCCTCAAGTTCTGCCTAATCCTATATTCAAAGATAAGAACAAAAATTCCAAGCTATCAACACAGCCAGGTGTTGCCAGCTGTACTCATTCAGACAAACTCAGCACATAAATATGTCTTACAGAGCTTTGCCACAGTCAAGTTAAAGCAAAAAAAAGCTTAGTCATCTAAAACAGTGGTGCAGGCAGCTAAGGCTTGCATGGAAGCATTCACATTCATACTACAAAGCTTGAGTATCTCTTCTACTCTCTAGAAAATATGTGCATAAAATTAAATACTCAAATTCACAAAGGAACTGCCTTAAAATCATGACCCACTGCATAAGCCTCTGAACAGATATAGCACATCTGCTTGTCTGTGTGTAAATCAACAGCTTCAATAGTGATTGGTAATTGTTTTTCCTAAGCACAGTAATTCTGTGCTTCTCTTGCCATTTGGCTCTAAATACATTCAAAACCATACTCACCACAGAAATATGAAATTCTCTACCTAAATTAACTCCCTCACACAGCCTGAGGGGCAAGCATGCATTTTTACTTCTATACATAAACAGAAATAATAAAAGCATTAAAACAGAAAACTGTTTTGCTTTCCAGGTAAGGCTCTGACATCCATGGGGCTCAAGACAGACAGTACACACACTGTGCCTCAGATTAAATAGTAGGTCTCAAAAACATTTACAAGAACTGGAAAATGACTATTCCATCCCAAAGCCAATTCCCTGTACTTCAGGGAGAAAGGAAAGGGGACAGAGGGGAAAGCAATGCACAGCTACATTCAAAGCTTTGAACTCTCCAACTTTTTAAAAAGGAAAACAAACAAACAAAACAAGAACTTACCTTGACATTACCACAGGATCTTCAGCAGATGTCACTGAAAGACCATGGTCTGGCAAACTCTTGTCACCAGACTGAGTAACAGAGGATGGAGTCAGAGTCAGTGTTTCTTCCTCCTCAGTGTTTACTAAAATATCACTGTTAGTATCAGTATATGCCAGTGGAAAGGGAGAGCTGGCCTTGTCTTCATTTTGGATTGGATGATTTTTCCAGAAGTCCAAATGCACAGCTCTGCTGCTGGCAGGATATTTTGGAGGATCATCAAACTGAGACAAACTGCTTGTCTGTGAAAATGAGTCTGTGTCACAGTGACTTGAAAATCCAGGATCCACCATAGAGTCTGGAGAAAAAGGAGTACTCTCTTCAGGAATATTGAAAAAACAGTGTCCTGGATTCTGTTGACCTGGTTTCATATGCAGGGTTGGGTCCAATGTCAAGATCTAGGAAATAAGTTATAATGCTAAACAAACCCACGTGCTTTAACTTCTGTTCTTGCAAATGGAGTTACTCTGAAGGCATTAGTCATCCATATAATACATTGCAGGAATTATATTGAATATCACTACAATTATTTGATATTGACAAGCAACTGCAGAGGAGATCTCTAACAGCTTTGAAGATGACATACGTACTCAAAAGTTTGCTACTTGTTTCTGAGTTTCCAACAGCAATAAAAGACATCTAGCATCTGCAGCTGTCCAGAAAACTTTTGAAATTTCAGTTCTATATACAAAGGAATTAGGATGTCTGCTTGCAGGCTGAAACAATACCTTAATACAGTTAAAACTGATTCATGGATTACATAAACAAGACAGCCACACCGTAGCAAACATTACACATTCAAGCAAAGACTGAAGATTGTATCCTGGAAGTGGGTATAGAAATGGATTTCTTACAGTTCTACAGCCTGTGCCTATTCAGTTTCATGGGTAGAAGGAACTTGTCTCATAGGTAGCAATAAGAAAACACTGCTTCTGCAGCTGCAGTTCCACGTGCATTTCATCAGCTTCAGCAGATTTGCCCTTGCACCATCTTCAAGGTTGTGCTGCAAAGGTGCTTGTTCACTCACAGAGTGCTCTTAGAGGTTCTTTTCAGCTGGATCACTTCCCAATCTCGTTCATCACACAGCTGCAAAAATTGCTGTTCCAGCATAACACTGGAGGTGGCAGCAGGTGCCAATTAATGGGAAAGCAGCCATAACCTATCTTATCTTCAAACTGAGATATGAAATGTAGATAACAACATTACCTCTGGTGGGTGACTTGTCTGGGAAGAAGGCATAAAACTCTTATCTGGCAGCTGGTTGTTCTCCCTTTGTCTTTTCTGATAAATATCCTTCAGTGATGATGGCTTCATTTCATCACCAGAAGACAACTTAACAGGCAAAAATTATATATTAGTCTTTCTATCTTCCATCCACAATTAGATAAGATAAGTAACTTCTTTCTTCTGTGGGGGAAGGAGGGGGGGAAGGGAGGAGCTAATGAAACAGTTCAGAATGGAGAAAGGTTCTATCCACTGCATCTAATTTAAATAAGTGTTTTAATGAGGCAAATACACCTTTAATACACTAGTCATCCTCCTTTTGTCTCTTACACTGTTTCTTTTAGATGAAAGAAGGTCAGTAAATTCTAAATGAAGGTAGCTGGGGAAAATTAATAATGAAGAAAGAGAATATGAAACAGTGGGAAAACAAAGGGGGTTTCACAGAAAACTTCACTTCAGAGGGGCTGATTCCACTGTAGAAAAGAGTAATGATGAGAAACAACTATAAGACAACTCCTAAAACAAGTGCAAAGTTTACCTGATCTGGTGATATTTTAGAGGAGAAAACATCAGCAAAGTCACTTCTGAAGTTCTCCGGTAAAGAGTGGTACATCTCCTTCACATCTAGTTTCCAGTATGAAAGTCCTGGTGAAAAGAATCATTGGGGAAACAAATTTCAAGCTCACAGATCAGGAATCCCAAAAATATTAGTGAGATGTTACCCTGCCAGCTAACAGAACAATGTACTAGTTATTTGCACCCATTGCTTAAAGATTTTACAAAGAACTTCTTAGCAGAAGTTACAAAAGTCTCAAACCAAAGCACAAGCAGTATACATAACCAGTATTATATCACACTAACCTAAGGTATAAATTAGTGAAAATATCTGGATATACTCTTTGGTGCTTAAGTCTTATCTTCATTTACCATAAATTGCCATATTTCTAACAGTTCCAGCATAGCACATAAAACTTACATTACCCAAGGATTAATTCTAGACAGACATTTGATGTTACAGACTCTTCTGTTTGGAGCTCAACTGCACTCCACATTATGCAAAGATGTTGACCACCAGGACTGGGAGATGTGTTTATTCACACAGCTACTGAATCATGCCCTTGGTTTACAGGAATTCTGCTTCTGTTACCATGCATTCCTGTGATAGCTAAACAAATGATATTAATATCTTAAAAGGTTGTTTTGTCTCCCACCATGACTTTAACACGAGTTACATTATAAAACAGTGTTAAATACAAAACTCAGCCTTGAAACACCAAGCAAGTTGAAAAAAAAAATAATTGTTCCATGTCCTAAATGTGGCAGCAGCAATGCACAGTTTGAAACAAGACTAAGAGCAGCAGAATTATACTACACCAAAAATGATCAGCTTCCCATAATTATTGGAGGTGAGCTCCAGTGAGAGTTCTAAAAACAAATAATTTAACAGAAAAGGAACTTCAAGTACAAGATATATTGACTATACCTGAAGTTTCAGACACTACAGAATTTGGGCTTTCTGTTGGCTGATTGAGGTAAAAAGTGTAAGGTGGCAAAGCAGCATCAGTAGAGTCTGTCTGAAATTAAAAAGGAAAAAAGTTTATAACAGAAACCACACAGCAAAGAAAAAAGATAAAAATGGTGTAATTGCTAAAAAAAAAATAAAATGTAAATGTCGTTAGACCCTTTAAAAAATGGGATTACATTTAATTATACATCATGATCCAAACCTATGCACTTGATATCAGGGGCAATAGCTACCAAGAGGGGAACAAGCAAAGCCACACCATTAAATAACACTGATATCTCCCAGTTCACATGCCACACCATTTCAGAGCATTCCTGAGTTGAAATTTACACATCTAAAGTTCTCATCTAAACCTCCCTGCTCCTTAAGAGGCACAAGTCCATAGAGGGATGACTTACCAATAAAGTGTCACTCTTTCCTCGTCCTAAGACTGGAATTTCTTCCAGTCAGCTGTTATGACTCCACCTACCACAAAGCAGGAGGTAAATACTGTCTATCATCCCAGATAGACAAAATACTACATCCCCCCATCTAAGATAGCACATATCCTCCTTCTCATCACTCCACATTTCCTAAGTTATCCCCTCAGACAGTTATAGAAGCAGTTTTGACAAAGTTGGGAACAATACATGGGGAAAAAATGCACACAATTTAAAATTTTTCTACAACTCTCCTCTTCCTTAGGCAAGGGAGAAATGTTGTCACCGTACAAGCTGATACAAAAGCAGCTAAGGTACCTGGATTTAAAATGCCCATCTCACATTGCCCTTTTCTACCCTACCTCAGGCTTTTTGTTCCATCACAGCAGCTCAGAAGTCTTAAGACCTGGCAAATTCATACAGCTCAAAGAACTAAAGTAGGACTGTAACCGTTGAGTTAATGAAATTAAATATATTAAAAAAAAAAAAGCCTAAAGCTTTTCATTGTTTTCCATGAAGTAGATTTTCACCTCAAGGCTATTTTGTCCCTTTTAGTGCTTTTATTCTCCTTTGCCTAAGGAGGGAGAAAGAAAAGTGTAAGAATTTGATTGGTTCCCCTTCGAAGGAACAAAAAGATAAAGGTTTATTCAAGATCTGAGTTCCTGGCAGTAATTTCCTTAGGCAAACTCCTGAAGCCAAGGCAGAAAAAGAGACAATCCACAGCAGTAATTAAACTCCTGGTTTGAAATATCCCCTTAGAGGAACATCATATTTCCAGTGACGATTGAAGCAGACTAGAAAGCAAATCTAAACAGCTACTCTTACCCTTTCTGGATCACCCTCAAAGTGACCACTGGAAAGAAAATAAACCCTGTCTTGAATGAACAACTCGTATTTTCTAGTTCTCCTATTCTCTTGTGGGTGGAGCCACTCACAGAATTTCAGGATTTATTTCCTTAAAAACAGTGTAAGGAAAAAGGTTTGTGATGATTAATACCCTCTAAGCAATCCCAGAATCTCACAGTTATGTGTATGATGAATGTTTCATGCTGTATCATATCCTTTAAGGTCAGAAACGTTTTATGTGATTAAATTTCCTTCCCCAAAATAATGAGATTTGTGAACATACAGAAAGAAATAGTCAGGGAAGAGGAGAAGGGATAAAACAAACTGGAACTCCTCTCACTTGGGGGACACCATAAGTTACCACGACCCAAAGATTCAGTTGAGAATGTGACTACTACTACCTCTGTAAGGAAATAACATCTGCCACCAACACAAGCTAAGAAGAAGACAAAGCAAGGAATAAAGTAAGTCAAAGTAACAACATTAGTAAGTAATGGATGATCCAAGAAGTAGATTCTGCCCACAAGAACTTCAGATGTGAATGAGAGCACCACTACTCAAATGCTTAAAACCAAGTATGAAAGCATACAGTGAATCACAACACACAACTCAAAAAAAAAATATATCTATATATCTATATATCTCTCTCTCTGAACAACAAGAGTGAAATTAAAAACTAAAAAAGACTTACATTCTCAAGTGGTGATTTCTTTGCTTGCTCATTTCCTTGCATAGAGTCCACTCGTACTTCTTCTGTGTTTACTCTTTTTGGTTGGTTTTGTTTCAACTTTTGGGCCCAAGATGTTAAAGATTTACTAGATGGCAAGCAACACACATACATACCATAAATACATACTCCCTTTTGTAATGGAGGAATAATCCCTCCAGAAATCAATTTCAATAGAAAGGAAGAAGAAAGTATACAACTCAATGGCATTATCATCTATGCTGTACACTGAGATAACACACCTCCAAACCCAATCCTCCAAAAGCAGGACCTGTTCCATTACATATTACCAAAACACAAGTTCACTTTTACCACCCTATTCCTCCAACAGTGAGGAAGTTTTACTTTCATAAACATAGGGCTATCAAGGATTCACAGGCAACATGCTGTCCATGCAAACTGACACTGCTCATGGCCATATGAAGCCACTGTCTTTATACTCCAGCCCAACAAGGTCAGTAGAGGACACTTAAATTCTGTGCAACCTGAGAGTATTTGGACAGTATTACTGAGCAGCCACTTTGGCTCATCTACAACCAATCTCAAAAACTAAAAATAATCTATTCACCTATTGAACGGAGAGAACAAATGAACTGAAAAATTAATCAGCCAAACAGGAAATAACACAGCAGGAAAACTCACACCTTGGGGTGTTGCCTGATACAAAGTGTTACTGCAAGGAATGGATATAAACTAGCACAAAAGGCTGGGTACATAGCAAAACACCACATAGGGCGAGTCAGCAGCACCTGAAACTCTAGTGCATAGATAAAATACCATGCAAACTGTATCTCAGCTTGTATTTCCAGTAAGAAGTAGACTTTTGTACGTATGTTTGGAGAAAAATACAACAGATAAGCACCACATATGCAAATATGCATCCCCTAGAAATGTCAAATTAAAGAACTGTATTTGTCTGCCAAGCATTGAGCTTGGGGGTACTTTTGTGCAGATTCTTCTTTTAGTTCCTCATACCATTGATATGCTCCATTGATTTCTTAAGTCTTTCTAGTTACCAGCAATAGGGACTGTATAATAAATCAATAAATTCAGAAAGTTTACTACTTACCTGGTTTTTTTCCTGCACTGAGCTTCATTCACCTTACGTTCAAATTCAGCAGTGTCATTCCTTCCTGATGAACAGTCCTCCTCTATTTTTTTTGACAGAAGTTCTCTTGTATGTTGAATGCTGGCTACAGCTGCATTACTCTGTCCTTGTGAAGTGTTGTCCATGCAGTCTGTGCACTTGATAACATCATTAGATTTTCCAGCATCCAGTTCAGAGGCAGACAGGGTACCGTACCCACTATTCATGGAAGCATCATTTGTAAGACATTCCTGATATGGATCAGATGCATCTGGCTGAGTTTCGATTTCATTAGACCTCAGCTGATTGACAATGCATTCATTTCCTTCTGAGACTTCAGAATGCATCCCCATTTGACTTCCTAGTGATGAGAAAGCATCTGTAGACTTCCCAGGTAAACTTCTACTCTTGTCATTGCCCCAGTTGCTGGTCTGGAATTTCACTAACTGCCTTATTTCATTCTGAATCAGCTAAAGAAAAACAAAAGAGCATGATCTCATGGGAATTTTCACCTAAGTCACATTTATATTTTGATGCAACTTCAATTCACGTTCCTAGTGAGATGATTAAAGCACTTATTTCAAACAATTCCTATTTTTCAATGCATTTCATGCATGTAGTAGACAGTATGCATACTGTGCACAACAGTAAAAGGGGAATGGTAACAGTTCCCAACTCCAAGCAGTGAGTTACAGCAGTCATTTATCAATACAAAAAAAAAAAAAAAAGTGCATGCAGGTATTGGCTACATGCCTTAAGAACAACAGTTATCCACTGGCCACCTAAAGAAATACAAGTTAACTAGGTATATAATGAGAAGCAGGTGAAGTCTTTGACTAGATTTAAGTCTAAAAGAATTTATAATTCAGATTCACATATTTAAAGACTGCAAGGATACCTTAATCGAAGTACAAACCATTACTCTGTTACACAAATAGGAATAATGTACCTCTGTAAGATTATTTACATAAAACTTGGCTTCAAAATAAGTCATCGAGTCAGCATCTGATAGAGTGGAGCAAACCTATAACTAGATCACTTGAAGAGATCTAACAGGTAATTTGATGTGCAATGCCTACAAAGTTATTTCAGTGTATCAGATGAGCTGTGTGTGTATGGGGTTTTGTTTGCTTTACACACACAGTGTTACACTGAAACAACTAAATTTCTGTCAAGGGCTACAAAAAAAACCTTCACATCAGCATCCATGGCCATGGAGCTGCACTGCTGCAGAGCAGTACTGCAATTACTGAACTCTGTGAGCACACAGCTCATTACCAGACCAGAGTACACTGCTGCTTTCAAGAACACATTTCAAACCATATTTCCCCGTGGAAAAAAATAAAATAAAATGTGACTTTCAGTAATTTGAAGAATGTGGAACCACATCACTGCTTTATTCACAGAACTACAGTACAGTACTCATATATGAATAGCAAGTGCAAAACAAAAATTGAATAAATATTATTTGTTCTTTGAAAGCAAGGAATAATAAAAAGGTTTAATTACAGAGAAACCTACCTGCATTACAACTAACACAGTTTTAACTCAGTCTTACAATGTCAAAAAAAAAAAAAATAGGAAAATAATTCAGGGATGAAGTTTCTGCCATAACAAAGCTCTCTGGCAATTTCCGTCATGACTGAAGCAGTCATTTGTGACTTAATTCTGTAATTAACTCTGTCCAAAAAAGTTGGGAAGGGAGAATAAAAGGGTTAGAAACAGAGTTGTTGGGGGAAAAAATGATTAGATTCTCTGCTGACATTTAACGTTTGTCAATAAGGGTTAATAATTTTGTCTATTATTCTTATTAGAACGTGTTGAATCTCCTGTTTTACACTAGGTCACCTGCATAGTAGTTTAAGTTTGGAATGGCTCCCTCTAGTTCATCATACAACTGAAATTAAGTTATGGTCATTGATCTTTGTATTTGGTGTGGCAATTCACACAGCTACTACGTCCCTGCTGATACCAAAATCTAAACTCTTCCAGAGGTATCCTTTCCTATTAACAAAGACAAACAGCAAAGCCAACACAACAGATTAGTCAAGTCTACCATAAGCAACCAGTGAATCAAACCACTACATTAAGAGGAAAGAAATACGAGGTGTGGAAACACTGGTGAGACAAAAACAACAGAGTGGGAGAGGAAAGGAAAAAAAGGCAGAAGGGGAAAAACAGGAGATAGGATAAAAGGACAGTACCTCTTGTTAACTCACTTCAGGAACTGTTGGTTACTACTAGTGTAGAGGGCATAAGGGGAGGGAAAAACAGCAACCAAAATGATGAAGACATTAAATATTACTTATCTACAGAATACTGTCTCTTATACACATATACACATTTCTTCTGGTTTAATTGATAATTATGCTTCTGCAAAAATGTGAACCATCATGTGGAACGTTCTTCATTCTCAGAAAGGAGAATGTTCAACTAAAAGGTGAAATAGGTGTTCAGCTATTACAGCAAATGCTTTTTCCTGTGCTATATATTGTCTAGATAAGGGAATTTCCTTTTCTGATGAGAAGAAAACTGCA
This sequence comes from Odontophorus gujanensis, assembly GCA_013399175.1. Taxonomy (NCBI): domain Eukaryota; kingdom Metazoa; phylum Chordata; class Aves; order Galliformes; family Odontophoridae; genus Odontophorus; species Odontophorus gujanensis. The sequence continues at coordinate 246,347 of VXAB01013650.1, forward strand.
CTGCCTCAAGATTCAAAATGATACAATATATAAAAACAGCTTGTGCCTACAAAGTCCAGTTATCATGAGGGCATTTGAAATGACACACTTGTGAATACAGAGAAATGAGCCAAGAAATTTCACTGCTGAAATGGTTCCCACCAGTTACATTCTTAATTAGCCACGACTACCTCAAATATTCATCCTGTAAACTGGCAATCCAGACATCCAATTCCACTACTGTCCTGAATTACAGCCCCAGCACACTCATGAGGAAGAGTTGGAAATGCCAGAGGCTATGCTGTATTTTTTCCTCCATGGCACCATGGAAAGAAGGACAGAAAAAGAAACATTCAGCCTAACCTATCCACGCAAATAAGTCATTACTTACTTGGATTTGATGGTGGAACTGTTCTTGCTGAGCAACTATTTGTTCCTGGCATTGTTTTTCTACCAGTCTCAACAGCCCCAGCCACCTTGCCTGTCAAATCACAAAGTAAAATAATTAAAGCATGATTATGCTGCACTTTGTGCCTTTCATTCTAACTACACAACAGTTTTGCAATATTATACTTCTTGTTGGACATCACACAAACCTTTTCTAACAGCACTGTGCCCATGTGCCCAACAGTACATCTAGGCCCCTGTGGCCTCAATCAGACAAGACAGTGTTCACACATCCCCAGAAAGAAAAAGATCCTTCTACACAGAAAGACAGCACACGTCTACTATTAAGTGTGATTTTTAAAGAAGTGGATAAGAGAAATAAGTTATTCTATTTCAATATAGAAAGTCCTCCCTTCACCAACCAAGCCAAAGTAAAGATACACGACTCTTTTCACTAAAGATAATAAAAAACAAGCACGTGATAACAATGCCCCTAATGCACAGAACTAGTTCTTAACATTCTGAGTTTACTGTCCTAATGCTTACAGTGCCTGAGACTTGAAGCCTAGGACACAGAACACAGACATCTATATTCTTTCCTTGGATCTGTTAAAGAGCACCAAATTAAGCATCTGTCAGAAGACATTTGATTGGAGCACAGCCAGAAAGCTCAAAAATTCTGCAAGAACAAGCCCATGGTGTGGAAACTTGATGTTCCCTAGGGAGGATAAAAATAATGATAAAATAACAAATAAAAGAGGGCAAAACACCTAAAAAGGGCTTGAGCAAATCAGCTTACTGTGCATGAATTGTTACTTCCGTGTTGTTCCTAATCTAAAAAGCTAACAACCTGCACCTCTTTACAAACTGAAGAAGTACATGATACCAGGGAAACAGTCATTTTTAGAAGGAAAAAAAGCAACTAACTTCCAGGATTGCTTCAGCCCTCAGCTTGAAGTGCTGCAGTTTTAAAGGTTTCAAGTTTTTAGTTCAAAAAACTTGGAACCCTTATCCCAACACTGGAGAAACCATTTGCACCAGTACTGTTATATAAAACACCCTTACATGGGAAGAAAATTCACAACGAAATCCATCTATACTAGTAGTTCACAGCATAGTAAATGGACTTGCCCCATTAAAGAATGAACATTTATATAATGCTTTACTGTTAAACAATACCACCATTAGATCTTCCAAAATGCAAAGCTGATACTTTAATGCACTTATTTCTATATATAAACCTTAACAAGTACCTCACAGTTCTTCACAGCTTCAGAGTCAGCATTCCCACTGTTCTGGATATCTCGCATATAGGAGGTGAGTAGCTCAACAGAACCAGCTCTTAATGAGGACCTGTTATTCCCTGAGTAACCAGAAACTCTGCTGGGATCAGATGAGGGGTTCCTAGTGAAACACGAGGAAAAACATCTCAATTATTTACTGTGCCAGCTGTCCAACATAGTGGCCAAGATGATGCTATACAACCACAAGAGAATTACATGCTTCATTGACATGGTGACCCTAATCACACTGAAAAGTAGAAGTGATACACTCATAAGAATGAAGAAAATGTCAAACTTCTGTGAAATGAGTTACAAAGTTCAAGGCTGCAGCCTCATTTGGAGAAGCTGCACAAGTAAGCAACTTGAAATTCTTATAGCAAGCCACAAAGAACCCCTCCTGATCTGACAGGTGGGTCATTAGTCCATACTTCTTATTCAGTGGAAATAACCTGGGCATTGAATGGAAAACCAATTTCCTTTTTCTAAGCCACTGTACACTACAAATGACTTAAAGTACTACATGGTCTTCACAAAGACTAATCCCTTCTAACTTGACCAAGAGCATTTCCCCACTCCTCCACTCAGGGAGACATGAGGCAGTGGAAGTTAATAAGCTTTTCAGGAAGATTTAATTCTTCTTTCAGTGAGGTTTTTCTCATCAAGCATTTCATCTGCAATTATAAAAAAAACTGGAATATATTGCAGTGTCACCTTGGTAACGATGTTAGCAAGCATACCATCTGCTCAAAGCAAAAATATTGAAAAGATGTTAGGAAATCCTTCATTGTAGCATTACCTGTTACAATTCAAGTTACAAACAGAGTTGTGGGTATTCCTGACATCAGAATCTGCAGAAGACGACGAGATTTCTTGCACAGCATTCACCAAGCCATGACTTTCCATATCTTAGATCCAAGTAGAATTACACCCTGCAAATATGAAGAATTAAAATATCACTCTCCTATTCAAAATAAATAAATAATGAATTTGCAGTTTGGTGAAACTGAATTTGACTGAAGAGGCAGTTCTTTGTGTCAAACCAGCCCAGGACATGTTAGCATTCCAAGAACAACACTCCATTGCCCCAAGCTACGTTTGCAAACCATTGCTATTTGGTCAGCACTGTACTTGCTGTGATTCTCAGAAGTCTAGAGGAGACTCCCACCACACACTGAGCCTGGGCTATAAGGGGATGTCTGAACCCAAAATACTGCAGGGAGAGCACAGGTGTGGGTTTTGTTGGTTTCAAATCTGGGGCTTCACAGACAGTCTTAGAGACTTCTGTGGAGCACAACTAGAAAGTAATGGCCCATTTCAAGCCATTAGAATCTGTGGAAGAGGCTCTGTGCCCCCCTCCAAAAAAACAGAATCAGGAACTACTGAGCTGGACTGCAGCTGCCCAAATCTAACATAGCTGGTTGTGTTCACTGATACAAGGACCACTTTTTTTTCCCCTCCACTCAGAACGCTTGTTTTATTATTGTTGCATAACATTAATTCAAAAAGCATTACAACTGTTTGAGATTTTTTTCACCAATTAAGTACAAACCAAAAGTCCACATCATAAATACATACATAAAAAAATACTTGTGCATTGGTCTTGCAGCACTCAAAGCTGCAGTTGACAAGAATGGCAGCATTAAGTATGCTTCTAGTTTCCATATGTTCCTCAAGAACAAAAAAACCCTTGAAATACATGCAATAATCAGTTTTTCTACAGGGCTTACTTCAGCATCTTCTATGCCCTAGTGAATCCATCCCGTGCTCTAACACTGCAGGAAAACCTTATGACCATTTCGCAGAAGGAGAACATTAAGAAACATCACCCTAGCAGCCTGTGGTAACACAGAGAATAAATCCCCATTGCCTTGCAGCAGCCCAATACCTCCAGAGCACAGCCATTCTTTACAGGGCTTACAAGGACACGCTGCTGACTTTCACGGATTTAAGCTTGCATTATTTGTGAGTACACTGACACATCTCACACTGAAAGCTTTAAGTGTGAAAACTCATTTCTACCAGAAGGGCAGAAATGTCCAATTAATCTCCATTTTACTGCTGAAGTGAAGCAGGCTGTAGTAAAATGCTTTGCAGGCAGCTAGCTACTTGAACTCCTCAGAGCAGGGCTCAAAAAGCAGGAACTGGAAGGAAGTTAGCACAGATACACACATCCCTTTGACACAGCTTCCTGGGATAAGTGGAAGAAAGGGGGAAAACGTCATTTTGTCTTTCTGCCATGGCCATGGAGGACACGAAGCTGAGTCTGGGTGGCAGGGTAGCAGGTGGTGGCAGTGGCCCTCTCAGACACCCCAGGATGAAATCATCTGTGGCCTATCTCAGCAGGCGGGTGGGCCTCAGCCGCGACACGAACTCGTTTCATAACCTCATTAGAAGTCTGCCCGCATTAAACGCGTATAAACATAAAGGGAGTTCTAGCGGGGCTGAGGAGCAGCTCAGCTGTCACCCGCTGCTCCCGTCGCGCAGCACAAGCCCTCATTCTGCCAAACCCCCGCACGGAGGAGCAGGATTAAGTGAGCCGCGAGGAATTAACTCACCAGCACAGCTCCAGGTGCCAGCACGGCCCCGCCCCGCGTCCCCCTCACTGCGGCCCCTCTCTCTGACCCCTCCGGGTCCTGCATTATCTCTCACCGCCCAATAAGTGCCTCTGTGCCTCCAGCGCCGCCTCATTCACGCCGAAGCCCCGCCCCCGTGCTGCCATTGGCTAGCGCCCCTCGCGTTCGGGGAGGTTGGCGGCGTCGCCGCTTCCGATTGGCTGCAAGCGCTGCCAGTCGGCCAAGAAGGGGCGGAGCGGTGCAGGCGGCCTCACGGCGCTGAGACGCGGTCAAGCGCGCCGCCGCTGCCGGACTGTCGCACCCGCCAGCCGCCCTCAGCGCTCCTCCGGTGCCTACCCGCATTGCCGGGAGCCCTCCGGGAGCCCTCCGGGCAAACTTCGGGAGCGGCTCTGCTCAGCGACCGTTCAGCGGTAAACAAGCGGGGCCCCCTCCTCCTTCCCGGCCATTGGCGGCCCACTTTCGAACGCGCTGGGGCGGGGCGGGGCCCTGCGGCGTGGAGAAAGCACGCTGATTGGATGCCTTGTGCGCGCTCCAGGACGCGCCTTCCGCTCGGATTGGCCGAGAGGGAAAGGACGCGCGTCGCCGCGAGGGGATTGGCTATTGCGGCTACGCGCCGGACGGTTCCCAGAACCTGATTGGTAGAGAGTGCGCGGGGCGTGCATAAGGACTCCCTGCGCAGCGATTGGCTCTGAAGAACGCCAATCAGCCGGCTGGCGTCCCCGCCTCCAAGTGCTGCGCATGCGTAGATGCGATAGGAGGTGCGCGTGGGGCCGTGCGCGCAGGCAAGTGCGCGTGCGCAGTATGGCGCCCGGCGCGGGGCCCGCCGTGCTGTTTGATTTCTCCTCCGTTCTGCATGAACGTTCCGCGCTTATTGAGCTCCACGCTCCTGCTCAGGGAGGGCCGCGCGGCCGCGTGGAAGCCGTGGGCATGGGGGGCACGGCAGCTGGCCCCGAGCAGGGGACCCGCGGTGCAGGCAGCCGGGAAGAGCAGCTCCTCGCACCTCGTGCAGCTCAGCGAGGCGGAGCTCAGGGAGCAGTTCGTGAGAGGCGACGGCCCTGGAGGTCAGGCCACCAATAAGACGAGCAACTGCGTTGTCCTGAAGCACGTACCGTCCGGGATTGTAGTGAAGGTAATTGCGTTCTGCTTTTGTAGTTGGTTGTAATCTCAGTGCAGACATCACTGAAGAGTTCGTGCACGCATAAAGAACCTCAGCAAGAAGCAAGTTTGTTTAACGGATGGATAAACTGGAGCTAGCTGGATGTGAAGTTTTAGCAGGAAAGCAGAGAAATAAATGGGTGGAAGTTGTGATAAAGATGTCCTACTGTATCTCTTCAGTGCCATCAAACACGATCAGTGGAGAAGAACCGAAAGATAGCCAGAGAAATCCTGCAGGAAAAGGTGGACCTCTTCTACAAGGGAGAAGAAAGTGATGTTTTTAAAGAGAAGAAAGCATCAGAGAAGAAGAAGCAAGAGAAAAAAAGAAGAGCAAAGGAAAACCTAGAAAGAAAAAAGCATTTTAAAGAGATGCTACAATCAGATAGGAAATAAACATGAACTAATGACTGGCTCTTGTCAGGTAAGTTTGTCATACCTGTGCATAGTTTTCTGACTGACATATAATGTAGGGCTTCATAGGCACAACTGAAATATTGAGTAGTGACCCAACCTGCTATTACAGTAAAACTGAAGAGTTAAAGCACTATGTATTCTTACTTCTGTCTGCCATCATCTCATTACTTGTATTTAGCAATCTTTTTTCTGCTGAGTTTCTGCCTGGTATGATACCTTATGCTATTTCATAGGAGTTCCAGTGCATACGGAGAACATTCCTTACAGGTTTTAACGTTGCACTCTTACTCAGACTGACTACACTGACATAAATCCTTCATAAAGTGACCAGGAGTAGATGAGAAGTGAAAAAGGTGCTCTGTGATATTCTGATCAAGTACACAGACTTGAAACAAAGCATCACTGGATGTCTCCTTCAGATCTGTTAGTTGAACTTCCTGCACAAATGCCCCAGCCCACTCAGTTCTGAAAGAATTTTAAACAATAGCTTTACAGCTCTTACCTGAAGTGGTGATGAGTGCTGGGGAGGGGGGGAAGGCAGACATTCCTGCAAGTGAGGGCTTTTCAGGCCTTCTCAGAGGTAGTATTAGGTCTTACAGATAAAGAGCAACGTTTATTAGGAGCTGCCTGCCAGGACAACAAAGTCCAGTTCATCTGAGCTGTGAAGTAATTAATTTTTCTTAATACAGCAGTCACTCAAGAGTATTCTTAGCTCCATATGTATTAATATTTCAGATATCCCATCTTCCTTAGTATTTAGATTTGACTGTACTATTACAAACTACACTTGTTTGTTATATTTGTGCTATCCTGCTGTTAAGCTCTGTTATTTTACTATCATCACTCATTTTGGTAGCTTCCCACTTCATGCAACTACGTGCAGCTGCTTTTCCTTTGTTACTGTTATTTTGGAGCCAACAGTGAAGTATGCTTTCCTATTTTAATACTGCTGAGTCACTAATTGCTTAACCAGAACTTCTCTATAATTTTCAGCAGAACCCTCGCAGGCTGCTGACTGCATTCTGACCTCTGAAGATGAAGGCAGAGAGCTTCAAGAAGCTGTGGTGTGTATTTTGAAAGCAAGGTGCACTACTAGCAACAATACCATCTTACTGAAACTGACTGCACCAGAACTGTACCTTCCGTGGAAAATGACCAAAAGTTGGAGGCCCGTTCCCTTGTCTTCCTGAATTTGAGCCTCCTGCATGAAGGTTAAATCTTTGCTTTACATACGTGGAGTGTGAATCTGATCAAAGTGACAAAGATGGTTTTAATACAAACTGTTAATGAAAATAAGCTTTATTACATCAAGTAATAAATACATACAAAGATGCAAATAAGTTTTAGTAATTTATCCAGAATTTTTTTTTTTTGCAAACTTAAAACTGAAATCTCCAGCCTTAATGTAGAAATTAGCTTTCCAGAACCTTGTTATTATTTATTAGGCTCCCCTATTTTCCATATAATTCATGCACTTTAAATGGACTTCAAAGCACTAATAGTCATGCAAATGTTTATGCAAAATGAACAAAAAAGGAAAAGTAAGAGGAGGGGAAGGTTATTATTTCTAAGCAGGGTCTATGCTGTATGGCAAATTGTGGCATAGCAGACTACTAAGTACAGCATGCTATTCTGCATTTATTAAAAATAAAGAAGTCCTTAGAGTCAAACTTTGAGTGACTGACAATGTGGGGTTAAGTGAATATAGTGAAAAGGATAAAAAAACAAAACAGTGGGACTGTGGCTGGATAGGAAGAGAACTGAAATATAGCCTAGGAGAGAGAGCATTCCTCTGCATGCAGTTCAGTTTTCATGTTTTAGAAACGTTTCAGGGAGTTTTAGTGTCTTTACAAAATGCCAACCCTCAGCAAGTTGAAAAATCCTTGTTTTTGTCATTCTTAACTATACATTTTTAAGGGCAAAAAAAAAGAAAGGTAAAACCTTCAAAATAAAGGAATTTGTCAGAATGTTTCAAGAGTCAAAATGAGTAGGCATTACTTCTTCTTCATTAAGAGGTGGAAAATCTTGTAACTGCATTAGTGGGCTAGGACCTTGCATTTCGTTCAGTCTCAGCCAAGCATTCCCGAACTAATCCTCTAGCATGAATAATGCCTGCAAAAGAATTAAACATATTTTAAATTACCTCATTCAGGTGACATTTGCAATGACAGTTCTCAGAAGGGTTTATGTGTTTCTGCCCTGAGTCACCAAGGCTATCACAGCGTGACACAGAAAATGGAGAGAGCCCTCACTGCCCCTAACAGCCTCTGCTGAAGCAGTTTGCTTTCCCAGACTGGTGTTATGAATTGAAAATGGACCAAACAAGGAAAATGAGAGCATTATGAGCACTGAGCATCCTAACTGGCTCAGCTCCCAGTATAAATCATCACTGCTTTACGTGCTGCCCTATCTGATAGACATTATGTGGAATTTTCCACTAAGAGTCCTGGTGCCTTAAGCTCTAGCAATGTGGACCTGGAGTCTTAATCCTGGAACTGAATCTAGATTCATGATCACAGAGCTGCTGAAAGAACAGAGCTCAATTTAGACTTGTACGATGGGAGACAGACAGATTTTTCTACAACTAACAAGGTTATATTTTACAATCAGGAAAAGACAGGAGGTGATTTCTCTGCTCAGTCATGCTCCTTAACAAGGTGGAGAAATGACAATATGGCAATAGAAGAGATTTAATCTCTTTTTTAGAGGTAATGGATTCTGCCTCTAGAAGGCTGCTAGCCCAGATCACAGCAACAGCCTCTACATGCAAGGAGTAGAGACTGGGGATGTGATGGGTGCCGTGCTTTGCACAAGGTTAAATCAGTGTGGACAAGTAAAGCTGCATGCTTCTACAGCTGTCAGAGGCAGAAATACATACTCAAAGAAGTATACTGGACCTGGATCTGGTGGCAGGACGCCCAGTTTATGCAGCAGAACTACCCTGAATTATGTAGAACACTGGGAGTTTGGCCAGTTTTAGAGGTCAGTATCCTCTGTCCCTAGGAGCAGATGGAGCAGGGGACAGGGACTTTATTCAGCAGTAACCTCCACGTGGCCAAGGAGGCTGCTGTCACGTGGTTACCCTCACTCACTTCTGCTCTTGCACTTGCACATGCTCCTTAGGCTTTATGGCTTCTAAAATGCAGAGGTATCTTTGTGACCAAAAGATGGCAGCAAAAAGTATTTATTGTGGATTTCTTGCATCGTTTGCAAGTCAGTCACAGTGGCAGCACTGAATCTTAAGCCTGCATTAACTAACAAATCAATGCTCGGTGCAAGAAATAGCAAAACAATGTTTCTTTGCCCAACTGAACTATTCAGAGGACGTCTGCATTTCTCCCACTCTCTCTCAAGCTGTCCCCATTAGCTTATTGCCATTCATGATCTATTAATACTGACTCCGGCAATGCAATAAAGAGAGGCTCCAGCAACATTGATTTTAGCTGGGCCAGATTCCACTTACCACTCATCAGCAGACTTTATTGCATCCTTTCCCAGAACAGCTACTAGTCATTTTATTGCATGTCATGGCAGATATATTGCTCTCCCATAATGGTTGAGCCTTAAATAAAGCTTTGTAGTCTTGAGTGAGTGTAAGGGGGATGTGCAAGGTGGTGAGATGTTGGGCTGTTACAGTAACATTCCCATTCAGGTTTGAATGCCTGAGCTAAACTCAGCACAAGGACTAAGGAAAGGGAGGAAGAGGTAACTACATATGTTGGCAAAGGACAGAAATGCCAGGTGGCATTCAGGGTCACTTTAGGAGCAATGGAATGTCCCACTGCTCCTTCAGAAATATCCCTTGCACGTCCCTCATAGAGGACAATGTCAAGCTGACGTAAGCAGCAGGGCATGCGGGGGTTTCTTTTACACTGCAAAGGAAAGGGCATTTATGTGACCTCTTTTAGCTGACTAAGCAAAGCTGAAGAGACCTCATCAGCCAGACCTAAAAGCTTCTGTGTCCCTCAGTAGCAGAATCCTAACGACATCCACTTGAAACAGGTAACGGAGTCTTAAGTGGCCCAACGCCATGCAGAGGAGGAGCATGTGTTTGACATCTCTCTCTCAACAGCCTTCACTGACAAGGCCCTTTGTTTTTTTCCCCAGCCATTCACTCCACCAGCCTCAGTGCAGCTTACCACGAAGTAATATTTCCTTCGGCCTTTCAGTAAGGGCTCTTGGGCCAAGGAGGTGGGAGATGTTTATCAGAGGATGAAAACAATGTTTGGTTGTGTATTTTGGACGTTAGGGAGAAAGAACAGTTGAAGGGGCAAGCAAGTCACCAAGAACCTAGCAGAACACATCCAGTTGACAACTTAAGGATTCTAAAACAAGGTTTGAGTTATTAACAGAAAATCCCCCTGCACACACAAAACACATTTGGCCACTATTAAATTCAGCAAGAATGGAGTATACCAGAGCTCTAGCTGCTCATTAATACACTCAGTCCAACAACAAGCTCAATACAGCTGTCTCCACTCAAGGGCAACCATTGTTATGAAGCTGCCCACAAGTAGCCAGGACACAAAGAACACGGGATCCTTCAAACAATGTACACTTGAAGCATTACCTCGTTTTAGCCTCTCCATCGCGCTTTTGCTCCCAGCATACGTGGGTCTGATCTCTTTTCCTAATTCTTCAATGATAGCTAGAAGTTCTGCGTATTTGCTCTGCGGTACTTGACTGCTGCTGGTACCCTGCAGTTGGAAGTAGATTAATCTCATTTAAACGCTACTAAAACCAAAACAATTAGAACAAACTGCACCTGGAAATTCGCTGAATACCCCCAGGAAGCCACTTTTTAAAAAAACAAATGTCCAGGTTTGCTATATAAACATTATTTTCTTTTTGCCTTTGCTGCTACAGCTGGACACAATGCCACGTGCCCTTCAAAAAGTGGAGTCGGGTAGGAGGATGCAGCTACATGAGTGCAGCCTGAGATGAAACAGAAGTTAGAACAGTCCTACAAAAACAGCAAACTGAGAACTGCTTGCTGAACTCTCTGCTTTTATCGGTGTTCAGCTGTATATTTTGTGGAGGAGTCAGAGAGAAGGAGGAGCAGATAAAACCAAACTGCCCATTCAGTAGGGGAAGTCCTGTTCATTAAGATTTCACAGCAAGTTTACCAGCTGCGTTCCCAAAGCAGCCCATGGGTATGACTGCCACACACTTCAGGAGACTGTCAATCTTAAACTGGCAGTTAGTCCAAGGAAAACAGTTAAAGGTGTAGGACTATAACTTTTCTAATGATTTAAAAGCACATAGCAGCCCCTGCTACCACAACATAACTCAAGACACGGTTCACTCACTCAGAAGGGAAGGGACTAACAGTTAATTAGTAACTAATCTCACTCAGCACTCTGCTTAGTCTAATTTGATCTCAAGACATGTGTGATGAATCAGTTTGCCATTTGGGTTTGATTTCAGACCTTGGTGAGAGGGAGGAACACCTCAGATTACAGGCTACAATCCACGATACCGTGCAAGCCTGGGGTCAGCGATCTGGTTAAAGAAAAACCAACAAGCAGAGCTGTACCTGTATCCCTTGTGTATACCCTAGTGATGGGGGCCCGTAGTCATTTATAAGCTGTCTGTACTGCGCAGACGTTGCCATACTCGTGGAGGGAGAGTGAACAGTCCCAGCTGTAGAGAAAAAAAGAAAAAAAAACATTTGTTGTTACCTACAGATGGATCAGCTGGTTGCATGGGGACAGGTTTTAGATGGCTTTCCTCCTTTCTAAAGCTGGGAACTCTCACCTTACTCTGAGCCAGCGAATGCCACAGCCACCCCGTTTCCTACAAACAGATAAATTAGTGCTTCCCTAGTGTTTGCCTCACACTTGGAAACAGCACAGCCTGCAACTTTATCAGTGCAAATTGTTTGTCTAAAAGTGAAGCAGTGTAACATGACAAGTTGTTCTGCCTAGACAAACTAAATCTTAAGGAGCCCTATTTTTGCATATATACATTCCACACAGATGAGTCGAACGCCCCGCGCTATTTTTACATTTTCAGTGCAAGTTATCTGAAAGCAATTTTGCAACTCAAAGTGCCATCACATGGTCAATGCGAGTTATCCTCAGTACTATTTTCAGCTGATGCCAAAACTATTCATAGAGAACACTCAGTGGAGGTCTGTTGGATCTCCTGCTCATTGTATGACATCAGAGGTGAAGACTGCTCGCGTTATTCCTCTTCGTGAGGTATCAAACAACTTTTGTCTCATAAACTGCACTACGTAAGTAAATCAAAGGCAAAAAAATACCCATCTCTGGATTATGGTTCAGCGAAAAGAAACAGACTCTCCCCATCCAACCACTGATGGACTACTTCAGAAAGAAGGAACCAAGACACTTCACTACCCCACAACGGTAAGGATTTGTTACTGAGAAATAATATTAAGGTTTCTTTTGGAGGGTTTAATTTTGCTGTGTGTTTTACAACAGCTTTAATGGACTGGTGAGAACTGCACACTCAGGGCTAAGGCAGCGTTTGACCTGGCTGCTCTTTTTCATTCTTGCAGTTAAAACCCCCCACCTCCCCCCACCAAGGGTGCTGCTGTCCTGGCCTGCAGGCACAGATGCAGACCTCCTGCTGCCTGAAGATCTTCTCTTTATGCAATTCCTCGCTACAAATGCCCAACTGCCTTTCATTTGAGGAAGGGATCTTATTCACCAGCTTTCATGTGAACCTAAATTAAACTGTTGATGAAAGTCACCGTGGCTCAGAACCATGTAAATCACCAGCTTTGTTTAGAACTTGCAAGAGATTTCATTCCCTGTTTCTCTTCACTAAGAAGCAGAAAGCCAGCAGTTACACTGTGAAAAGCTGGGCTGAACACAGCAGAACAGACTCCTCCTGGGCTGGGAACTCTTCATGCTTCAGAATGTATCACAGGTCATCATTGTGGTGGTGTCTTTGTTCTAAGAAGACTATGTTCTCATTTCTGTCTAGTTAACTCAATGTGAAATCCTCATGAAGGTAAACTGGGCTGGTCGCTAGGTCCATCTGAAAAAAGGAAGCTTAAGACAAAGACAAACCTGCTACATTTCATGGCCCTGCAATCTACACATCTACTGCTAAGGGTTCATGTGGAGCTAACAGTCACATCCTGATGAAGTACAGTAAGAACTAAAAACAAAACCAACCAAAACTTAAAACATACCCACAGAGTACAGCTCCTGCAGTGCGGAGGGGCATGGCAGCTGTGAGCTGTGTCAGCCCTTCCCTCTCCACATGCACAGCAGCAAGGTTCCCATACCTACAACTCAGCCAGTACTTCCAGTCCAGATGACTTGAAATTTCAACACTTATCAAACGTGACACAACAGCAAACAGCATCTTTCCTCCAGTGATTTCAAAACGCTTCAAAAACATTAATGAACCCTTGGTGCTGCAAGGTAGAGAGATTTAATTACCTCAATTAAGCAAAGACAGACTCCAGCGATTTTTGCTCCCACAGAATAAAACAAAAGATGCATCCTGTAAAGACTTGTTCCCGGGCTGCTCCTGCAAGCACCACGCACACAGGACCTGGAAGCTAAAAAGTGGCTCCGAGCAAGGACTCGGATGGCCGAGCTCAGGAATCCCACTTTGGCCACTCAACAGACCTCACCAACAGCTCATCCTACAGCTGAAGCCCACGCAGATGAGAAAACAGGACCGTTTTCACCAGCATATTATTGGCCAGTGATAAAATAGCACAGATAATCAGTGATTGTTTGAGGTTATGCGAGCTTCGCCTGTATGAAATAACACAGCGGGACACATCCGGATAAGAGAACACTCCAGCAGAAACACGATGTGCCAAGATAAAGCAGCGAGGCCGGGCCCAACCACACTTTGCACACCTCAGGTGCTGCAGTGGACAGCAGCAGGACTCGGCAGGGAGCTGCACTACACAAGCAAAGGAGAAGAACTTTCAGCAGGGAGTGATGAGGGAGAACCCACCGCTGGAGCCGGGACATCGCTCCTGCCCACACCAGCAGTCAGGGCCCTACCTGGTGCTGCTCCACAGCTGGGTGCTTATTGTCTGCTGTACCCACGCTATGCAGAGCTGTGCAGCAGACACTAGAGGCCATTGCTGAGTACGGCGTGCCCTGCCAAGTGACAGATCGTGGTAACCATGGTGAGTTTACCCGTTTCTTTGCAGTCTGCATCAAAAATGTAATAAGACATAATGCCATGCGCCGACCACTTTATCAGCAGCAGCAGGCCCTGAGAACAAAGGAAGGGATTTGGCTTGGCCATGGCACCAGCTCCACACGCCCAGGCCAGAAGTTGTGCCAGCCAAACTCTGCTGGAGGAAAGAAAAACAAAAAATCCTGGATTTCACCTCAATTTAAGATGATGCAATCACGAAAATGAAATTAATTGCAGGGGTATTATTATGTCACGGGGTAATGGACCTTAGGCTTTTTGACCTATCACTTTGTATGCTAATCTCAAAGAGAAGCCCTGGGTCTCAGATGACTATTAGTCAATTAACCTGAAATACATCTGCATGCCTGAACATCCTGTATGTCGCAGATTAAAAAAAATAATAATAACAATTTAAAAAATCACCAGCTATTGCTATTACAGTGAGGAAGAAAAATTAGGCCAGCAAGTCTCAGAGCCGAGACCCAGTCAAAAATCCGTTTGATGATTAGGTATTCACTAGAGAGGAAAAAAAGGAGGGGGGATCTAAATTGAGGCTTGCTCTCTCCTGTTAAAGTAACAATGGAGACAAGACAGTTAGGAATTGACAGAACCAAAAAGGGAGTGTGCTTGTTCTGAATTCGAGTGACACTGTGCAGCACCTCCCAGATTGTCTTAGTGCTTGCTGCTGTGTTAAACCTAAATTAATGTACACACTTTCCTGCCTCCACTTTCCTAATTAAACGCATACAAAACCTTTCATATACTCATTTATTCTTGTGCCAACAACGTCTTTCATTTCTGTATTCACACAGAAGACCGACAGAGGCATTTTTTTTTCCCCCACATAAATCTATGAGTTACTTGCTAATCAACGTTATTCTTTATTAATTAGGAAGAGGTGTTACGATACAGCAAACAGAAAAGAGATCTTTGGGGGTCAAAATCTCTCCCTTCCAGTGATCACCCTGCAAGACAAAGGATCAAGAACCAACCTTTGTTTCCCCGGACTCCCTCTGACCAGGAATCTCTCCATCAATTTCCGACAGGTTTGTAGAGATCCATCCAGTTCCCTCTCTACTGTCTCCAAGCCTGAGCAGCAATGTCAATTCTTAACTCTACTGCTGTTGCTTGCTGGAAAGCTAACTGGAAAAGCAGCTTACCATGCACCCCGCAAGGAAGCAGTGGGGGCAGGAACGCCGGTGTGCTCCCACCTGATCCACTCACAGCAGATGCCCACAGGGACACCTCTGTGGTGGCCACAGCACTCAGCTGCCACTCTGCTTCATTCTCACAGACGCAGCAAAGTAAAATGAGAAACACCTCGCCCTGTTACTCATGTAGAACTGACTTAAGAATTAAGAGCTAATCCCACCGGATGTGTGTTTCTCTGTAACTCTGCACGCTGCAAGGTCCTGTAAAATGGAATGCATAAGCTCCTGCCATTTTACAAACTCTTGGTACTCAAGAATATGACAGTATGTAAGAAGAGACCCCTGCAGGTACACAGTCTGAGACAACCAGGCTGCAATATTTTAACCGAGAGGATGTTAACTTCTCTGCCCTAAAGTGGCCAAGTTTGCACCAAAACAGATGAGAAATGTTCTGAGCTGCATGGACGACGTACATTGCAAGGCAAGGATCTTCCAGCACAGGGTGGGAGGCAACACCTAACTGCAGCCATCTCCGCAGTATTTGCACACAGCCTGAACCACAGCTGCAGAGTTCTGGCTGACTACAGGAGTACTTGATTCCATAACCCTCTGCACCATTTGGCTTAAGCTCAACGAGAACTCCCTGCCATCCATGGGACACCACACGCATGTCTATGCAAGCAGACCTACTGCACAGCCAAGCAACACATGGAGCAGTGCAAAGATGCCAACCCACAGCAGAAATGCTGTCGGCCCCCATTTCCCCCAACCTCCCAACTATTTATTTATTTCTTTATTTTAAAATAATGGACCCAGTTCTCATCTGCACAAAACGTCCCTTATAGGACCGGCTGCAAAAAGTTTTATTTTCACCCACTATTTCCCACCTCAAACAGCCTGTGTGGCAGAAACAGACCTTTCTTTGAATAAAACTATTTCACTTGAAAAGAAAAAAAAAAATTCAGCACACACACACATAAATGTGTTCTCAAGAACTAGGACATTCTTTTTCGTTAACAGCCAGAGGCCTTGCTCTTTTGATCCATCACACTCAGGGCCTTTCCTCTAGTACTCCCGTTCCACTTAATCTTCCCATGTGGATAACAGTCATGTTTTATGTCTTCTCTTTCCACCTCCTCCCCTTTTTTTTTTTTATTAATCAGAAAAACAGAAGACAGTCCCTCTGCCTCCCCACTGTTCTTCCATTCTAGCTGAAGACAGGACATTTCTACATTAGCAAACTATTTGGCACAATGAGAATGGATCAGAAGATCAAAGCCTTTGGTGCGTGTATACTGCACATAGCTGGGGTGAGGGGGCAGGATTTAAGTCTGGAATTTAGTCTGATCCCCCAGACTGGGTGTCTACATCATGAGCAGGGTTCAAAGCTGTCCAGCCTTCAGTTTGGACTCCTAAGTTCCCCTAAAGGATAGAGCACCGGTTGCATAACTGGATCAGAGCTTCTGGTTTACTTTTATGCAAGAGGAATGAAGCTAGCACGAACCAAAACCACCCTGCAACTCAACCAACTGGTGGGTGGGGATGACGCAGAGATGTGCTGGTTGTGGAAACCATGCCAGTCACTGCTTTGAACCTAAATGCTCTGGCAGACAAAGCCAAAACCAGCGTTTTCCTAAATGTCCGAACAAGTCCACTGAAAAGTTGTTCATTCTGAAACACACTCAGCGAGTTTCTTTTCTGTTCATAACTCCACGTAGATTTCAAGTGACTGGGGAACACGAAACTCTCAGTTCGCATCTTGGGGGCTTTGGGAGTGGAACACCACCTACATTTCCTAAAAAATATCCCCTCCTAAACACGAACACTTCGCTCTTTGCATTGTTTGTAACCGTGTTCTTCCCAGTACTCTCATTCCAAAAAAACAAAAAAAAAAAAAGCACCAGCCCCTCACCACAGACAATGTGAAACCTAAGCTGTCTGGAAAGGGGAACAAGCAAGCCATTTGCTCACACAAGTTTGCACTGCAGCCTCACTAAGGAATAAGCTAACACGCTGGACATCGCATCTCAGGACTGAACAATATCGGTCTCCTCAACTGCAAGCTGCAGCCCCAGTGATGGAAATTCCTTTCCTCTCAGCAAGAACTTGCATTTTTGACCACAAAGCCTCTGCAAGGTGAGGCTGCCAGCCCTGCTGCTCCTAGGCATGGCAGCACTGCTGTGCAGCTCAGTGCCTGCTAACTGGGGGCTGAGGCACAGTCCCTTCTTTTGACAAAGACTGCTGGAATTTGCTTCTCCAGATCCTAAACACAAAAGTTTTCAAGCTTTATTGCAGGAACAGGCTTTGTCTTGAAACATGGTATTATTTCTTGTTGAAATTACAGAGGAATATTCCAAGCTCCTTCTGCTGGTTTCTGGATGTTTAAACTACTGCTCTCGAACCCGTGCCTGAGCAAAACAGGAATGCTGGTGGATATCCACAGCAAATGCCCAGGAACAGGGAAAACCACGGAGCCACTGAACGGTTTGGGTTGAAAGCACCGTTAAGCTCACCAAGTCACAGACCACAAGACCTTCACCTCCCACCAGACCAGGCTGCCCCCAGCCCATCCAGCTCAGCCTCGAGCACCTCCAGCACTCACCACACCACGCAGCTTTGGGTCACTGGCAAAGTCAATGCACACGTCATCAGGAATGTTCAACCAACACCAGTCCCACTGCAGAGCCCTGAGGAACACTGCTCGTCCCTGATCTTCACCTGCACCTCGAGACAGTGACTGCCACTGAACGTCAGGTCACTGAACACAACTGGACGTCGAGCCACTGACCACAACTCTTCGAATGCAACCATCCGAGCGATGAATGTGACCACTCAGTCAGAAGACAAACTACAGACCTGGTCACAGCAAATCCCTCTGCTTCCACTGAAGGTGGTGGAGATGCTCCACTTCAGCTCAGTGCGGTGGTTGCTGCTCTTACAGAGAACAGAATTAAACAATACGAGGTATAATACAGGTGAGGATGAAGGAGTACTGCCTTGCAAGATTCAGTATGACACACAAGAAAATCAAAACAAATAAAAATAGTACGTTAAGAAGGGTAACAGAGGTGCCTGGGGACACAGTGGGGTCACGTGAGGATGAGAAGACACAGCATCCCAGATCCCTAACAGAGCTCCTGTGCAGAGACTGGATTAAATGTGGATTAAATGGGGCTCTTTCAGCACAGAGTGTGGGACCCACAGAGGGGATGGGCAATTCAGGCAAATGCTGCCTCGAGGGCAGGAGGAACAGGCACCAAATCCTGCTCTGACAACACGACCCCCTTCCCTCAGCCTAGTGTAAAGCAAAGAGTGAGCAGCCCCATTTTCCACACCCGCAGCCATCCCCAGACCTGTCACAGCCTCACAGTGCCCCATCCCAAGCCAGCCCTTCCCTCAGGGCTTCAGCCCAGGTGTGCATGTCCCAAACACGTTTCTGTGCAACACAGCACAGCCACCCATCCAAGCCGGGCCACTCACTGAGCAAATCAATTTCGCAGCGGCCACTCAGCCCAAACTTGAGAGGACTTCTCTCTGCAGAAAGGACAGAGCTCCAGGAGCTGAGCTGACACCGTTCCAACGGCCCTGCACCAAAACCCTGCACTGCAGGGCAGCAGCATTNCCCCAGCCCATCCAGCCCAGCCTCGAGCACCTCCAGCACTCACCACACCACGCAGCTTTGGGTCACTGGCAAAGTCAATGCACACGTCATCAGGAATGTTCAACCAACACCAGTCCCACTGCAGAGCCCTGAGGAACACTGCTCGTCCCTGATCTTCACCTGCACCTCGAGACAGTGACTGCCACTGAACGTCAGGTCACTGAACACAACTGGACGTCGAGCCACTGACCACAACTCTTCGAATGCAACCATCCGAGCGATGAATGTGACCGCTCAGTCAGAAGACAAACTACAGACCTGGTCACAGCAAATCCCTCTGCTTCCACTGAAGGTGGTGGAGATGCTCCACTTCAGCTCAGTGCGGTGGTTGCTGCTCTTACAGAGAACAGAATTAAACAATACGAGGTATAATACAGGTGAGGATGAAGGAGTACTGCCTTGCAAGATTCAGTATGACACACAAGAAAATCAAAACAAATAAAAATAGTACGTTAAGAAGGGTAACAGAGGTGCCTGGGGACACAGTGGGGTCACGTGAGGATGAGAAGACACAGCATCCCAGATCCCTAACAGAGCTCCTGTGCAGAGACTGGATTAAATGTGGATTAAATGGGGCTCTTTCAGCACAGAGTGTGGGACCCACAGAGGGGATGGGCAATTCAGGCAAATGCTGCCTCGAGGGCAGGAGGAACAGGCACCAAATCCTGCTCTGACAACACGACCCCCTTCCCTCAGCCTAGTGTAAAGCAAAGAGTGAGCAGCCCCATTTTCCACACCCGCAGCCATCCCCAGACCTGTCACAGCCTCACAGTGCCCCATCCCAAGCCAGCCCTTCCCTCAGGGCTTCAGCCCAGGTGTGCATGTCCCAAACACGTTTCTGTGCAACACAGCACAGCCACCCATCCAAGCCGGGCCACTCAGCCCAAACTTGAGAGGACTTCTCTCTGCAGAAAGGACAGAGCTCCAGGAGCTGAGCTGACACCGTTCCAACGGCCCTGCACCAAAACCCTGCACTGCAGGGCAGCAGCATTACCTCCCAGAGGAAAATCCCTGCGAGATCCACTGCTGGCCAGAGCCCTCGGTCTGCTGAGACCACAACGCTTAGCATTCACACGGAGAGGCTTCTGCAGGGCTGATCTCGGGCCAAAAGGGACAGATTTCCTGTTTTCCTCTCCTCTGCAGGACGGGGGAGGGGGGTTCCTTCGCCCCAGGTTTGGAAGCAAACCTCGGGTTTCTCCTCCTGGCTGGGGGCATTCGATGTCAGCACAATAGAGAAACAATCTCCTTCTACTCGGAATTAAGCTCCAGAAAGGAGGGGGCCATCTGCAGTCCTATCACTCCGAACGCGATATGTGTGACTGCAAGGACTGCTTTGTCTAACTCCCTTGGCCTTAGGCCACGGTGCTGGCAATACCACGAGCGAGAGGAAGAGCTGGTGCGTGAGGATAATGGCAGAAGGCAGGGAGGGAGGAGAGAGCCCATTTTGGATTCAGAGGAGGACATTCTTTCATTGCAAAGATTCCGGGGGTGTCGGGGGCAATCCCAACTCAGGAGAGAGGACAACTTAGAGAAGAATAGTTCCAGCATGACAGCAAACTTGCAGCTACGTGGTAGGGGAGGAAAAAAATAAAATAAAGGAGAAGGAGGTAGGAAAGATAAAATGCGTGAAAAATGTAAATCTAAATTGCAGCAGGAGCAGCGGAAAGCACAGGGGGACAGCACCGGCGGCACAAACTTCCCCACTCAGCCCCACTCCCAGGCACCAGGACCGGGTCCCCCCACAGTGACCCTCACCCACCCCACCCCACCCCACCACCTTTGTTCCCCTGCAGTTTTGCAGAGAGCAAGGCACAGGTTCTCGTGGGAGCCGACAGCGGAACGGTTTCCCTCGCCGGGCTTTGCTTTGTTTCTCTTTTTTTTTTTTTCCCCTCCCTCTCTCCCCTCCGGTGACACTTCTGCTTTTTGTCAAAAGATCCTCAGCTCATCCCGTGCTAGTGGGGGGGGGAACGGGCGCTCCCCACCGTGCAGGACCCGCACAGACCGGACGGCAGTTGTCACCCGCTGGCGGCTGCAGGGCCGGACTGCGGCGCTCAGGGCAGCCAGGACAGAGCGCATCCTTCAATCCCACACCGATATCCCAAGGGAACCGCGCTGTAAAACCACCGGGGCAGATCTCCCTCGGTGCGAACCCAAGCAGCCAAACTTGTCAAAAATAAAATAAATTTCGGCATCAGCCCGCGCTCGGTGCGATGCCAGCAGCCCTGCAGCAGGGAACGGACTGGGGGGGGGAAGGCTCCATCAGAACCAACTTCTCCATTTTGGTTCCGCTCAGAGCGGGCACAGATCCCCTCCAGAACCCCCACGGATGCGGACGGTGCCCCATAGCAGCAGCGGGGAAGAGAAGGGTGGGGAAAAAAAAAAGAAAAGAAAAGAAAAAAAAAAGCCAGAAAGTTATCTCATCGGGGAAACTTTTCAGAGAGGAAAGTTGGTAAAGCTCCCGTAGAGATCCACTGCGGGAGGAACTGGGGGAGAGGGTGGGGGGGAATGATAATAATAATTATTTTAAAATAAAGAAATAAAAGATAAAGGTGGTTTCGGAGGGATA